>CM062297.1:878527750-878694179 GCA_031216915.1 Pictodentalium vernedei | reverse complement strand
ACATACAGGTATACATTTGAGTAATCTTGTCTGTCTGTCTGTCTGTCTGTCTGTCTGTCTGTCTGTCTGTCTGTCTGTCTGTCTGTCTGTCTGTCTGTCTGTCTGTCTGTCTGTCTGTCTGTCTGTCAGTTGTTCTCTATGGACTCGAAAACGGCTCGGCTGATCGAGGACTAAACTTAGCACTGGTCTGTAGCTTTGGCGCACGAAGGACATTTGCTATTTGGCCGTGTTATTAGGGCCCGTCTTCGCGCATGCGCAGTACAAATCTCGGAAACTACTCGGCCAATCGAGATGAAACTTGAGATTTTTATGTAGGGTCCATCGGGTATTCATTTTCCAACGTCGGGTATGAGGTAGGGTCAGTTTTTCGCGCATAGGGTCCGTTTTCGCGCATGTTCAGTGACGATCTCGAAAACTACTGTGCCGATCGGGACGAAACTTGGGATTTTTTTGTAGGGTCCATCGGGTAGTCATTCTTCACCGTCGACTATGGGGTGGGGGCCCGTCTTCTCGCATGCGTAGTGGCGGTTTCTGAAAGTACTGGGCCGATCGGGACGAAACCTGGGGATTTGTATGTGCAGTCCATTGGGCAGTAATTTGCCACCGTCGGATAAGGGGTGGGAGTCAATCTTTGCGCATGCTCAGAGACAATAGCTCAGACAAAGTCGAACACCACCATCTAGTATTTATATATATATTTGAGTAATCTTGTCTGTGTTTGCCTGTTCTCTATAGACTCGAAAACGGATATGCCAATTGGGACGAAACTTGGCATGGGTGTGGAGTTTGGGTACCGAAGGGACATGGGTAAACGAGCATGGGTGTGGCACCGTCTTTTGCGCATGCGTAGTGACCATCTTGGAGACTACTCGGCGACCGGGACGGAACTTGGGTTGTTATGTATAGTCTATCGGGTAGTCATCGGTCATCATCAGGTATTGGTTTTCGGCCATCTTCGCGAATGCGCGGGTAACAATCTCGGAAGCAACTGGCCCGATGTACTCAAAACCTGGGATCTGTATGTAAGTTCCATCCAGTAGTCTGCTGGGTAACTCAAATTGCTCATGCTCGGCTCAGCTGCCTATTTAACTCATTCCAGACGAATCCGGCCCTCCAGCTAGTCTGTGTATATACTACAGTAATCTTGTTTGTCTGTATGTATGTCTGTCTGTCTGTGTTTATCAGCCCAGTAGTTTTAAAGAGCTTTTACCACGCATGCGCGAAAACGGACCATTACCTACCCCATGTCTGAAAAGTTCAAAATCTCCCCGGGGCAAAACTACACACCCATGCCAAATTTCTTCCCAAACGGACCATCCGTTTTCGAGTCTATAGAGAAGCGACAAACAAACAAGATTACTCAAATATCTATTTAGACTAGATTGGAGGAGGGGGGGGGGGGGGGGGGGGGGACTTCGTCCGGGCTGTTGTTTCCGAGATCATCACTGCGCATGAGCAAATATTGACTCGAGTCAAATATGGCCCCATCACACCACCCGACCGGTGGCAAATCACTACCCGATGGATCTTATATACAAATCTAAAGTTTATCCCGATCGGCCTAGTAGTTTCCGAGATCGTTACTTCGCATACGCGAAGATGGGCCCAGTTCCAATAAAAGGAAACACCTTCCCAGGACCAAACTATACACGCAATTCCAAGTTTCGTCCCTCTCGCCCAGTCGTGTTTTAGTCTATAGCGAACAGACACACACACAGACAAACGAACTTGAATATATAATAGACTAGATGGGGTGCCCGACTTTGTCCGGGCAGTGGTTTCCAAGATCGTAAATGCGTATGAGTACAGATTGGCTCCACCCTGTAGCCGACATTGCTAAATTCCAGGTTTCGTCGCGATCGGCCCAGTACTCTCCGAGATCGTTACAGTGCATGCGCGAAGAAGCACCCCCACCCCAATTCACCCCACGTCCGAATTAAAACTACACGCCCATGCCAAATTTCGTCCCGATCGGCCCAGCCGGTTTCGATTCTTTAGAGAACAGACAAACAAACTGACAACATTACTCAAATGTAT
Source organism: Pictodentalium vernedei (assembly GCA_031216915.1). Taxonomy (NCBI): domain Eukaryota; kingdom Metazoa; phylum Mollusca; class Scaphopoda; order Dentaliida; family Dentaliidae; genus Pictodentalium; species Pictodentalium vernedei. Next base: position 878,692,142 of record CM062297.1, on the reverse strand, counting down.
AGAGAAGAGATAGATTTTATCAAAAGTAAGTATTTTGTACACCTCACCCCATTTTATAGTCGGACATTGGGGTGGGTTGAGGGACTAGTTTACCTAAACATGTTTGTGTGTCGTTCGATGGAATAACGATCCATTCCATTCATCTGTTGAAACTTGGAAGTGACTGAAGAAAGTAAGTAACCACTTTTGCAATAAACTTTATTACAAAAGTGGTTATCGCGTCCAACCACTTTTGTAATAAAACCACTTTTGTAATAAACTAACCATTATTGCAATAAACTCATTTCGGTGATAAATCACGGATGTCCATTTTATTGTCGGACATTGGGGTGGGGTGGGGTGGGGTGAGGGATGAGTTTACTTAAACATGTTTGTGTGTCGTTCATTGGAATAACGTGTCCATTAACCTGTTGAAACCTGGAAGTGACTGAAAAAAGTAAGCAACCCACTTTTGCAATAAACTTTATTGTATAATAGGTCAGGTTTGTCATTCAACGTAACCGATGATGTAATAAATTTATTGCACAATAGGTTAGGTTTGTCATCCAACGCATTATAAGATGTAAATCTGAATTTTGCATTTAATATTTTTCCTTTCTAGGGAGAGAGTGTACAGATTTTTCTAGATGTCTACATACAAAATGTAATGCAGTAATATAAATAGACGTTCGGTCAAAAGACAAGAGATTGTTTCAACCGACGCACCCCTACATGAGTGTGTGTGTGTGTGTGTGGGGGGGGGGGGGGGGGGGGGGGGGGGGGTAGTGATACGGATCCTATTAGACCACTGAGAATGATGCGGCCCAGGTGAGGGTGGCTCGATCTTGTCCGGTAAAGTGGTCAGCAGTCAGCGGTCCGGCTTTTTATTTTAAACACTTCCAGAGTGGTGCAGTGCCTTTCATTTCAGATTGAACAAATCAAAGCTAAAGAAAAACGTCAAAATGGGAAATTTTATACACAGAATTGTAGGTCCTCTAATGTGATAGTTAAAATTCAACTGAGCAAAGTAAGCTCGCAACTGACTAATGACACTGATTGACGTTGGAGCATGTCACGCCTTCAATGATGGTGAAAAGCAGGGCCGGCGAGAGGGCGGGGGAGCCGGGGTAGTAACCGCGGGGCCCGGGCGGTTGTGGGGCCCGGACTGGGCCCCTCAAACCTCGTCTCGTCTCACTCATATCACCGACCTCACGGGCCCCTGCGATTACACTCCCGGACCCTGGTTGAAGGACCTCTCGGGTCCAGCTTGGTCTTTCCTTGGTCCCATAGAGCGTATATTAGAACGTCATGGCTCGTGAATGTTATACTCTCAGATGTAAGGAAACCGCTTGTTTCGGGTGTCAACATTTGACATTTTCTCACGCCGGGCCGATCCATGGTCGGCCCGGCGTGTCCTTGGTTACAGGGCCCTGGGATATTTATGACCCTGGGGCCCGGAAATCTTCTCGCCGGCTATGGTGAAAAGATACTTTCGCATTGAATCAGGGATTGATCTTTTTATCGTCAGTGTTACTTTAGTATAGCGGAAGAAGCGCGGCAAGATCACTTTATCAAGCGGGTTCATTTTGTGTAGAAAAGTGTCATCCAATACTTTTTTAAAAAAAACCTGGACGTTTTTGTCTGATTTCCTTGGTACTGGATAAAAGTTAGTTCAAAGCCCAGTATTTATTTATCTATTCTCAGGAGCCCCCCCCCCCCCCCCCCCCCCCACACACACACTCTATTCTCCCACCACTAAAGAAGATGTCCCCACCCCTTATTTAGTGAGGGGAGAAATCGATCTCGAGTTTAACCCACACCCCGTCGTTTCATGGCTCAGTTTCAGACTAAGGGACGCCCCGTCTTTTCAGAAATCCTGGATCCGCCCTTGATTGCAGTCGAACTTTCCGATAAAAGTCATTGTACACCCCGAAAACCCGTACAGTTGTGCAAATTACAGCAATCTGTGTGCAATAAATTGTGTAGTTACAATGAAAGTGTTTTCTCAATAGCGGTCGTGCTACACTATTGCAGTAACGTTTTTCAAAAATGAACCGTGTGATCAACGTTTCTCATCGCCATTAAAAGGGATTCTGAATGTCACTTCAGTTGCTTTGAAACTTGAATTGGGAGAATGCAAACAACCTACTTCCTTGTAACCCACCAATACAATGATAAGTAGGATGATTTGTCTCCCAAATACGCACGTGTCTATCTATAAAGCAAAGCCTCCCCTATTACAGTACTCAGTAGTGCATTATTGTTATAGTGGTCGGTGCACGTCATCCACTACTGCAATAAACCAATTTTAACAGTGTTCCGTCGAATATTTTGAACCAAAACACACATGTTTCTCTATCGGTTCGGGATCAGCTTTGAGGCTACTGAATTCGCCCCCCCCCCACCACCCCCGCCCGACCAATGCCCCACCACGAGACGGACGCCTGGAACTAATAGAAATGATGCACTACAATCGTGTTGATTTATTGCATTGATCATTTTATTACAATAGTGGTTGATACTAAAATTGTATATGAACGGAGGGTCAGAAAATTATTTAAAGGAAACCATGTTGTTTTCTTCACGGCACTCCAGTAACAACATCACAGTAGTTGGTCTATGGCCTGCAAAACACTACATAGCCAGCCCAAAGGGAAAATTTTATCTACATTTTTCGTAACTAAATATTTGAAAAACAAATCATTATTTCATTTGCACAGATACAAAATGATATAAAATTATTTTTATACTTATATATAACTTATAAAGTGATCATGCCCAAACACGAACGTTTCAGACTCGGCCAGGGAAAGTAGAGATAGATATAACACCGTACATCGGAGGCATAAAGGCTGACAAGTCCAGAACCATGTGTCCGAGTGGACCTCTCATGCCGGCCTACGTTTCAGAGAAGTCACCACACTTGCACCTTGCGAAAACATAATAAATGTAAAAACAATAAATAAAATTGAGAAATGGAAAAGACGTTTGATTTTATATAAACAAGAAAATATGAATTCATGATCGGTACGATGCTGAAAAGTCAGCAGCTTCAAACTAGTCAATTTCATTCCGACCCTCACACGGTGAACCAAGTGACTGGTCTTGTCAAACGATCAGCTCATTAATCATGACCACGCCTCTCTATTTCATATAATTTTCTCATTGACCAACATTTAATCATGACCACGCCTTTCTATTTCATATAATTTTCTCATTGGCCAACACGAAACACGCCTCTCTTTTTTTTAAAATTTTATCCATTGAAGAAAAATATTCGCCGCTGTTCCACTGAAACGCGGAAAATTATAATTCTCGCCCAGTGCAGGGAAAGGCTCGACATGTGCAACGAGACGCCGAATTCATATTATGACACACGTGGAAAAAACGCATAATCGACGTCTTGTTTTGAAGAAATGGAAAAATCGAATGATCTGTCGGTTTTGAACTTATATCGAGAAAATGCTAGCGACGACTTACAAATTTTGAAGAGACTATTCCCTAAATGTACCTCAGTGTCCGACTAAAATTCGACGAACGGAAAATATCACATGAATGTTTAAACAACAATGGTTATTTATTACAGTGGCAGTTGTGTGACAACACTTGTTGCTTCGGGCTAACCACTATTGTAAAAAAAAGAATATATATATAACTATGTAAGGCCATTTAAGCGACGTTCCCCGAGCACCACGCGATTTATTTGTTTATTTATTGGCATTTAACGACACTTATATAGTCTGAGTCAATTTGTGTCGGTGACAGTTTTATGAGTGGAGGAAGCCGAAGTACCAGAAGAGAACCACCAAGCAGCGACGAGACCCTATAACCTCTTCAACGTCACATAATCCAAGACTGCACTACGAACTGTACATCAGTAGTATGCACTGCACAAAACAGTCAGGATAATTAAGGTTAAGACGCCTGCACACCAGTCCATCTCAGCACACCGCCAGCTTCCCCCACCCGCTCACCATGCGAGCAATCGAGGTAAAGTACCTTGCCCAAGGGCACGAAGTGTTAATCCAAATCAATCACTGAATGGTCACCCCATCAACAGACTAACCGGGTTCAACGGAGCTTAACCCTTTACCCAACACAGACGATATCTAAATTTATTATTTTAAATATCATTTTTTTAAATTTTTCAAAAGATTTCAACAAAACCATATCATTTGACCTCTTGTCGGAACGAGCTCGACGAGCTCGTTCCAACGAGGTGTCACAGGATATGGTTTTGTTGAATTCTTTTTGAAAATAATATTTCTTCAACTGCTGAATTTGCATATTACTCTGGCAGATGCGTTGGGTAAAGGGTTAACTTCAGCGATGTTGGTGGCTGATGCATGTCCACCTGTATTGTGATAATTTACGAACACCAGTCAATAGTGTGTAAAAGAATTTCTAATTTTCTCTCCTCATTTGGGGGTTAACAGTGTGAGAAAGAATTCAACCTGACCTATAAAAGGGACAACAAGATCGACAGGAACTACGGGGTTTAAGAAAAACTGCGCCCGTTGGAGGAATTCGGGCAGACATATCAGAAACGATAGACGTCAAACCCAGCTTTCCCCATCCATCCGTGTGCAGTAAGATTTTAGCGCCCAACAAATTTGGGAATAGCTTTGACGCTACTTTGTGCTAACCCATCCCCAAACAAACACACCGTCCAGCTATAAAATGGACGTCCGTGATTCATCACAGAAAAGTGTATTACAATAATGGTTAGTTTATTACAAAAATGGTTTTATTACAAAAGTGGTTGGTACGCGATAACCATTTTTGTAATAAGGTTTATTGCAAAAATAGTTGAGTACTTTCTCCAGACACCGCCACGTTTCAGCTGGCGAATGAACACTTTATTCCATTTAATGGCACACAAACATGTTTAGGTAAACTAGCTCTCAACCCACCCCAATGTCCAACTTTAAAATGAACGTCCGTGATTCATCACAAAAATAGGTGTGTTACAATAATGGCTAGTTTAGTACAAAAGTGGTTGGTACGCGTTAACCACTTTTGTAATAAAGTTTATTGCAAAAGTGGTTACTTACTTTTTTAGTCACTTCCAAGTTTCAACAGGTGAATGGAATGGACACGTTATTCCATTGAACGACACACAAACATGTTCAGGTAAACTTGTCCCTAACCCCACCCAAATGTCCAGCTATAAAATGGACGTCCGTGATTTATCACCGAAATGAGTTTATTACAATAATGGTTAGTTTATTACAAAAGTGGTTTTATTACAAAAGTGGTTGGTACGCGTGTACCACTTTTGTAATAAAGTTAATTGCAAAAGTGGTTACTTACTTTCTTCAGTCACTTCCAAGTTTCAACAGGTGAATGGAATGGACACGTTATTCCATTGAATGACACACAAACATGTTTATGTAAACTTGTCCCTAACCCCACCCCAATGTCCAGCTATAAAATGGACGTCCGTGATTTATCACCGAAATGAGTTTATTACAATAATGGTTACTTTATTACAAAAGTGGTTTTATTACAAAAGTGGTTGGTACGCGTTAACCACTTTTGTAATAAAGTTTATTGAAAAAGTGGTTACTTACTTTCTTCAGTCACTTCCAAGTTTCAACAGGTGAATGGAATGGACACGTTATTCCATTGAACGACACACAAACATGTTTAGGTAAACTGGTCCCTAACCCCACCCCAATGTCCAACTATAAAATGGACGTCCGTGATTTATCATCAAAATGAGTTTATTACAATAATGGTTAGTTTATTACAAAAGTGGTTTTATTACAAAAGTGGTTGGTACGCGTGTACCACTTTTGTAATAAAGTTAATTGCAAAAGTGGTTACTTACTTTCTTCAGTCACTTCCAAGTTTCAACAGGTGAATGGAATGGACACGTTATTCCATTGAATGACACACAAACATGTTTATGTAAACTTGTCCCTAACCCCACCCCAATGTCCAGCTATAAAATGGACGTCCGTGATTTATCACCGAAATGAGTTTATTACAATAATGGTTAGTTTATTACAAAAGTGGTTTTATTACAAAAGTGGTTGGTACGCGTTAACCACTTTTGTAATAAAGTTTATTGAAAAAGTGGTTACTTACTTTCTTCAGTCACTTCCAAGTTTCAACAGGTGAATGGAATGGACACGTTATTCCATTGAACGACACACAAACATGTTTAGGTAAACTGGTCCCTAACCCCACCCCAATGTCCAACTATAAAATGGACGTCCGTGATTTATCATCAAAATGAGTTTATTACAATAATGGTTAGTTTATTACAAAAGTGGTTTTATTACAAAAGTGGTTGGTACGCGTCAACCACTTTTGTAATAAAGTTTATTGCAAAAGTGGTTACTTACTTTCTTCAGTCACTTCCAAGTTTCAACAGGTGAATGGAATGGACACGTTATTCCATTGCATGACACACAAACATGTTTAGGTAAGCTTGTCCCTAACCCCACCCCAATATCCAGCTATCAAATGGACGTCCGTGATTTATCACCGAAATGAGTTTATTACAATAATGGTTAGTTTATTACAAAAAGTGGTTTTATTACAAAAGTGGTTGGTACGCGTTAACCACTTTTGTAATAAAGTTTATTGCAAAAGTGGTTACTTACTTTCTTCAGTCATTTCCAAGTTTCAACAGGTGAAAGGAATGGACACGTTTTTCCATTGAACGACACACAAACTTGTTTGGGTAAACTTGTCCCTAACCCCACTCCAATGTCCGACTATAAAATGGACGTCCGTGATTTATCACCAAAATGAGTTTATTACAATAATGGTTAGTTTATTACAAAAGTGGTTTTATTACAAAAAGTGGTTGGTACGCGTTAACCACTTTTGTAATAAAGTTAACTGCAAAAGTGGTTACTTACTTTCTTCAGTCACTTCCAAGTTTCAACAGGTGGATGGAATGGACGCGTTATTCCATTGAATGGCACACAAACATGTTTAGGTAAACTTGTCCCTAACGCCACCCCAATGTCCAGCTATCAAATGGACGTCCGTGATTTATCACCGAAATGAGTTTATTACAATAATGGTTAGTTTATTACAAAAGTGTTTTTTTTACAAAAGTGGTTGGTACGCGTCAACCACTTTTGTAATAAAGTTTATTGCAAAAGTGGTTACTTACTTTCTTCAGTCACTTCCAAGTTTCAACAGGTGAAAGGAATGGACACGTTTTTCCATTGAACGACACACAAACATGTTTAGGTAAACTTGTCCCTATCGCCACCCCAATGTCCAGCTATCAAATGGACGTCCGTGATTTATCACCAAAATGAGTTTATTACAATAGTGGTTAGTTTATTACAAAAGTGGTTTTATTACAAAAGTGGTTGGTACGCGATAACCACTTTTGTAATAAAGTTTATTGCAAAAGTGGTTGTATTGCAAAAGTGGTTGGTACATCGCCTATAAGAAAAACAAAAGCTTGCGTAACATCCTTGTAAGGACTAAATTAGAGCCCATCAATGAATAACATCAATTATTGCCAGTCAGTTTAACCAGTTCCTAAGCTCATCACTTAGTTTAAATCAATTTTGTGTAATTTTTTGTCATGTTTGAAACCCATCTGGGTTCAGTAAATGAAAACAATTTTTCGGCGGCATATTAAAAGAAAAAAACGTTTCAGTATGAAATGTCTGTGCCAGTGCGATTTTTTAACCTCAAACACACACACACACACACACCTTCTTTCCCAGGAAGTACATTAGCTGGCGATTACCAGGAACATTTTAATGGCTTTATTCATACACACATTGGCTTGTGTGTTCTGGCTAGTACATATCATGAGTAGTAAGTAATCAAACCATGGCATCTCAGTTGAAAGTAGTTATACCCATAATTTTGTCATCGCTATTTCATTACGGTCGCAACAATAAAGAAATAAAATAAATAACACGCTGTTCACCCAAACAGTTCAGCTGCTTCATTCAAAGTTTCTTAGAGAATTAAAGGGGTGCGCGGTGTCACATTGACTGACTACATTGTCGAATTTGAGACCGAGACGTCGAAGGTTCGATCCGGGTCCGCATCAGTCACGTTGTGTCCTTGAAAAAAGACAATTAGGCCTAATCCGGATTGCTTATGTGGGAACACGATGGCAAAGTGTGCTAAGACATATGACACACCGATGGTACATACGCCTTCAACCAATGCTGACACAGGTTAGTACGTTGGAGAGTCTGACAGTTACTCGCCGCTGTTTGGTGGTTCTATCCCGGTACCCCGGCTTCCGCCACCCGTAAAACTCCCCGACACAATATCATCCTGGCTGTTGAAGGTGTCGTAAATCCTCAATAAATAAATAAATAAATAAATAAATAATAAATAAATAAATAAATAAATAAATAAATAAATAAATAAATAAATAAATAAATAAAAAATAAATAAATAAATAACACTTAAAGCCTAGTAACAGCAATACATCTGTAGCAAACACTACGTCCACCAGAGGTCGTACATGTTGGTCCGCGATTTATACACCCCATATCTCAAAGAGTGGCACTTCTATAAATCGCAGACCAACGACGCCTGGTGGTGAGTTGCTATTGTGGTTAATCGGTTACGAACCGACCAACTCTGGTGGTTAACCGGTTAAAAGTGTCAAATCATCTCAATACTAGTCGGATGGCGGAGGATGGCGTGTTGAATATTGTATCAACAAAGTATATACAGACTTGTCCATCTTACAGTACAGTCCTATGACCAATGTATTCATATGTAGAAATATCAATATGGTCAAGGTGTCTTTTCAGCAACTTTTTACTTCTAGCAGCAGAAAAATAAAGATTTACAAAATAAATTGAAACGATAATGGAGGGTTTAATATACTGCCCATTGACACATGGCGCGCGTACATGTAAGTGGGTCTTTCAGATGAAAACTTTTCCGATAATTCCTTTGGAAAAAAAGGTTTATCACATAATGCAACTCTTGTGAATCAATTCCGTTGTATTTTGTAACAATTATATTTTTCAACGTTTTTCCAGACCACGTAGTTGCATTTTGTAACATTTATTACATTTTGCAACGTTCTTCCTTTCCTTGGAGTTGCATTTTGTAATAAAAGTTGGAAAATTAACGAAAGCCGCTCAAATATAAGTAGAAGTGCACATAATATACCTTACAACAGTCGTAGAATCTTGGAGGCACAAATTTATTTAAATATTTGTATAATATCATGACTTAGTTTCTGATTGCCCGCTTGAAAATAAATGTTTAATTCATTTTGCAACGTTTTTTCCGTCTATGTAGTTGCACTTTGTAATAATTATTATATTTTGCAACTTTTATTACAAAGTGGGTTGTAACACAGCAGTAGTATAGCATGTAACCGAACGGCCCCGGTTGGCAGGATCTTATATGTGACGTCATAGTCACGTGACCCAGTGACGCCATGTTGTGTTGGCATGGCAACCCGTGTAAGCGGCTATCTTGTGACTCACCCCCATAGTGATATGTGGTGTTAGTGCGCATGCACAGGGCGTGTTGTTAGGGTGATACGTGTTTCCGTCGTCCATTTTGTATACTAGAGGCCGCCATCTTGGTTGCTATGGTACCACATGGTTGATATGTGACCCAATGGCGTATAATAGAACAGAAGTGGCTCGATCGAATCGGAGTATCACGAATTACCACAAACAACCCGACAATCCCTCCAAATCACCAAAAGCGACTTTATTTACTACGGATTCCACATTTTATCGGCTTAGCACGTAGTACTATGATATTGAGGGGCACAGAGGGTAAGATTGATTGAATAGGAGTATTTTTTCTGGCTTGGATTTTCCCCAAACCCTCGTTTAATATTTAGAATTACATCAAACAACCCGGCAAGTTGTACTATTTCGAATTCTTTCAGAATTCTCTGCTTCTGTCTATATATGCAATAGTTTTTCGTCTATCTGACCATGTTCCTTTGTATACTCCAGTAGCGTAGAAGAGCCTATCAACTGGAAGAGCTTTGTTTATTGTTACTATATTTGGCTTTTCTGGTCTGCTCTTGTTAGTTCTTACCCTATTCTGAGTACTCTTGTTGTTTCATTTATCTAGATCACACAAACAGTTCACTTTACTGGAGCTAACTAACCAATCAGAATGCTTGATTTCCCATAACCTGTATGCAAAGTTATCTCCCTTGTGTATAGAAAAAAAACGATATCATCCCCAAAGCCAATAAGCTATCGAGCGGTTACTGATAAGTCATTGCTCGAACGACTCAAAGCCCATCGAGCAATTGAGCTTTAGAGCAATTGCTCGTTCGAGTGACTCGCACATACTGCTCTTAGCCTCATTTCGGTATTTGAGGATTCCTATGGCCTGGTATTGTATTAGTATTTGAGGATACTTTTTATAGGATACTTATCTAAGGATACTATTACTTTTTGGCCCAGCCTTCTAGGCAACCCCAGGACATACCTGGGCCATTGCTCGATCGAGTGACTCGCACATACTACTCGAACGACTCGAAATCTACCGAGAAAATGAGCTATCGAGCAATTGCTCGATCGAGTGACTCGACATATTGCTATTAGCCTCATTTCGGTATTTGAGGATACCTATGGCCTGGTATTGGTTTGGTATTTGAGGATACTTTTTATAAGATACTTATCTAAGGATACTATTACTTGTTTGGCCCAGCCTTCTGGGTCTCCCCAGGACATACCTATCCTAAATTCTCCCAATAAGTTACTGATAGCTGGGCCGATAAAATGGGGAATCCATAGTAAATAAAGTCGTTTTTGGTGATTTGGAGGGGTTGTCAGGTTGTTTGTGGTAATTCGTGATACTCCGATTCAATCGAACATACCCTCCTCCTAACATACCCCTGTTCTATTATAAGCCACTGGGTCACATAGAAACCGCGTGCTACCATAGAAACCAATATGGCGGCCTCCAGTATACAAAATAGACGACGGAAACACGTATCACCCTAGCAGCACGCCCTGCGCATGCGCACTAACACCACATATCACTATGGGGATGACGTCACAAGATGGCCACTCACGCGGGTTTCCATGACAATACAACATGGCGCCAGTGGGTCACGTGACTATGACGTCATATGTGACATCTGGCCAACCGGGGCCGTTCGGGTACATGCTATACTACTCACAGCAAACCAGTTTGTATTCATAATTCTTACAGAGAATTTTTTTTCTACTAGGGGTTCATATCTACATTAATCTGGTAAATATTGTTTAAATATTATGTTTTTTAAACCTTATTTTACTCGAAAATGTGAACTTTTCGTTGTAAAAATGAATAGCATAAAAAATATTTTTGGGGGGAACGAAATTACTGCATCCCCCACCTCGGCACTGTGTAGAGGGATGTGTAGAGGGATTTTTAAAGACACCACCTCCCCGCGTCGTTATTAGTATTAAATAAAAATGCAATTTTTTTTGTCGTTTCAAACGAAGTATTTTGTTTGTTGCTATGGCAGTTATGACAGTCTTGACAGATAGGCTACTCAAGTGTTTAGAAGAGACATATCATCTTGCATATCATTAACGTGAAACATGGCGAATGAGCAACCCGCTTTTTGTGCAGAAAATCTAGACTTAATTGTGCAGCGAGCAAAACAGGCAAACTAGAAACTGAAACTGTTTAATAGAACTCTAGGCCTATAGCCTATTATTTGTCAAACATTAAAATAATTTTGCGCCAGGAAGCGTACGGGGGAAGGGGGTGGGGATGAATCGCCCACTTATGCCCAACAATATTTAAAATGTTAGAAAAATAGTCAAGTACCATGAGAGTGTCGCCACGTGATTATCCGAATGTTGTGGTTACACACACCGTCGCTTTCGATTCAATGCGTTATCATACTGGCATAATATAAAAAACAAAAACATTTCCAGCCGGTAATTAGGCCTAGGCCTATACGAGTCTGACTCGACGTAGGAGTAATGGCCATTCCAATAGCATAAGAAATTCCATCATGCTCGTTTAGCCTGTAGTGTTATCTAGGTGAGTTGAAGGCAGCAGTATGGATGGGGTCCTACGGGCCTTCATTGTCTTCTTTTAGTTCAGCCCCACCCCTCCCTTCGCGGCAGAGACGGTGCCACATGGAGGGAGGGGTCACCTCCCACATTTCCCTCGCCCCCCGACCCCCAAATCAACTTTCAAATTTGCTACTATCTACTATTGACGCTATTTCCAACCCAATATCACACCCGCAAACGGCACACAACAATACACATCATGTCAGGTGCTGTAAAAACGCTCAGATATCGCCTCCAGGGCGTCCACATATGATTTGCTTCCTGGGGAGATCCCAGAACACCCCCCCCCCCCCACAAACGGGAGGGGACACCCCCTCCCACGTTCAGCGATCTGAACGTAGTGGCTACCCTCTTACGGGGGAGGGGGTAGCCACTACGTTCAAATCGTTGAACTACCCCCCCCCCCATCCTCCACAAGCTCAGGCCTGCGGTGTTCGAGAGATGCCCATCTCGACCTTGGTGCCCCTTAGTCCAGACATGGACTGCGACTGTCAGTCAATATTAAAAGTCAAAGAAATTTTACGCGGAGAGGCATATCAAACGATTGTTGAACATCACCCCCCCCCCCCCCCCCCACCACTGAAACCCTCTTGCGCCACTTCTGTTCACACAAATATATTGAATCCACGTTGGTGGCCAGCAGTAGTACAGCTATTTAGTTTTTGGCAGTGTGTGTTTGGGCAGAGGCCAAAATTTTCTGACAGATTTTAAAAATTTGTCCACAAATTTCCGATACGGTAACCAAATTCCAACTGGTTTGGCTTTCAAAACGGGTTAATTATCCTATCTTGATATCAGTCTAAAAATATGTTTTAACCTGAACATCGAAAAAGTTTCCCTCTATTTTTCAAACATTTACCATCCACAATCTTGAAAATTCCAATTTCCTCCCCCATTCCTCCCCTCCCGCCTCCTGTGTCATGATAGATTGAAACTAACATTATGAGAATATCGGACACAATTTATGTCGATTAATTGTTCGCTAATATCAAAAGGTTTTTAAGTACGTGGTTCTGTACACCTTTTTATATCTGATTTCTATATTTTGGACTTTGTACCACTGAATGTGGGACGAAATGACATGTTAATATTATACAAACAGTAAAGGTTACTGTGTATCAAATCACGTGATCAATAAACTTGTATTTCTTCTAACAACTGGTTTTGTAACTTTCTTTTGGGCGTTGGTTTTCGAACGTTTCACGTCGTTATAAAATTGATTTCTTGTTCAATGTATAAATTCCTCACCACTAATATCAATATATTCAAATCATTCGTAAAAAACAACAAACCGAAATAATGGCATCATCAAGAAACAATAACACCGAGAGAGAGAATGAGGGAACATGTCTGGCAATCGCAGACGACAGTCAACAAAATTTCGGACATGTTTGTCAAAAGCATCACAAAGAATTTGATTTTTTCTGTAACCGTCACAAAGAAATTTGCTGTCAAATCTGCATTGGAGAAAATCACAGAAATTGTTCTGACTCTCTGGTCACGATGGCTGATATAAAATCTAATTTTAATCAATATATGAAATGTGTCAAACGTATTCGATCCGACATTGATGACGGAGAAGATGAATTGAGAAATCAGTTGACCAAAGTTAATTCCCGTCTTGATCTTGATAAAATAAAGATTGAAAACATTTTCAAGTTAATTAAGGACAAAGTTGTAAATGCTGAGACGAAATACCTTGAAAAACTTGAAAAAATTAGGAAAGATGAACTGTCTCGAATTCATGCATCATTTGATAAATATCTTGCTCTGAAGGAAAAAGTAGGAAATGTTACAAATGATGGAGAAATGTTACATCGGAAAATAATGGAACCTCAACAATCCACGACTTCTTCTACAAACCAATACGAAAACCGAGAACCGAGTAATATTACGTCACACTCGAGTCAAGATAACAGAAAATATGGACCAGAAGATTTCATTAACTTTCCATCACGTCATAACGATGAGATTAACAGTATTAAGGATAATTTGAATCAAATGAGTGAGTTATTGTTTGAAATTAATGATAAAATGATTCAAGAAAATGTAAATATTATTAAAAATATAGATTCGATGCTGGAACAAGTTATTTCTGTTGCGTCATTACATAAAGGTCAAAACATGGACTTCGGGACCAAACGACCCAGTGGGTCTTTACTGAGCACTAGTGGGTCGTTTGGTGCTGAAGGTAATGCTTTGACTTCCGATCCAATATGTAGAGTTGATGAACGACCCGTCAAACAGTTTATATTTGACAAAGAGTTTAGTTGTGAGGGTCGTTACATCGTCAGTATAAAGTTTATATCTAACACAGACGGCGAGATGTTAGTAGCGACATGGAACCCCCACAAATTACATCACATAACTTCACAAGGTCAACTAATTACATCTATTGATATACCGGGTGTACCCAGGGATCTGTGTGTTTATAGAAATATTGTGGTTGTCACAATTTCCGAAACAAATCAAATCGTAAAGTATAAAATAAAATCATTAACATTTCATTCTCAGATTCAACTGTCAGACGGATGTTATGGAATCTGTAGAATGGATGATAGTTTTATTATTACTTTCTATAATGAAAAAGTTGTCAGAAATATAAATGATAACAACAAAATTATAAATAAATCAAATAAAATATTTAATGGACCACGATATGTAACAACGACTGACAACAATAATTATATCTTGGTGTCCGACTACATGTATGAAGATAGAGTTGTTACTATAACCAAAGATTTACAGACAGTCATTAATATAGTCACACACACAGATTTACAGGGACCTAGGGGTTTATGTTGTAATAGTGTGGGAGATGTGTATGTCTGTTGTTGGGATAAAGGACGCATCATTCAGTTAACTAAAGATGGTCAATATGTCCGTACAATTTTATCCAATCAACAACAACTAATGGCTCATCCCCGGTGTATAAATTATAATTCACGTAACAGAACTCTAGCTGTAGGTTCCTGGGGGTCAAATAAAATCCAGATATTTAGAGGTGAATAATTGTGATTTGTATAATATTAACATTTACAGTAGAAATCAAATTAAGTTGTAGGATAACAACAAGAAAATTCTTATTTTGATAATACCAGCTTCTGACATCATTTCTCTGTGTGAAAATTTTACAATAAATTATATCAGTATCTAGTACAGAACAAGTCAAAATAAGTTGTAGGATAACCACAATAAACTATGTATCTCGCCCTTCCTACACTCTTAAGACCAGAAGCAGACATCAATTTTTTCAGGAAAGCTCTCACTGAAAGCTTTCCAGAAAATGATGGCAGATTCTGATGTTATCAGTGCAGGAGCAGCAGTATAATTAGTTTATTGTGGTTATGTTACAACTTATTTTGACTTTTACTGTATTATTAATATACAATAAAATAGAAATAATCTTATTGAAAACTTACAATTTATTTTGTTTCTTACTGTATGTTACATCAAACATTTAATAGTTTGTATAAGTTACAAAACACTGATATCTTTTTTAAAAATACAATGTATTGGTTTTCCACCGTATTTTCATCAATCAAGTCATGGCTGCTTTAAAGCAGCCATGGCTTGATTTGATGAGAAATTCAAGAAAATAATTACACTGTTAAGAATTAAAGCTACAGTAGTGAATAAAATAAATTGGTGATTTACCACAGAAATATTTTGTTTGTATTTCTTTCTGTATCATGCAGGGGGGGGGGGGGGGGGGGGGGCACCAAAAATTTGCAAGACGTGACGTGGGGGTGGGTGGGTCTCTTGAGTGCGCCAAAAATGTGCATTTCCAACTTGTGCAATTTTTTGAATTTTTTAAAAATATATCAATATATCAGCTAATATATACCATCATTTGTGTTTCAAACCTTAAAGATGATGTTGTACATCACACTCTTAACATAAATACAACATCAGGAGGCTTTATATGTGAGAATATTGGGCTTAATCTGGGAAAATGTCACACGTTAGTAGGGGGTGGGTGCCTTGTTCGAAATGTAGAAAATGTGCAGACAGTATTTTGGGAAAATTCTCTCTGATGCACTAAATTCAACCCAAGTTATTTGCTTATTAATAGAATTTGTATGGATAGAAGAGGAAAGTAGCAAACACCTGAGAATACTGACAGAACAATTCAAATGAAAATTTGTTCCCGTATATGTACACCTGATCTGGCCAAGCCTGATAATGAACAGCTTGTTATTTGTAGATTGGGGCCCACAGCAGCCCACGGAGGTTCAAATTGGTGGTACCAGTTTAAGAACATTATGAAACCCCACTAAAGACAGCTGTGCCTACTAAGTTTATAAGTTTATTTTGGATTTTAATGGGGGAGTGGGGGTGGGTGTCTGAGAACGGTAGTAGAAAATTTGCACGTTGGGGTGGGTGGGTGTAAAAAGGAGCTGAATAAAAAATAAGACGTCACGTCTTGCAAATTTTTAGTGCCCCCCCCCCCCCCTGTATCATGG
This sequence comes from Pictodentalium vernedei, assembly GCA_031216915.1. Lineage (NCBI taxonomy): Eukaryota > Metazoa > Mollusca > Scaphopoda > Dentaliida > Dentaliidae > Pictodentalium > Pictodentalium vernedei. Next base: position 878,675,683 of record CM062297.1, on the reverse strand, counting down.
CTGTTTTTTATTGTCATGTACAGTATTGAAGGTATCGTAACAACAATTGAATTAAATTGTAGAATTAGCACAAAAAAACTTTTATTTGTATTATTTTTTCACTCAGTAATTATAAACTAATGTGAAATTAATTATTTTTAATAACATTCCAATTAATCACACTCTAAAATCAGTTGTGTTGAAAATCAACCCAAATGAACTGGGATGAGTGAATATGAACCCAATTGGGTTCATATTCACTCAATCCAGTTCATTTGGGTTGATTTTCAACCCAACTGATTTTAGAGTTCATGTCAGAAAAAACTCGTCAAAACCAAAACAAATGAGAGAAATTGTATTATAATTTTATAATTTATTTCTCACATTGTATAAATAGATACATGTAAGGTTAAAATATTTCTGTGATAAATCTATAAATTATTTTGGTTATTACTGAATCAGATTAATTACAATATCATTTTATTGTCTCATAATGGAATAATTTGAATAAGATTTACAAGTAGACAACTTTTAAACACCATTGTATCACCCAGTGAGTTGATTTTTACAAAACTTCCAGAGAGTGGAAATTCCACTCAGACATCTTACATGTATGTTGTGTGAAGCAATAATTAAATACAAAATTTATGTTGAAAATTTGTAAATATTCAGCATAATGGCCAATCGACTGAAACATTGTTTTTCGAAACAATTTAAGAAGTATTGTCTGGGTGGAATTTCCACTCTGTGGGTGTTTTTAAGTTCATGTAGTGAACCTTGATACATTACTCTCATTTAAAATTTTTCTCCAAAGTTACTCTTGTGTTCCTTGTTTTTAACAATATTTGTTGTTTTGTGTCTCTAGAAGAGCTCATTCCGGAGAGGATTGATGTACATTCACTGCGTGTAAGTTATAATTCTCTCAAGAAAGCAAGATAATTTGTCACAAGAGAATAATTGAACTATTTTGTTAGATAATGGGTTAAATATTTCCTCAAATTTCAACATTTTCATGAAACCAAATTATTACAGCTGTAAATCAATTTAGTACTAGTAAGATCGTTTCTTTCTTAGATGAAAATTCAGCTTGATATTTGATTGGTAGAAATGTTTAGTAAATTTTAATAACAGTAAAATAAAAAGTTTTGTGAGAGAAATAAATCTACAACTTATTATGGTTGTTACTGTGTCAGATAATGGATTAGTGTTTATTTTTCTCAAACACTGACATAATTTAAATAAACTCTATAAGATGATATGTTAACTCATACAATACATGAACTGTGTGTGTGTGTGTGTGTGGGGGTGGGGGGGCATTGTTACTTAATCCCTCACAGAGTTACAATGTTAAAGGTACTCTTGTATTCCTAATACACATATACAGTACGTGGAGAGTGTATTATCACTAAATCACCCGCAGAGTAGAGATTCCACTCAAGCAATAACTTCAAATTTGTTGCAAAGCATAACCAGCACAAGCAAAGTTTCAGCCAATGGACCTCCGGGTTAAACCCGGAGGTCCATTGGCTGAAACATTGCTTGTGTTTTTTGTCAATATGTACAAAATTTGAACGTTATAGCTTGAGTGATAACTCCACTCCGCGGGTGATTTAGTTACAATCCAATCGCCACGTACTGTATGTATGTTTATTAATGTATGGTTATGTATGTCCCGAGTTCGATCCCCAAGCGGGACGACCCGCGTTGTGTCCTTGGGCAAGGCACTTTATCCCGGTTGCCTACATGGGGGAATGATGGCCCCATATACCAAGGCGTACTGCACGTCGATGGTGCACAGGTATTCAACGGCCGTAACCTTGATTGAGCGGATCTTTTACAGAGTTAGATTGTTGAGCTGGCAGTTGCTCGTCGATGCTCGGTGGTTCTCTCCGGGTACTCCTGCTTCCTCCACCCGTAAAACTGGCACGGCCACGATTAGCCATTGTAATAAGTATGTGACCTTAAACACCAATAAATAAATATAAATATATTTATTAATTTGGGGTAATTTTTCCACCCTGCATGCACCTTATTTGGGTCTGTATGTTATCTATAATTAAAATTTCTCTTCCAATATGGAGGAAATCGTCAGATCAGTGAAATTTCACTACTAGTAGATTGTGTGATATTCTTTTGTTTATCACAATGTATTTATTATTGTTATCAAGATGCCTAAATACCTATTAGTTTTCCCCAATAAAACTAACTGTAATACTGAAAAAATAGATTGGCATTTACATGTAGATAAAATGTAATACCCAAAACATTTCCTTTGGGGAGCTACTCAATGCCGAAGACAAATAAAATAATGGGGCAAGTAACAATTAAAGTTGGCATATTGGTAGATTGAGGTATGTAGCTTATGACCCCTCATTGGAATGAGCTCCTTCGAATGAGGGGTCATCAGCTACATGTATGTTTTTCCTCAATAAAACTACTTTTGTGTTCCAAATAAAAGTACAGGTGGGAATAAAAGTACAGGGTGGAACATTTATCAAAATTGAATAAAAGTCCAGGCCCAAATAATAGTACAGAGTGGAAATCCATAGAGGGGCTGGGGAGTAGCGATAATTATTTTTATCTGAAAGCCAACTTACACTACGTGGAGAGTGTATTATCACTAAATCACCCGCAGAGTGGAGATTCCATCCGAGCAATAATTGCAAATTTATTCCAAAGCACAACCTGCACCAGCAAAGTTTCAGCCAATGGACCTCCGGGTTAAACCATTGCTTGTGTTTTGTGTCAACATGTACAAAATTTGAAAATTATAGCTTGGGTGATAACTCCACTCCGCGGGTGATTTAGTGGCAATCCACTCTCCACGTACTGTATATTCCTTCATTATTAAAGAAAACTAATAGCAATAGGCATTTAGGCATCACGATTACAACAATGAATACACTGTGCTAAACAAAAGACTATCACTAAATCTGGTCAAAATTTTCTAATTTGAAAATCTCCTCCCAGTTAGAAGGGCAATTTTAATAAACATACAGGCTGAAACAAGGTACAGTTAAAACTCGAAGTCCTGTCATGAATTGTGCGCTTATCTAGGCTTAATTGTGCGTAGGAATTGCGCGCAATTGCCATACAGAATGGCATCCAAAGCACGGCAGATTATCCCAGGGAATGTCGGGTAGACAGCCAATCTGGCTACGTCATTCCCTACGGTGTGCCTATTTCTGTAACACAAGATTATGTGAATTGTACTGTAAACCATTTTTGCATACCGTGAATAAAGAATTATCTATCTATCCTGGTTACTCATTGAAAACACACGCAATCTTTCTGCCAATGGGCCTCCGGGCTTGTGCACAGGTCATATGTACAGAATTTGATAGCCTTATTATGGCCATAACGCGTAGATTAACGCGCAGATCGACGTGCTATTTGTGCGCATTTCATGACAGGACTCCTAGTTTTAACTGTACATACAGGGTGAACAAATTCCCCCAAATTAATAAACATACATGTATGTTTATTAGGAACACAGGAGTAACTGTAATACTGAAACAATAAATTGGCATCTTGATAAAATTTATCACCAAAAACATTTCCTTTGGAGAGCTGCTAAATGCTGAACACAAATAAAATAATGGGGCAAGTTTCAATTAAAGTTGCCATATTGGTAGATTGGGGTATGTAGATTATGTCCCTTCATTGGAATGAATTTTGTGAGCGTGGTGGAAAGAACGCTGCTAGTTTGTTCTTGAGTTAGCTTACAGTTATTCCAGTGTGGGTTATAATTTGTAAATGTAATTTGGAAGTGTAACATCAACAATTTCTGTTAATCCGAATCGGAAAAGAACTGGTGTCTAACCACGAAAGTGGAGTAGCTGACAGAAAGTTTCCATTGTGTCACAATCTAGTTGAAAATCTCTCTTTTCCCAATTTGCTCTGGCCACTTACAAAAACAAGTACAGTTCGATTACTGTGAACTGATCACTTTCCACAGGTGTGTAATATTTCCATGGATGCAATAAAATTAGATTCCAAACACTAATTATAGGAAGAAGCCAGAAAATAAGCAGACTGTCATCTGCAAAATGAGGTCCCCAGAGGGTGAATTTAGTGATGCTACCCTGCACAGCAGGGTAGCATCACTAAATTTACCTTCTGTGAACCTCAATCTGAATCAGGGTCTCAAAACTAAACAGAAAGAGGTACCCAGAGGATAAATTGGCCGTCTGTATGGGATAGCATCATCAAATTCACCCTCAGGGGGAACTCATTCTGCAAATGTCAGACTGCTTATTTTCAGGCCTGGAGAGGAATAATCATCAAAAATTTAATCAACAAAGCATTGGCCACAACCCGGTGCTTCATTAATTAAAGTCATTACTGTCCACGCGTGGATTACGACCAATCTCCGGCAACTGAACTGTACCTCCTGCAACACTAACATAGAATGCCTCACCTGGGGAAAACATTGAACCAGGATGTGCTACACATATTGAAATTTTTTTATATAAAAAAACTTCGACTTTTTCTTTATGTGGATTTGATTTTGCAGTATTACATTATATTTCACAAATCTAAACCTATTGATAAAAGTATGTTGTGATAAATTGACATGTTTGTAGTGAAGAATACAGTTTTACATGTATTTGATTTTTGTCAATTTTTGTGATTAAAGTTCTGCAACTCTCTGTGATTTGTGGGTTCAACACTTTGGTCTGTTCTCCCAGGGGGAACCCTTACTTAAGTGCCTTCCAGGAAATGACGTCTGATCTTATCAGTGTAGGAAGAGAAAAATAAATAGTTTATAGTGGTTATCCTACAACTTATTTTGACTTGTTTACATGTGTAGTATGTGGAGAGTGCTTTATCACTAAATCACCCACAGAGTGTAGATTCCACCCAAGCAATAACTGCATATTTGTTGCAAACCATAACAAATACAAGCAAAGTTCCAGCCAATGGACCTCCTAGTTAACCCGGTGGTCCATTGGCTGAAGCATTGCTTTGTTTTTAGTCCATATGTTCAGAATTTGAAAGTGATACTTTGGGTGATAACTCCCCTCCATGGTGATTTATTTACACTCCACTCTCCAGACACTGAAGGGTGGAAGGCCACTTAAATGGGTAAAATAGATATAAAAGTAGTATGTCATGTACCCGGACACCCCTTATCAGCAGGACCCCGGGTAGGACCCCGGAAGTGACGTCATGTCACGTGACCTGGTGGCGCCATGTTGTGTTGCCATGGTAACCCGCGTGTGCGGCCATATGGTGACGTCATCTCCATAGTGATACGTGGTGTGAGTGCGCATGCGCAGCGCGTGTTGTTAGGGTGATACGTGTTTCCGTCGTCCATTTTGTATACTGGAGGCCGCCATCTTGGTGTCTCTGGTAGCTCGTGATTGCTATGTTACCCATTTTTTCTGCAATAAGACGGGGTATGTTCGGAGGGTATGTTCGAATGTAGAAGAGTAAATCTAATTACCACAAACAACCCGACAATCCTTCCAAATCACCAAAATCCACCCCAACTTTTACTATTTCGCTATTTCGAATTCTTTCAGAATTCTCTGCTTCTATCTATATATGCAATAGTTTTCGTCTACCTTTGCATGTTCCTTTGTTCTGGAGTATACTCCAGTAGCGTAGAAGAGCCTATCAAATGGAACAGCTTTGCTTATTGTTACTATATTTAGCAATCTCTGGTCTATTCTTGTTAGTCCTATTCCAAGTACTCTTGTAGTTTCCTTTATCTAGATCATTTATATAGATTGTAACTAACCAATCAGATTGCTTGATTTCCCATAATCTGTATGCAGAGTTATCTCCCCTTATTACAACGAAGTCCTATCCGATTCTCATCACCTCTATATCCAATGGCCATATCCCATGGAATCCCATTTTTGGGAAACACCCGTGGCTATGGAATCCCTTTTTTGTCGTATGAGGCCATGAGGGCTATGTAAAATCCCTCAATGAGTCCTCATTTATTATCCCTCATAGCCTCATTGAATTTTGAGGTTATGAGGACCATTAAAAATCCCTCAATGAGGTATAATTTACTACGACTCTTAGCCTCATTTCAGTATTTGAGGATACCTATGGCCTGGTATTGTATTATTCGAGGATACCTATCGAGGATACCTTTAAGAGAATCCTTTTTTTGTCGTATGAGGCCATGAGGGCTATGTAAAAGCCCTCAATGAGTCCTCATGTATTATCCCTCATAGCCTCATTGAATTTTGAGGTTATGAGGACCATTAAAAATCCCTCATTGAGGTATAATTTACTACGACTCTTAGTCTCATTTCAGTATTTGAGGATACCTATGGCCTGGTATTTTATTATTCGAGCATACCTATCGAGGATACCTTTAAGAGAATCCCTTTTTGTCGTATGAGGCCCTGAGGGCTATGTAAAAGCCCTCAATGAGTCCTCATTTATTATCCCTCATAGCCTCATTGAATTTTGAGGTTATGAGGACCATTAAAAATCCCTCATTGAGGTATAATTTACTACGACTCTTAGTCTCATTTCAGTATTTGAGGATACCTATGGCCTGGTATTTTATTATTTGAGGATACCTATCGAGGATACCTTTAAGAGAATCCCTTTTTGTCGTATGAGGCCCTGAGGGCTATGTAAAAGCCCTCAATGAGTCCTCATTTATTATCCCTCATAGCCTCATTGAATTTTGAGGTTATAAGGACCATTAAAAATCCCTCATTGAGGTATAATTTACTACGACTCTTAGCCTCATTTCAGTATTTGAGGATACCTATGACCTGGTACTGTATTATTTGAGGATACCTATTGAGGATACCTATCGAGGATACCTTTTGGAGAATCCCTTTTTTGTCGCATTAGGCTATGTAAAAACCCTCAATGGGTCTAATGTAGTCTTACCAACCGCTCGCCAAAGCTCCAAGGCCATTACAGGTCTATGGCCTATCTGTCCTATCATTAGCTTCTACAGCAGTCTTGTTCCATTGCGGCTCTGTACCAGTACTATTGACTTCTGTTATTCTGCCCCACATCTCATCCATTACTTCCTAGCTATACCTATCTCAGTCTCGACTATAACATTGATCAGGGTTGAATCAGATTTCCCCTGTATACATATAAGGCATTCCGTTATTGAGATTCCTAGCCGTGTCCGTAAAATTTGGATTCCGTGTTTTGACATCGACACACGAGGGTATGGAGAAGGATAATAACCCCAATTCAACAATGACTACAAGAACCTGAAAAGAGATAACCAACCATTACAAAACAATAAAGGTACAGAATGAACATCCAACAGAACCAAGGTCGAAGTGAACATAACAAACTGAAAGAATGTCAAACTAGTCGAATTGATCGAACTAGTTTTACAGACTGAACAGATCTGATCAAATACAACTAAGATCGAAGTGAACAAAACAAAGTGAACAAAGTTTAGAACTATAACCCCTAAATATAACCCTCTTGAACTGTTTGAATGAACTATATGTAATTAAAACCCCTTTGAACTGAATGAACTCTATTTTTGAACTATAACCCTAATGAAGGTATTAACACCCTTTTAACTGAATGATTTGTTTAACCATAACCTAAATGAAGGTATTAACACTCCCTTTTGAACTGTTTGAATTGAATAAATTTTTAAACTACAACCCATTAAACTAAATTCCTCCAATAGGGAAGGGGAATACCCTCGAGTGTCGATGTCCAAACACGGAATCCAAATTTTACGGACACGGCTAGGAATCTCAATAACGGAATGCCTTATATGTATACAGGGGAAATCTGATTCAACCCTGATCAATGTTATAGTCGAGACTGAGATAGGTATAGCTGAGAAGTAATGGATGAGATGTGGGGCAGAATAACAGAAGCCAATAGTACTGGTACAGGGCCGCAATGGAACAAGACTGCTGTAGAAGCTAATGATAGGACAGATAGGCCATAGACCTGTAATGGCCTTGGAGCTTTGTAGACAAGATGGAAGCGGTTGGAAAGACTACATTAGACTCATTGAGGGTTTTTACATAGCCTAATGCGACAAAAAAAGGATTCTCCAAAAGGTATCCCCGATAGGTATCCTCAATAGGTATCCTCAAATAATACAATACCAGGCCATAGGTATCCTCAAATACTGAAATGAGGCTAAGAGTCGTAGTAAATTATACCTCAATGAGGGATTTTTAATAGTCCTCATAACCTCAAAATTCAATGAGGCTATGAGGGATAATAAATGAGGACTCATTGAGGGCTTTTACATAGCCCTCATGGCCTCATACGACAAAAAAGGGATTCACATAAAGGTATCCTCGATAGGTATCCTCGAATAATACAATACCAGGCCATAGGTATCCTCAAATACTGAAATGAGGCTAAGAGTCGTAGTAAATTATACCTCATTGAGGGATTTTTAATGGTCCTCATAACCTCAAAATTCAATGAGGCTATGAGGGATAATAAATGAGGACTCATTGAGGGATTTTACATAGCCCTCATGGCCTCATACACCAAAAAAGGGATTCCATAGCCACGGGTGTTTCCCAAAAATGGGGTTCCATGGGATATGGCCATTGGATATAGAGGTGATGAGAATCGGATAGGACTTTGTTGTAATAAGGGGAGATAACTCTGCATACAGATTATGGGAAATCAAGCAATCTGATTGGTTAGTTATAATCTATATAAATGATCTAGATAGAGGAAACTACAAGAGTACTTGGAATAGGGTCAGAACTAACAAGGATAGACCAGAGATTGCTAAATATAGTAACAATAAGCAAAGCTGTTCCAGTTGATAGGCTCTTCTACGCTACTGGAGTATACTCCAGAACAAAGGAACATGCATAGGTAGACGAAAACTATTGCATATATAGATAGAAGCAGAGAATTCTGAAAGAATTCGAAATAGTAAAAGTTGGGGTGGATTTTGGTGATTTGGAAGGATTGTCGGGTTGTTTGTGGTAATTAGATTTACTCTTCTACAATCGAACATGCCCTCCGAACATACCCCGTCTTATTGCAGAAAAACTGGGTAACATAGCAATCACGTGCTACCATAGAAACCAAGATGGCGGCCTCCAGTATACAAAATGGACGACGGAAACACGTATCACCCTAACAATACGCGCTGCGCATGCGCACTCACACCACGTATCACTATGGAGATGACGTCACAAGATGGCCGCTCACGCGGGTTACCATGGCAACACAACATGGCGCCACCAGGTCACGTGACATGACGTCACATCCGGGGTCATGCCCGGGGTCCTGCTGATAGGGGGTGTCCGGGTACATGACATACTACTTATAAACAATTTTACTAAACTGGACTTTATCTCCATGTTGTGGTCACAATTACATATGGCCATTGTGCAGAAATATGTAACAACAGTTCATAAATAGAGGATATGGAATGAGTGTTTTTCTCATAATATTTAAGAAACGAGTCTATGAATTTTCCGTTTTGGCGAGCCTCTGGCGAGCCCAGACGGAAAATTCGGACGATTTTCATAAATATTATATGAGAAAAACCCGCATTTCATATTCTATTTATCATATGACACACACACGCACAAATTAGCCACTTAGTATGACTTTTTAACCCATCACCTAACTTGAGTTGCATACGGCACTTGGAAAAAACATTCTGGTATAACTAAAAATTTTCATTGTTTGCTTCCAAAACATAGGTCATGACGCCTCATTGGAACGAGCTCGTCGAGCTCGTTCCAATGAGGGGTCATAACCTATGTTTTGGAAGCAAAAGGTGAAAATAAAAAAAACAATGAATGGCCTTTTACTTGTAGGTAAAAGATTAATACAATACAACCCACCCTAAATAGGGCAGATGACGTAAATTCTCCCTACTGAAATTATGCAAATGTGATCCAGTTGTATTTTGTTTAGCCAATCAAATTGTCCAGTTTTGAAATTGACAAATGAAAGCTCCCAACTCTAATTATGCAAATTATGAAAATGTGGCCCAGTTGTATTTTGTTCAGCCAATCAAATTGTCTAGTTTTGAAAATGACCAATGAAATTGACGGAAAGCTTTATCACTGATTAATATGAAAACAAAATACCAAATGTTTTAAAGTGAACAAAACGGACGAGTCATATGATAAATACAAATAAATAAATTTGGTCTGTTAGCATAACAAGTTTGAAATTTGTTTGGGTGGAACTTAGTGGTGTTTAGTTATAATCCACTCGTCACTGAATGGACATTTGCACCTAAACATTGTACATTTCATAACAGGCTAAATACTATACTAAAGGGCCAAATTCAATCAAAGTTAGCCCTTTGTTCCCTTATAGCCTGACAGTTATCCACTCATCACTGAATGGACATTTGCATCTAGACATTGTACATTACATAACAGGCTAAATACTTTACTAATGAGTCAAATTCAAACAAAGTTGGCCCTATGTTCCCTCATAGCCTGACACTTATCCACTCATCACCGAATGGACATTTGCATCTAGACATTGTACATTACATAACAGGCTAAATACTTTCAATCAAAGTTGTCCCTATGTTCCCTTATAGCCTGACAGTTATCCACTTATCACTGAATGGAGATTTGCACCTACACGCTGTGCATTGTATAACAGGCTAATACTTTACTAATGGGTCAAATTCAATCAAAGTTGTCCCTATGTTCCCTCATAGCCTGACAGTTATCCACTCATCACCGAATGGACATTTGCATCTAGACATTGTACATTACATAACAGGCTAAATACTTTACTAATGGATCAAATTCAATCACAGTTGCCCCTATGTTCCCTCATAGCCTGACAGTTATCCACTCATCACCGAATGGACATTTGCATCTAGACATTGTACATTACATAACAGGCTAAATACTTTACTAATGGATCAAATTCAATCACAGTTGCCCCTATGTTCCCTCATAGCCTGACAGTTATCCACTTATCACTGAATGGAGATTTGTACCTACACGCTGTGCATTGTATAACAGGCTAATACTTTACTAATGGGTCAAATTCAATCAAAGTTGTCCCTATGTTCCCTCATAGCCTGACAGTTATCCACTCATCACCGAATGGACATTTGCATCTAGACATTGTACATTACATAACAGGCTAAATACTTTACTAATGGATCAAATTCAATCACAGTTGCCCCTATGTTCCCTCATAGCCTGACAGTTATCCACTTATCACTGAATGGAGATTTGCACCTACACGCTGTGCATTGTATAACAGGCTAATACTTTACTAATGGGTCAAATTCAATCAAAGTTGTCCCTATGTTCCCTCATAGCCTGACAGTTATCCACTCATCACCGAATGGACATTTGCATCTAGACATTGTACATTACATAACAGGCTAAATACTTTACTAATGGATCAAATTCAATCACAGTTGCCCCTATGTTCCCTCATAGCCTGACAGTTATCCACTTATCACTGAATGGAGATTTGCACCTACACGCTGTGCATTGTATAACAGGCTAATACTTTACTAATGGGTCAAATTCAATCAAAGTTGTCCCTATGTTCCCTCATAGCCTGACAGTTATCCACTTATCACTGAATGGAGATTTGCATCTAGACATTGTACATTACATAACAGGCTAAATACTTTACTAATGGATCAAATTCAATCACAGTTGTCCCTATGTTCCCTCATAGCCTGACAGTTATCCACTCATCACTGAATGGACATTTGCATCTAGACGTTGTGCATTGTATAACAGGCTAATACTTTACTAATGGGTCAAATTCAATCAAAGTTGTCCCTATGTTCCCTCATAGCCTGACAGTTGAAGTTTATTCTAATTGATCTGCTCCACCCTGTTTGGTGTTCAAAGGGGTGGGGCATAATTAAAAAAAAAACAACAGATCTTCTTAAGAGCCTCTGGACAGAAAGTGTTGATTTCTGGCAAGCAACCTTCTTCACTTAAATACATTCAAGCGGGATTGGGGGAGGCGAGGCGTTTGGTTATCCATATTTTTAAAAATTGCATCTGTGAGGAATTGTCCATGTTGTGTTAATGTTTTCTGGCTTGCACACAAAGATCCTCCGGCATGGGTGTATAGGAACAGTCTAATTTAGTCTGCGAAATCTCTGGCTCTTTGATTTAAAATCAAGCTCTTTAAGGCACAACATATATTGTTGTGATCATAAAAATGGACAGAGAATTTTAATCGGATTGTACAGGAAACAACATTTGGGATGAATTATTTTACGTTCACCCATTGATCACGCCAACTGGAGAGTGGAGGTCATTTTCTCTGCTCACCATACATGTAACCCCAATCACCTGAACGGCCTTTGGTCATTGAGAGAATGAATGGTTGTGAAATTGTGGGCTGGAGTTGGAAAACCGTACATTTTCTGTTGGTTGGGTATTATAGGAAAGAAACAAAATAAAATATTTTTTTCAGGAATATATCTGTTTCCATATAGATTATACAGTAAAAGTCAAAATAAGTTGTAGCATAACCACAATAAACTAAGTATACTGCTGATTCTGCACTAATAAGTTCAGAATCTGACATCATATTCTGGAAAGCTCTTGCTGAAAGTTTTCAAGAAAATGATCTCTGATTCTGATCTTATCAGTATTGGAAGAGAAAAATACATAGTTTATAGTGGTTATGCTACAACTTATTTTGACTTGTACTGTACAATAATTACAACAAATAAGATAATTAGAATACATAGAACAAATAAGATATATACAACACAATAAATAAATACAATGGCCCCTGACCCTCCAGCCTAATTTGAAAATTGGATTACCATGGCAAAACAAGGGCACCCATTTACAAGTTATCATACTTTTTTTGTTCACCCCAAATTTCGGGCCCTGATTGTGACTGGATAGGAATCTGGTCAAAGTTACCTGTCCGACGGCATCCGTTCAGCTCTTGGTGTTGTGATCATAAAAGTGGACAGAATTTCGATGGGATTGTGACTGGATTGCAATCCGGTTGAGGTTTCCCGTCCATTCATCTCTCAGCATCTTACCTGGTGAAAAATGAATACAAGAATATTGAAATCTGAGATGATATTTCGATTTGGTTTGGGTTTATGAGGTCTTGACTTCACGGTATTTTAGTTTGATGCTTATTGTCATCATAGTACTGTAGACTGAAGAGATAACGATAAATTGAAGTTCTACATGTTGGTAGCAAGTGGTCATTTTACCTGTAATAAATTCCTCAAGGAAAACCAGGGAAGTGAAACCTGCTACACTTATTCTGGTGTATTTAGCTTGAAGGAACTAAGGGAAGTGAAATCAGCTACACTTATGCTGGTGTATCAGACCTCAAGGAACGAAGGGAAGTGCAATCTGCTACATTTATTCTGGTGTTGTGCTGCACCCGTTAATTTTGTTCATTCCAAGCACTGGTTGGGTATTATGGGAGGGAAACAAAATGAAATATTTTTTTCAAGAATATATCTGTTTCCATATATAGACTATACAGTACAAGTCAAAATAAGTTGTAGCATAACCACAATAAACTAAGTATACAATACGTGAAGAGTGTATTATCACTAAATCACCCGCAGAGTGGAGATTCCACCCAAGCAATAATTGCAAATTTGTTGCAAAGCATAATTAGCACGGGCAAAGTTTCAACCAATGGACCTCCGGGTTAAACCCGGAGGTCCATTGACTGTAACATTGCTTGTGTTTTTTGTCCATATGTACAAAATTTAAAAGTTATAGTTTGGGTGATATCTCCACTCCGTAGGTGATTTAGTTACAATCCACTCTCCACTGTATTGCTGCTTCTGCGCTGATAAGATCACAGTCAGATATAATTTTCTGGAAAGCTCTCAGTGAGAGCTTTCCAGAAAATGATGTCAGATTCTGCTCTTATCAGTATAGAAGAGAAAAATACATAATTTATAGTGGTTGTCCTACAACTTATTTTGACTTGTACTGTACAATAATTACAAGAAATAAGATAATTAGAATACATAGAACAAATAAGATATATACAACACAATAAATAAATACAATGACCCCTGACCCTCCAGCCTAATTTGAAATTGGATTACCATGGCAAAGCAAGGGCACCCATTTACAGGTTACCATATTTTTTTCATTCATTCCAAATTTTGTGCCTTAATTGTGACTGGATTGCAATTCGGTCGAAGTTCCTCGTCCGTTAATTTCTCAGGGTTGTGATCATAAAAGTGAACAGAGAATTTCGATGGGATTGTGGGTGGATTGCAATCCGGTTGAAGTTCCCCGTCCGTTCATATCTCAGCATCTTACCTGTTGTAAAATAAATACAAGAATATTGAATCTGAGATGCTATTTTGATTTGGTTTGGGTTTATGCCGGTGTGACAGGAATGATAGTCAGTAGGAACGGACTACTATTCCGAGGAATGTTAGACCTAGGACTAAAATTCCGCGGAATAAGAGTCCAGACGGACTAATTTTCCTACGGACTATCATTCCTGTCACACCGGTACCAACATAACCAGTACCGGGACAGGACAGAGCCTGTTCCGCCGAAACCGGTACCGGGGCAAACCAGCAATTGGGTGACATATCACAATCAGATGGAAGAAATTCGCATTTAAACCGATCTAGTCTCCAAGATTGCAAAGACAAACATGGCACCGTACAATTATTCTGCGGTGACATCAAAGTAATCATAAAGCATGGAATAATTTCGTTGAAGTGTCCGATGACGGTGCTTTCATTGTATTTGATGCCACGTTTGAAAAGTCAAAATGGTCGACCTTATCGAGGTCATCGTTCAGACAGAACACAGTGTGCAAAATTTGACGTTTCGTTCGCGTGGTGGTTACACAAATTTAAATCTATGCGAGCGGATGACCGGTTAGCCAAAAGTTTGAGTCAATTAAGCAACCTATCTTGTGTCTTGATAGATTTTTAGATTTTCAATTCCATGCAATGTATGAATTATTTATTTATTGGTCTTGAAGGTCACATATTTCTGCACAATGGCTAATCATGGCCACGACAGTTTTACGAGCAACTGTCAGCTCCCCAACATACTAACTCCACACAAGCAGGGTTAGCATTGGGTGATGGCTGGTGCACTATCGACTTGCAGTACGCCGTAATACACAACGCCACTGTGCCCTCTCGTGGGCAATGCGGTTGAAGTGTCTTACCCACACACACAACGCGGTTGTTGCAGGTGGGATCTCGGCTTAATATACTACTCAAAGTTTGCAAAGCACCACATATTTGACACGTCATTGTGAAATTTTCTTGTGACACATTTGCAATATTTTTGGTGTGATTGAGGAATGTATTACGATGGTCCCCAGTGTTTATATTAGCTCTCTTGACAGGCAGACTTTTCGTGACAGTCATGGAAAGCACGTACCCCTTGATTTCCATGATGTTTTCGTGTACTGTTTAAGTGTACATGGAATGTGTAGGGTATTCAGTCTTCATTTCAACACAAACCCTTGTGATTTAATGATTGAATATGGCGAATGCAAGTGTAAGAAGACATTTGTCTAAAGCAGAAGTGTGGTGGGCTGTAGGGGATGGTGGAACAAGGGGCTACCCATCGTCAGGTTGGTGAAGCCCTTGGTGTGCACCATACGGTGATCACCAGAGCCTGGGCATGATGTCAGCAGTATGGCACACCAGTCAGACGACATGGTGGTGGTAGAGATAGGGTAACATCTGCAACTGAAGAACGTGTTTTGATCATTCAGGCCCATAGGAACCGCTTTGCCACAGCAACCCAGCTTCTCAGTGACCTTCAGAATGCATCCGGGGTAAACGTTTCGACGCAGACTATCCGGGCAAGGTTGCACAAAGGTGGTCTCCAATCGAGAAGACCGTGTATTCGCATTCAGCTGTCCCAGAACCACCGCCAGGAACGATATGAATGGGCCATGGATCACGTTGGATGGACCAGAGAAGATTGACGACCTGTCCTTTTTACAGATGAGTCAAGGTACTGCCTAGACAACACAGATGGGCGTTCTAGGGTATGGAGAGCGATTCCATTCAATCAATATTGCTGAGCATGACCGCTATGGTGGAGGGTCAATAATGGTCTGTGACGGCATCAGCTTGGATGGACGTAGAGGGCTCTGTGTCCTTGACCGTGGTACATTGACTGCACAGCGGTATATTCATGAGATCCTGGATGTCCATGTCAGATTGTATGCAGGTGCAGTGGGTGATAGATTCATTCTGATGGACGATAATGCCCAAGCTGTCCTGGAGTACCGACAGAGGGAGGGGATTGAGCGTATGGACTGGCGAGCAAGATCCCCTGAGCTCAATCTAATCGAACATGTCTGGAAAGAGTTGCAGCTTGCAATTACAGTCCGTCCAGTCCGTTCAGTCCAACCAAGAAGTGTCCAGGAGCTTGGTGCCATGCTGGTCCAAGAATGGAACAACATCCCACAAAGGACCATCTGGAACCTGATTGTGAGCACGAGAAGGCGTTATCAAGCTGTAATTAACAATAATGGGTCTCATACTCGATACTGAATCCATATCAGTTCGATCCGTCAACTTTTTGGCAAATTTGAAAAATTTCTTCTTTTACCAATCGTATCCATTTTCCATGGTTATCGTATTCAAAAGCTAAAAAATAATGTCAAACACAAACAAATTCTTAATTTCTGAGCTTAAATCATTAAAGATATAATTAAATATAAAATATATATACTATTCATCACAATATTTCAACTAAAACGTAAAACAGATAGTTGGATATACTTGGTGCTAACTAAACTTTAAGTAGTTTTTATGAATACTTGTAAATGATACAAAAGCAGTTTCCCAAGCATGTTTATATAGCTGAGCGCTCGTTTAGCCATTTCCAACCCACGTGAACGGTCAGTCGGTTAGAGTCATTTTTTGAAATTTTGCACTCTGGTACATGCACCTTTAGAGTGTTTTGATATGTTTATTCACAAATAAGTTGAAACTATGTCGTGCAAGTGTGCCATACACGATTTCTGTTTCCCCTCGTTCAGTTTGGAATTTCAGCATATTTTGTCCCGGTACCGGCGTGACAAAGGATTCACTGTCGGTACCGGTTGGAGTATGAGGGAACCGGCGGTATCAGTACAGGTACCGGTTGACATGCCTGCTTATAACACTAATGAAAAATGCGCTTGTAATAATGCATGAAAATTGATAAAAAAAAATCGTGATTTTCTCGAGCTGAACATCATCAGTTGATCTCATCTTTTTATTCTCATGAATAAACACGCATATTTTTAATGATTAATAAACATCCACAATAAACAAATGTACACATATTATTAATAATAAATAAACGCATGGATATTATTAAAGATTAATAAACATATACAATAAACAAATGTATACATATTATTAATAATAAATTTATTTATTTATTGATGTTTAAGTTCACATATTTATGCACATTAATAATAAATAAACACATGCATGTTATTAAAGATAAATAAACATATACAATAAACAAATGTATACATATTATTGACAATAAAACGATTAATAAACATGTGCATATTTATTTTTAATAAAAAATAAACAAATGCATATTATTAGATTGTCACCAAGATGTAACAGTACACACTTTATCCTTTCTGAAATTGTAATTATTTTCTTTTTTTACGAGTTAGCCTCCATTGTGTTCGATTTCTTTACATACAATTGCCATTCTCAGTCGCGACTGTTTCCAAAATTTATTTTGGTAGAATCGATGAAATGATCACTTTTGTCATCACATTACTGTACATTCCATGGGGCGCGGTGGCGTTGCGGTAACCGGTTCTCGTCAGATCACCGAAGTTAAGCGGTTAATCATTGGATGGGTGACCGTCCGAGCGATCAATTCGGACTACTGCGTTGTGTCCTTGGGCAAGGCACTTAACCCCGATTGTCCACATGGGGGCACGATGACGCCGTGTACTAAGGTGTACTGCACGTCGATGGTACGCATGTCTTCAACCAATTTAACCGTGCCTGTGATGCAGTGCGGAGTTACGATGTTGGGGAGCTGGCAGCTACTCGTCGTTGCTCGGTGGTTCTCTCCGGGTACTCCGGCTTCCTCCACCCGTAAAACTGTCACGGTCATGATTAGCCATAGTGCATAAGTATATGACCTTAAAACACCAACACCAATAAAAACCAATAAATACTGTACATTCCAGTTTTATGAGTATAAACAATTGACTAAACTTCACTTTATCTCCATGTAGCCGTTGTGCAGAAGTATGTGACCTTAAACACCAAAAATAAATCAATTCAAGTTTGTTCAAGTCGACTTCGATTTTATGTGTACATAGCTGGGCTAGTTCAAGATACATGTATGTTCTTCCAATTTTAAAGCATTCCATGCAGAATCAAGAAGAGGTGTGTTGAAACTTGTCTTCTCTATATTTTTCACTTACAAATAATATTGTACACACACATCTGATGATCTGAGTCATCATTGCTTCACTTCATTTGAGTGTTTAATGGCACAAAATACACAAATGAAAATACAGGTGTTTTGTTTCACTTTTTAGCTCATCTTACTGAATGTCAAGGGGAGCTTAAGTGATATACTTTGTCTGTCGTCCGTCCATCGTGAACTTTACATTATCAAATTCTCGTATAACCTGCTGGTCCGAAATAAACCGCTTTGATACGCATGTTCCTTATATGTCAGTTCGATTTGTTTCAATTAAAAGTTGCCGACAGGGGCCACCAAATGGAGCATAATTCTGTTAAACTTGTGTTTAGTCACTGTTACAACATTGCTGGGAGAAAGATGACTTCTTAATCCTTTACCTAATGAATCGTACGCATCCACCCATGTAATATACAAATTATGCAGTTAAAAAAAATAGATATTTCAAAAAATTTCAACGGAGCCAGTTCATGTGACCCCTCATTGGAACAAGCACAACGAGCTCGTTCCAAAGAGGTGCCACGTGATATGGTTCCGCTGAAATTTTTTGAAAAATTTGAAAGAACAAATCGAATTTATTGATTTAGTATTTTTGATGGGTATAATTTTATTCATATTGGCTGAAAATTATATAAACTTATAAAACTTATTCAGGAACATTTAACTTACCTACAGCACGTTCCAGCAGTCAAGAGACAGATGTATATTCCTACTCCACAGATTAGTTCACACTATCATAAACAAGGGCTAATTACTGTATTTCTACATTTAATATGTACTCCATCTTGTTTCAGCTCATTTCCAAGTTGTTTTGAAAATATTCCAGAACAATTGTAAATTTTTGATTTAAATCAATGATTTTTAAAAAATAATCATTGACTTAAATCAATGATTTAAATCGACTTAAATCAGCCTATGGGAACACAAATTCTAACTTGGTGCAATATGGAGAATATTAAAAAAAAGCACTCTTTTTTAGAACATATTTTGAAAGGTTGCCAGTCAACTCATATAATACTTGTAGAATATCTAAATATGTTGTTAATAGATTGTAGAATTGATAAAATAAAATAGAGGGTTTGAAGATAGAAAATATTTGTTTGATATTTATATAAGTATTTTTGACATTCATTAGATATAATTTTATGATATTTTCATTTTAATGTTTGTATATATCTACATAATTGTTTTGTAAATATTTATTGTTGATTTATTATAAAACTCAATATTAATAAACAATTAATGTTTGTAATCTTTTAATTTCTGTTGGTAAGTTATTATCCTAAAGAAACCAGCCAAAAATTATGCCCCGTTGTGTGGAATATGTATTTTGAACCCATGTGAGGGAGTGGTGAATGAATAAACACCCACAGAGTGTAATTTCCTCCCAGACAATAATTTATATTCTGTAGTGAAGTACATACACTTATCACTGTTTAAGCAGGTTATCATTTTGGTGACTTCTACGATTTCATCACACAAATACTGCTTATGTGTTAATACTTTATTAAAATAATTCAGTAATTGTCTGGGTGGAGTTCCACTTTGTTTTTAGCTCACCCGAGCAAACCTCAGGGAGAGCATTACTAATCACTTTCCGTCCATCCATCCGTCCATTCACCCGGCATTAACATTACATTATCGACTTCTCATAATCCACTGGGCCGAATTGAACAAAATTTGAAGTGCCTTATCATGTGTCAATCAAGTTTGTTCAAATAAAGTTGCCACGTCCACAGGGGGAACCTCAAGAGGCACAAGGGGCATAACTCTGATAGTACCAGTATATTTAAAAAAAATCTTAATCTTCTACAGAAACATCAGTTAGAATCTTTTGATATTTGGTACAGAAATTCGTAGGAGGGGGGGGGGGGCAGGATTGGGGGTGGGGGTTATGATCCAGTTTGATCAAAACGGGGTTCTGGGTTAATATTTGGGCTCTCTATTGGAGCCCGAATTTTAACTTAGTGCAATTTGTCGAAATGTCTTTAAGAATCATTTTTCAGATCAACCAGTCAGAATCCTTTCATATTTGATATACAACATCTCAATGGGGGAGGAGTGGGGGCAAGGGAGGGCAGATTGAAGTTTGTTCAAATCGAGTCCCGAAGTTAATATTTGGGCTCCCTATGGGACCCCGAGTTTCAACTTTATGCAATATGAGGAAATTTCATTAAAAATCTTCTTCAGATCTACCTGTCAGAATGCCTTCATATACTACTCAAAGTTTGCTAAGCACCAAATATTTGACACATCATTGTGAAATTTGCTTGTGACATATTTGCGATATTTTTGATGGATATGATTGAGGAATGTATTGAAATGGTCCCCAGTGTTTAAATTAACTCTCTTGACAGGCAGACCTTTCGTGACAGTCATGAAAAGCATGTACCCCTTGAATTTCAGGATGTTTTCGTGTACTGTCTGCATGTACATGACATGTGTAGGGAATTCAGTCTTCATTTCAACATAAGCCCTTGTGATTTAATGATTGAATATGGCAAATGCAAATGTAAGAAGACATTTGTCTGAAGCAGAAATGTGGCGGATTGTTGGGATGGTAGAGCAAGAGACAATCCATCGTCAGGTTGGCGAAGCCCCTGGTGTGCACCATACGGTGATCACCAGAGCCTGGGCAAGATTTCAGCAGTAAGGCACACCACTAAGACTCCATAGTGGTGGCAGAGACAGGGCAACATCTGCAGCTGAAGATCGGTTTTTGATCACTCAGGACGGTAGGAACCGCTTTGCCACAGCAACCCAGCTTCGCAGTGACCTTCAGAATGCATCCGGGGTAAATGTTTCCACGCAAACTATCCGGGCAAGGTTGCACGAAGGTGGTCTCCGATCGAGAAGACCATGTATTCACATTCCGCTGTCCCAGAACCACAGCCAGGCACGATATGAATGGGCCATGGACCACGTTGGATGGACCAGAGAAGATTGACGACCTATCCTTTTTACAGATGAGTCAAGGTACTGCCTAGACCACACAGATAATCGTTCTATGGTATGGAGAAGACCAGGAGAGCGATTCCATGCAGCCTCATTTGCTAAGCCTGACCGTTATGGTGGAGGGGCAATCATGGTCTGGGGCGGCATCAGCAGGGATGACCGTACAGAGCTCTGTGTCCTTGAATGATGTACATTGACAGCACAGCGGTATATTGATGAGATTCTGGATGTCCAAGTCAGATTGTATGCAGGTGCAGTGGGTGCTAGATTCATTCTGATGGACGATAATGCCAGTCCTCATCTTCCCCGTGCTGTCGTGGAGTACCGACAGAGGGAGGGGACTGAACGTATGGACTGGCCAGCAAGATCTCCTGACCTCAATCCAATCGAACATGTCTGGAATGGGATGCAGCTTGCAATTTCAGCCCATCCAGTCCAGCCAAGAAGTGTTCATGAGCTTGTTGCCACGCTGGTCCAAGAATGGAACACCATCCAACAAAGGGCCACCAGGAATCTGATTGGGGGCATGAAAAGGCTTTGTCAAGCTGTAATTAACAGTAATGGGTCTCATACTCGATATTGAACCCATACCAGTTCGCTCCGTCAACTTTTTGGCAAATTCGAAAAAAATCCTCTTTTGCCAATAATATCCGTTTCCCATGGTTATCGTAATCAAAAGCTAAAAAAATGTCAAACACAAATAAAGTCTTAATTTCTGTACTTAAATCATTAAATATATAATTAAATAAAAAATATATACACTTTTCATCACAATATTTCAACTAAAACGTAAAACAGGTAGTTGGATATACTTGGTGCTTAGCAAACTTTGAGTAGTATATTTGGTATACCAAATCTCCAGGAGGGTCAGATTCAAATTTCTTCAAATGGAGTCCTGGGTTCATATTTGGGCTCTCTATTGGAGCCCGAATTTTAACTTGGTCCAATATGAGGAAATTTCTTTAACGATCTCTTCTTCAGACCTCCCAGTCAGAATCCTTTCATATTTGATATACACCATCTGTAGGGGTGTCGGATTCACATCACATTTGTTCAACTCGAGTTCCTGGTTTAATATTTGGTCCCTCTAGGAGGGGGTGTGGGGTGCAAGGGGGAGGTTAGGTTAAAGGGTGTTCAAATCCATTCCTTGTGTTTTACCATAAAACTTGTCTGCAGTGACCCTTGGACGTTTGGCAGTACTTGTCTGCAGCCGATAGAATCGGAAGCAGTCAGGAAGACCTACAGTACGTGGAGAGTGGATTGTAACTAAATCACCCGCGGAGTGGAGTTATCACCCAAGCTATAACAATCAATTTTTTAACATATCGACAAAAAACACAAGCAATGTTTCAGCCAATGGACCTCCGGGTTTAACCCGGAGGTCCATTGGCTGAAACTTTACTGGTGCATGTTATGCTTTGCAACAAATTTGCAATTATTGCTCGGGTGGAATCTCCACTCTGCGGGTGATTTAGTGATAATACACTCTCCACGTACTGTATGGCAATAATTATCTGATATGGACAGTGTGGTCATAATAAATTCCGTTAAATTTGAGATGGTGGCTAGTTCTTACATCACATTTTGTTTCTGTTCAAATCCATAGGGAGGTTGTGGAGGAAAATGTGCCAAATATTTTTTAAAAAATCTTCTCATGCACCAGTGGGTACAACGACTTGATTGATAGTTGGTGTTGAACTTCCCTTTGACGTGTAGAATCAAGATTCTTCAGCCGAAGTTCTTGGGACAGTATTTTCCCTTGTAATGAGAGTAGCAAGATTTTTGTCCCACCCCAAATTTTTATTTTCTGTACCCGATAATCTGATTTGAACCAAATTTGGTATGTGGTATTATTGAGCCATAAGTACTTGATTCATGTAAAAAAAAATAATTCCCGTGTCCCCATGGGAACCCCTGGATCCTAGCTCCTATCACTCTGGTAATTCAACATAATTTTTTCCAATCACTCTGTTTTTCTTTTAACTATAAATTTAAGCAATTATATCTTGTTTCACTGACCTCTGTCAAACAAGGTATATTACGTTGGCATCGGTCGTGTCAAGGTGTTGGGGGGGGGGGGGGGGCATCGAAAAAAATCCGAGTCATCATATTTAAAAAATAAAAAAAACCCTCCAGAACCACTGATTAGAATATTTTTGATATTTGGTATACAGAATCCAGGGGAGGCGGGGGGGGGGGGGGGGGGGGGTTTGCGGGGCAGACGGCCGATACAAGATTGTTAAAATGCAGTCCCTTGGTTCATATTTGTGCTCAACATAAGACCCAGAAATTTTTAACTTAGGGCAAAATAGGGAGTAATTTCTAAAATTTGTCTTCAGGACCACCACTCAGAATTTTTTGATATTTGGTATACATCATTGTTACGAGGGTCAATTCCAAGTTTGCTCAAATCAAGTCCCGCAGTTAATATCGGCTTGCTATGAGGGCACAATTTTTAACTTGAGAATAACCTTTAAAAATCTTCATATTCACAGTCAGAATGTTTTGATAATTGGTATACTTGGGGAGGTCATATCAAAGTTTGTTCAAACCAAGTTCCTGGGTTAATATGTGAGCCCCACATATGAGCCCGAATTTTAACTTAGACCAATATGAGGAATAATCTTTAAAACTTTTCTTCTCCAGAAACACGAGTCACATCTTTTGATATATAGTATATAGAATCATTAGAGAGGTTAGATTCAAATTTGTTCAACTCAAGTCAATTGAATTTGAACCTGGTGCAAGTTGTATCCCTCCCCTTACGCACACACTTTAGCGACTCGACCTTGATCTTCAATGTGCCCACGTATGTGACGTCACTCCCCGAACCCGATGGCGTCAAATCCTTATAAGGAAAGGAATGCCGCCTCCACACTGTACGTCATCGAAATGTGGGCAACTCTGGCAGCGAAGAGTTAGAAAATAATACTTGCCGCACAGCTCCACCCCCCTCGGGGAGGCGCGATCACCTCATTTTCGAACTCCACGTGTCGAAAACTGTCATTTGATTTATGACATGCCTACCTTCTTAAAACTTGATTTGACCTGCTAGCCACTCAGCCCCATCCCCTCGGAGAGAGGCGATCACCTCATTTTTGAACTCATTGTTAAAATCTTTTATTTCATGTACATGCTTACTTTCCTAAAACTTGGATTTGACTTCCTAGCCCCTCAACCCCATCCTTTTGGGAAGGGGCGATGGCCTAATTTTCGAACTCTATGTGTCGAGATCTTTCATTTCATTATCGCATGCCTACTTTCATAAAAATTGGATTTTGACCACCTTGTCCCTCAGCCCTCCGAGAGGGGCGATAACTGCATCATTTTCGAATTTCATGGGTCGAGACCTTTCATTTGATGTATTACATGCCTCCGTTCCTAAACCTTGGATTGATTGTGACGCCTTTGCCGCTCAACCCTACCCCTCAGGGAGGGGCGATCACCTCATTTTCGAGCTCTACGCGTCGAGACACGCGTACATGTACGTGTCGTCGGGCATTCCTACACCCATGATGTAATGCGTGAGTTGCCCTAATTATCAAGACATATGATATGGTTTGGGAGCGACATTTATTTTCCTTAAAAGGCAGTGACATCATGTGGGTGTAGGGAGTGACGATATACTACTGGTGCAATATGGAAAATAATCTTTAAAAATCGTCTTCAAATCCACCAATCAGAATCATTTCATATTTGATATTATGCATCCTTAAGGAAGTGAGATCTAAGCTTGCTCAAACCAAGTCCTTGGGTTATTATTTGGGCTCCCTATTGGAGCCCCAATTTTAACTTAGTCTGTGTGGAATAATCTTTAAAATTCCTCTTCACCAGAACGACTGGTCAGAATCTTTTGATATAATAATATGGTATACAGAATCCTTCCAGGGGTCAGTATCAGGTTTGTTCCAATCAAGTCCATCCGTTAATAATTAGGCTCTATATGGGAGCCCGAATTTTAACTTAATGAAGTAATCTTTAACCGTTTACCCAACGTAACGTAAGGTGAAGGGTTAAAACAGTCCGAATCAAATTTCTTAACCCTTTACCCAACGAATCGCCCGCATCCGCCCGCGTAATATGCAAATTCAGCATTTGAAAAAATATTATTTTTCAAAAAATTTCAACAAAACCATATCATGTGACCCCTCGTTGGAACGAGCTCGTCGAGCTCTTTCCAACGAGGGGTCACATGATATGGTTTTGTTGAAATTTTTTGAAAAATTTTAAAAAATGGTATTTAAAATAATAAATTTTGATATCGTCTGCGTTGGGTAAAGGGTTAAAAGCAAGTCCATTAGTTACTAAATCTGCTTCCTATGGAAGTGCAAATTTTAACATCGTGCAATGTGGGGATTGATCTTAAAAATCTTCAAATCCATCAGTCAAGATCTATTGATATTGGATATACAGCATCCTTACGAGGATCTAGTTCGAGTATGTTCAAGGGAAGTCCCTCCGTTAATATGTGGGCACACAATGGGGACCCAAAGTTTAAGTTAGGTCTGAAATAGTCGACGAATTTTTAACGCGTCAAATCTAATTGTATTTACTCCGTCGCTAATGCTACACAGAGAAGTTTTTAAATATACAGATGCATCACCGTTGCGTCGAATCTAATTGATCAGCCAATCGTTCTCGACCGGCATACTTCCGGTTCCTGCGATCATTTTCTTTTTGCACCCAGGCCCAGGGAGCGAAATTTATTTATTTATTTATTTATTTATTTATTTATTTATTTATTTATTTATTTACTGGGGCGTACCAACACTTTCGACAGCCAATGTTGGACAGTTTTAAGGGCGAGGAAGGAAAACTCGGAGAAAAACCGATCGGGGCGAGTAACTGTCAAGAGTTCCAACTTACTAACTCGGCACAACTAGGGTTAGCAATGATTATTAAAGTCATCTGTACCGTCGACGTGCTGTACGCCGCAGTACACTGCAACCATGATCCCACTCGAGCAAGTGAGATGAAGTGTCTTGCGCAAGAACATAACTCGAGTAGCAAGGGTTGAACCCAAGACCTCTCGATCACGCGGCAGACACGCTATTTGATGCGCTGTTCCAACCCTAAATGTAATACGACACTATATGTAATAAATTTATTACAGATATGGTTAGAATGTATGTTGCATCTCAACGCTAAATGTAATAAATTTATTACAGATAGGGTTGGAATGTATCTTGCATCTCAACGCTAAATGTAATAAATTTATTACAGATAGGGTTGGAATGTATCTTGCATCTCAACGCTAAATGTAATAAATTTATTACAAACAGGGTTAGAATGCATCTTGAATCTCAACGCTAAATGTAATAAATTTATTACAAATAGGGTTAGAATGCATCTTGCATCTCAACGCTTAGTTTAATAAACTGGTATCTCAAACCGATGTCGGCTGGCCAGGACTTTGTATTCAATATAGCTTATGTACAGAGTTTGTACTATTATCGCGACCGGGTAAAAAAGACTGCGAAAAACGGATGAATCGATTTCCACCAGTGTTCAGAAAATTGCTGTGTTTGAGGCATTTTATACTTCCACGACAATTGTAAAAATATTTTCACCGTTAGGATTTGAATGCATCTTGCATCTCAACACCAAACAAAATAAGCCCATTATTCACAACGGTGGTAGCCGTTTAGGACTTTGTATTCAATTCTACTTACTGGGTTTGTTTGTGCTTCGGCAAATTTCCGCGACCGGACAGCAAAAGATTACCGAAACTGGCGAACATATTCCCTTAGTGTTTTGAAAATATGTGTTTAAAGCGCATTAACGCTTACCACAACAAGCAAAAGTATGACTTAAGCGGAGTACAAAATGATTCACGCAAAAGTTCAAAGTCGGTGCTAATCGGAGTGGACCGGCCGATAACAGACGTAGAGGAGCCCCTTCCCTCTCCCAAATTTTTGGGAAACACCATAATTCGGAAAAAAAAACCTAGTGAAATTCGTGCAACGAGTTCACCAATATACTGGTGTACCAGTATATCAAGGCAAACCTCGTACAGATTCGGCGGTTAAATTTAACAAACCACAATGAACACAACAGCCCACCAGTGCCAAGGCCACAGAGCTAGAGATCCCTCCAGCCTTTTCGCAGAGATTATGGCACCCAATAAAGGCATTTGAGAGGGTTTAGCTCAATCCCTACTATTGGTAATGCGGCCGACCACTAGAACACGCGTAGCAGTCTCGCACTTTTGTGCACCACAATCCCCCAGAAGTATGGAGCCAGTGAAGAAGGTTGCTGGCCCTGTCAGGATTGCCACTCATGCTGGGTTCGTGTCAGGGTCAAGAAGCCCTGTGTTGAGTGACAAGTTCGAGGATGATTAGGTCATCGGGTTGGGTTGCTATTTTTGGAACACAGACTGGGAAGTTAAGCCACAAAAAGGATGGTTACTATTGTTGGTACTGTTCTCTCGGATCTTTCATTCTTCCTTCCAACCCGTGTGATGCAGCTGTTTTTTAGACCTCTACCGGGCGCCTCTGTTCTGGATGTTTTGTTGGCTGGGACACCCCCCCCCCCCCCCGTCACTTGTATGTTGTCTAGATCTTAGAACATTGTGTTACGATATGACCCGTTGCGTCTCCGTGCGGGGGGCAGGGCACGCGGGGGGGGGGGGGGGGGATGGATAGCATAAGACAAATATTGAAGGCGTGGTTATTAGTTGCATTCGCCATTTTCCGCGCGCACATGAAAATCGGTCAGTCGTACCGTAGTCATACAGATTCACTCGTAGATAGGTGGCTGGGGTTCGAGAGGGGTGGCCATATCAATGATGTTTAGTCACCCTGGGATTGTGTCTGGAGCATGAAGTCCTGGGTCAGGTGGCATATTCCGGAGTTGGTGAGGCCATTTAAGTGGTTAGCGGTTGTTATGTTGGATGGACAGACTGGCTAAGTGGAAACGCAACGGGGTGGTGTGGTTACTGCTTTTCGTAGGTTCTGTGATCTTTGGTTCTTCCTCCCAGTGCAGATGTTTTATCTATGCCCACTTAAATTTTAAAGCTTGATTAATCAACCCACCCTTCAGAAAAACAAGCCAATTACAATACTTTTCATTATTAATGTCTTTGCATGGAGTGTAAATATTTAGCCTATATTAAACTCTGTATGTATAATTAAACTTTCAGCGTTAAGAAAACTTTGTTCATAGTAACAGTCTATAGTCTAGCTGCTGTTAGATTAGGCTACACTCTACACACCAGTGAACAAACCCCAACATGCTGTGTTCCCCTAAATGTAATACGACACTAAATTAGGGCTGTCACGATTTTTTAATTTAGGAATCGATTAATCGTCGCAAATAATCGATGATAATCGATTGATCGCACCTAGATGACCCCCCCCCCCCCCTCTACCTCTCTTTGAAGTCGATAAAAATGAAGTTCAAGTCAGTTGACGCACCTCAAGTAAACAACGAAGACGATCCTCTTTTAGTTACATTCCAAGTTTTGATGTTCTGAACCTTTGAACCGTCAGTGTAATAATCAAGACCGGTCGGCAGTTGCGAACTTCGCAACTGCCGACTGGTCTTGATTATTACACTGACAGTTCAAAAGTTCAGAACATCAAAGCTTTGATGAATGTACCTGAAAGACAAATGCTTCCCACAGCTTCTTGAGGTTTAACATCGATGTTCTTATCTCTTTACCTTTAGAAACAATATTTTTATCATCAAATTTTCTTTTAGTTATTAAACGTCTGTCTAAAACGGGATACAATTTACCGATTATTCGACAACGAAAAATACTAATCGATTTCGCAGTGACCGATCAACAATCGATTAAACGATTAATCGTGACAGCCCTCACTAAATATAATAAATTTATTACAGATGGGGTTGGAATGCAATTTGCAGCTTAACGCTAAATGTAATAAATTTATTACAAATAGTGTTAGAATGCATTTTACACCTCAGCGCTAAATGTAACAAATTTATTACAAATAGGGTTAGAATGCATTTTACATCTCAACGCTAAAGACAATAAACTGGTAACTCACACCGATGTCGGTTAATTAGGACTTTGTGTTCAATATAGTTTATCTACGGTGCTCGTACTATTTTCTCGACAGGTTAAAACAAATTGCGAAAATAGTGTTTAGAAAATTGCTGTGTTTTATATATTTTAAACTTTCGCAACAATTGTAAAAAAAACTGTTTACCGTTAGGATTTGAATACATTTTTCATCTCAATAGCAAATGAAATAAGCCCATTATTCAGAACGGTGGGAGTCGTTTAGGGCTTGGTATTCAGTTCTGTTTACTGGTTTGTTTGTGCTTGTCCAATTTCCGTGACCAGACAGGAAAAGATTACCGAAACTGGTGAACATATTCCCCGGAGTACAAAATGATTCGAGCAAAAATTCAAACTCGGAGCTAATCGGAGTGGACCGGCCAATAACAGACGTAAAGGAGCTCCTTCCCCTCTCCCCAATTTTTGGGGAACATCAAAATTCAGAAAAAAATCATAGCGAAATTCGTGCAACAGTTTACCGATATATATGCTAGTGTACCAGTATAACAATGCAAACCCATTACAGATTCGGCGGTTAAATTTAACAAACCACAATGAACAAAACTGCCCAACAGTGCTAATGCCATAGAACAAGAGACCCCTCCAGCCACTTCCCAGAGGTTAAGGCTCCCAATCAAGGCATTTGAGAGGGTTTAGATCAATCCCTACTAGTGCTAATGCGGCCGATCACTACTAGCACACACACGTCGCAGTCTCGCACTTTTGTTCACCACAATCCCTCACGGACTGAGAGTGATGGGGCTAGTGAAGAAGATTGCTGACCCTGTCAGGATTGTTACTCGTGCTGGGTTAGTGTCCGGGTCATGAAGCCCTGTGTTGGGTGACAAGATCGAAGATGGTTAGGTTATCAGGTTAGGTTGCTATTTTTGGTGGACAGACTGGGAAGTTAAGTCACTTCTTCTTCCTCCCAGCCTGCAGCTGTTTTTTTATTCCGCTACAGAGTGCCTCTGTTCTGAATGTTTTGTTGGCTGGAACATTGCCCCCCCCCCCCCCCACACACACACACCTCCCTCCGCGTCTCTTGTATGTTGTGTTATAATGTGACTTGTTGCGTCTCCGGGCGAGGGGCAGGGGCGCAGCGGAATGGATAGAATAAGACAAACACTGAAGGCTTGGTTGTTAGTTGCATTCGCCATCTTGCGCGCGCGCATAAAAATCGGTCAGTAGGACGCCAGTCATCCACATTCGCTCGTAGATGTGTAGCTGACGCTCGAGAGGGGGTGGCCCTATCAATGATGGTTAGTCATCCTAGGGGTATGTCAGGGGCATGGAGACCTGGGTCAGGTGGCAGTGTCCGGGGTTGGTGGGACCATTGGAATGGTTATTGGTTGTTATGTGGGGTGGACAGACTGGCTAGATGAAGTAGCAACGAGGTGGTTACTGCCTTTTGTCGCTTTTGTGTTCAGAGATCTTTGGTTCTTCCTCTCAGTGCAGATATTTATCTAAGTCCACTTAAAGCTTGATTAATCAGCAACACAGGTCATTCACAATACTCTTGATTACTAATTTCAGTGCATGAAGTGTTAATGTTTACCCTATATTTATTTATTTATTTTATTTATTTATTGGTGTTTAAGGTCACATATTTCTGCACAATGGCTAATCGTGACCACTTAGCCTATATTAAACCCTGTGTAATTAAACTTTCAGCGTTAAGAAAACTTTGTCCAAAGTAACCGTCTATAGTCTAGCTGCTGTTAGATTAGGCTACACTCTACACACCAGTGAACACACCCCAATATGCTGTGTTCCCCTAAATGTAATACGACACTAAATGTAATAAATTTATTACAAATAGGTTTAGAATGCATTTTGCATCTCAACGCTAAATATTTAAGAATTGAATGCAATTTTTATAATCTTTATTGGAGTATGAACGTGTGGGAATGGGTACAAATTATGCATGAAAGATTATAAAAATTGCATTCAATTCTTATAATTACATTCCGTAACTATTTTAACTACTTTTCCCCCCACGAATCGTCATTCGCCGTTGTTGAAAATCATACGGCTTTTAGTCGTTGGAATCAGGAACTAGCACATGCCTTTGTTCCGTCTAAATGATATCCCAAAGGCAAATAAGCTTTAATTTTCACAACTTTAGAAATGGAAACGAGTATTTTAGTAACGGGCTTTATGCCACAGTTGGGAAATGTCACCAAAGAAACAGCACCGGAGTTGAACATCAGCCGAATTACATTCTGTCAACTGCGCTCTACCGTAAATGCGGGTCAAAGTTCGACCAAATGTATTCATTGGAAAATGAATTACATTTGGTCATGCCGTTTTCACTCAGCTGACCAATGGGAATTGAGTATTTGAACCCAAAAAGTATAACTACATTAACAATGTAATTATAAGAAATTGATAACTGATATTGATGTCGGCCGATTTGGACTTTGAAATAAGCCCACAATTCACACCGACGGTAGACGTTAAGGACTCAATATTCAATTCTTGCTACTGCACGGCCCTAAATGTAATGCGCCACTAAATGTAATGCGCCACTAAATGTAATACGCCACTAAATGTAATAATTTTATTATAGATGGGATTGGAATTCATCTTGCATCTCAACTCTAAATGTAAACATGAAATCACGAGTGTAATTTGTGATAACGCTGCAAATAGGACTTTGGTCAGGGTTGAAGGTACAGACACATTATAGGTTGCCAAACAGATGACTGGAGGGTCACAAAGTGGGGAGGACACCACTGGGGCCGATCACCCTCCATATTATCGGTGAGTTATTGTGGTGGCGCTAGACTACAGAGGTGACTGGCCTTCCCAACAGTGGACTAGTCTGTAAGACGGCTATATACTGCCCTTCCACAGCCCATGGTTCATGCCCCAGGTTGGTGAAAGTTCGGTTTATAGCCGCTCGACAAATCTCAAGTGTCGTCTCATTTTCGGAGGCATGTCGTTGGTTAGACTTTCGTTTACGTCAATTGTTTTGTAGCGAATGTTCGGTAGTTTTCCTCATTCGGTCATTCCCGTACTTGATAACTGGCGACTCTCTCGAAAATCCCTTTTCTCGCTACTCGCCCCAGGGATCCAGTCCTCCATCTCCGCCAACAAGAAGTCTCAGCCTCCCTCAACCTCGAAGAGCAGTTCGACAGGTCAGTCGTTGATGATCGGGGAGGGTCATTTGGGATCACCGATCAATATGTGTATGGTAACAAGTGATTCACCCGTATTCACTTAGTGATCACTAAAGCACAGATGAGGAGACGAGCCGTTCGAGGAGTCACTCGCTGGGAGCACACCTCGTTCGCTCGGGAGATATGAGTCGTTCCGGGAGTATCTCCTCGAAGGACTGCTCCATGGCTCGAGCCATTCTAGTAGCCAAAGTAGGGTATATAGAGTCGGTCAAGGAGAAAAGTCGAAAGATAAGAAATGAACATTCCTGTTCCTGTTATGGGAGTTTTGAGATGACATGGGATACTGAATGGCAATGTCGCCCACATGTAGGAGCACATGCTATTCACGTGACCCTAACGACATTTAGTCACTCAGCTCCGTGGACAGCGGTGAATGTCGCGATGACGTCGCGCGCTCATCGTGACGTTATTAACGCCATAGTTACACTGACAGCTTTCCGGGCGAACCTTGATGCCTGAGTTTTCCCGTTTACATAGTTCCTACATAAGAGGTCACACCCAGCCTGAGATGCCAGCTGTGCGAACCAGGCGACTGGTGTTGGCCGATGAATCTTTATGACGAAGCTAAATGCGATAGGGAGTTCGAGGTACGGTAGAAATGACGAGATACGACAAACAATGGTCGTAAATCACTCTTATATAACATGGATTAGTGCATATTTTAAAAACATTTTTCACAGAGAACGCCCCACCCCACACAATCTCTAGTGTATGTAGGACTTCTTACCCCCACAGGTATACCTGGGCCGCGAAGCCTACTTGGAGTCATAGGCAAGTAGGCCTAAGATGGTAAGTAGTCTTATAGATACTTGGTTCCATCGCTCCACCTATGATATTAGGAAAGGAGACATAATACAGGGGCCAACACACTGGTGAGGGTTAGGGGGGTTATAGCCCTTTGTTGGCGAGGCCTGCTCCCCTGTCGTGGAACTCTCATCCTTTATGGCATGGTTTCTTGCCTGCACTCTAGCCTCTGTATGACGGATAAATACTGCCCCACTCAATGTCGAGGCATGAGTTTCCAATCTTTTCGGGAGGTGCAGTGGATAACCGTCTTACAGAGTAGTATATACAAAGCTCCCCCTCCTAATGCATGTTGGGAACTCTGCTTTTTTCTTGTAACATAGCTTCTGTAAGACGATTATATACTACTCGTGCTCCATCCCGAGGATTGAGCCTCGGGTGGGAAAGGGACAGTGTATAGCCGTCTTAAGACTAGTATATACCTAGATATCTCCCGATTCCCATTGTCGGGGAGGTCAGTCCTCGCAGTCAGGGAATATTAGCACCATCACTGCAAGCCAGAGAGGGTGATCGGGCCCTGGGTGCCCCCCCCCCCCCCACACACACACATAGTTCTATTTTTGTCCTTCTTGTCATTT
Organism: Pictodentalium vernedei; assembly: GCA_031216915.1. Taxonomy (NCBI): domain Eukaryota; kingdom Metazoa; phylum Mollusca; class Scaphopoda; order Dentaliida; family Dentaliidae; genus Pictodentalium; species Pictodentalium vernedei. The sequence goes on along the minus strand of CM062297.1, from coordinate 878,641,806 downwards.
CTTAGGCCTCTCAGAATGTGCCTGCACTCCCCCCCCCCCCACCCACCCGATATTTCTTTTTATGTTTTGCAATGCTATCACGTATTGTAATCGTAATTTAATGTCTGAGGCGCAACATAGCCCCTGTGATGGGAAGTGACTATATACTGCCTGCCCTCCACCCTGGGCATGAACCTCGGACTCACTAAGTAGCAGTCTATAGCCTCCATACAGACTGATGCTTATCTAACCCATCCTCGGGGAAATGCTAGCGCCACAACAGCAACTAAAAATAATGCAGAGGATGATTGGGCCCTCGGGATCCTCCCCATTTCTGTTTCGGAACTTCCAACCATTTATCTGGCCTCCAAAACCGTATCTGTACCCCTCCCCCCACCCCCACCCCAAGTCATATGTGCAGTGTTATCACATATTGCAATTGTGATTGCATATCTCGGACTCATCATAGTCTTGGTAAGACAGTTGTATACTCCTTCCCCCACCCAAAAGAAAACTCGTGGCAATGACCTGCTGCATAAATTAAAGTGTTATGAACTTCTTGAGGTGACAAACCAATTTCAAAATAGAGCTGGGCTATTTCACGCACCTTTGACATTCTCAATAGTAATACACAAATGACTAAATGGAAAGCCCCCCCCCCCCCCCCCCCCCCCCCCCACACACACACACCAACTATGGATTGATCGAGCCGTAACCCGATATACCAGGATAATAACCCGATATATTAGGTTACTGACTGAAGTGGAGGTTGTCGTAAGCTACAGCGTCATTGACACTTTCTCTATATTTGGCGCTGAAATGCAAGATGCATTCCTAGCCCATCTGTAATAAATTTATTACATTTAGCGTTGAAATGCAAGATGCATTCCAAACCTATCTGTACTCATCATCCGTTTTCGCAATCTTTTCTGTACCCGGTTGCGAAAATAGTACGCGCTCTGCATATCAGAAATATTGGAAACAATGTCCTAATCAGCCGGCAACGGGATGAGTTACCAGTTTATCAAATTTAGCGTCGAGATGCAAAATGCATTCTCACCCAATTTGTAATAAATCTATTACATTTAGCGTTGAAATTCAGGATGCATTCTAACCCTATTTGTAATAAATTTATTACATTTAGCGTAGAAATGCAAGTTGCATTCCAACCCCATCTAAAATAATTATATCACATTTAGCGTTGACATGCAAGATGTATTCCAACCCCATCTCTAATAAATTTATTACATTTAACGTTGAGATGAGTTAATTACACAGGGTTTTATGTAGGCTAAATATTTACACTTCATGCAAAGAAAGAAATAATGAATAGCATTGTGGATGGCTTGTGTAGCTGACGGGTGGGTTGATTAATCAAGCTTAATAATTTAAGTGGACTAAAATAAAACATCTGCGCTGGGAGGAAGAACCAAAGATCACAGAACACAGAACCTACAAAAAAGCAGTAACCACCCTGTTGCGTCTCCACCTAGCTAGTCTATCCACCCAACATAACAGCCGCTAACAACGCCAGTGGTCCCGCCAACCCCGGAAACTGCCATCGACCCAGGTTTTCATGCCCCTGACACAACCCCAGGATAACCATCATTGATATGGACACACCTCTCGAACCGCAGCCATCTATCTACGAACGAATCTGTCTCTGTATGACTGGTGTACAATTGACCGATTTTCATGTGCGCGCGCAAGATGGCGAATGCAACTGACAACCACTCCTTCATAATTTGTCTTATGCTATCCACACTCCAGCGCTTCCTGCCCCTCGCCTGGAGACGCAACAATCAACAATCATAACACAAAGTTCTGAGATCGAGACAACATGCAAGTGACGCGAGGGGGGGGGGGGGGGGGGGGGGTGTCCCAGCCAACAAAACATACAGAACAGAGGCCCCGTTAACAGCTGCACCATACATGCTGGGAGGAAGAATGGAAGTTCGGATATAACAGTACCAACAATAGTAACCATCCCTTTTGCAGCTCAACTGCCTAGTCTGTCTACCAAAAATAGCAACCCGACCCGATGATTTAACCATCCTCGAACTTGTCACCCAACGTAGGGCTTCGTGACCCTGACACAAACCCCGCATAAGTAACAATCCTGATAGGGTCAGCAACCTTCTTCACTTGCCCCATACTTCTCAGTCTGTGAGGGATTGTCGCGAACAAACGTACGAGACTTCTACGCGTGTGCTAGTAGCCGGCTGAATTACACTAGTATATTGGTAAACTAGTTGCACGAATTTCGCTAGAATTTTTTCCGAATTATGATGTTCCCCAAAAATTTGGGAGAGGAGGAAGGGGCTCCTCTACGTCTGTTATTGGCCGGTCCACTCCAATTAGCTCCGACTTGGAATTTTTACGCGAATCATTTTGTACTCCGCTTATGTCATATTTTTGCTTGTTGTGGAAAGCGTTAATGAGCTTTAAACACATATATATTCCGAACACTACGGAGAATATGTTCACCAGTTTCGGTTACCTTTTCCTGCCCGGTCACGGAAATTGGCCGAGCACAAACAAACCAGTAAACAGAACTGAATACAAAGTCCTAAACGGCTACCACCGTTGTGAATAATGTGCTTATTTCGCTTGGGGTTGAGATGAAAGATGTATTCAAATCCTAACGGTAAAACTTTTATGACAAATGTCGTGGAAGTATAAAATGCCCCAAACACAGCAATTTTCTGAACACTGAGGGAAATCGATTCATCCGTTTTCGCAATCTTTTTTACTGAAAATAGTACAAGCTCTGCACATAAGCTTTATTGAATACAAAGTCCTCGTCAGCCGACATCGGTGTGAGTTACCAGTTTGTTAAATTTAGCGTTGAGATGCAAAATGTATTCTAACCCTATTTGTAATAAATGTATTACATTTAACGTTGAGATGCGAGATGCTTTCTAACCCCATTTGTAATAAATTCATTACATTTAGCGTTGAGATTCAAAATGCATTCTAACCCTATTTGTAATAATTTTATTACATTTAGCGTTGAGATGCAAAATGCATTCCAGCCCCATTTGTAATAAATTTATTGTATTTAGTGTCGTATTATATTTAGGGTTGGCACACGCCACCCAAAACACCGCGCCCAAACCTGTTCCGGCTATGCGCACTCAAATGAGTACCGCTACCAAAACACCGCGCCTATTTCTACACTCACAATAAAATCAATAAGTTATCCAGTGCAAACCGCAACGGAGGTGAGCTGGCCTACCATGAAATACACTGTACCAACTTGTACAACATTTTAATACGCGTGTATATTAAAATCAGTAACACCTCCCGCCCTCTATAAAAAAAGTAGTCAACCATTACACCCCAGCAACCATCAAAATCTGGTCCTCACCAGAAATGAAATGTCGACAGTAATGAGCAAACCGTACGATCCAGGCAATGTCATGTTTACGACACAAATTCCCTCAATATTCCAATATCTTCCTACGGGGAAGGGGGGGGGGGGGGGGGGTATCTCGGTCAACCAAGGGATTATACTGCCCACAGCCCACCCGGTTGGGTCTGCTACTGGGCTGAGAAGTGTGCGTCCCCACTAAGAAAATCTCAGCCGGGGCGCACAGTTCTCAAGCAAAGAATAAATATAAAAAGGAAGAAAATATAATATTAATTCCTACAGACCCACCTGGTGTGCCTTGGAAGAAAATTCCATGAATCCTCCCAAACCTGACTAATAAATTACATCGGTCAAAATTGAATATTCTCCAGAAGGAATAACTTAACCCTTTACACAACGTAACGGCCAAAACCGGCCAGCGCTGTTCTCAAAAATCGCCAGATAATTTTCATTATTTTTTTCATTTTTTGTCTCAAAAACATAGGTTACGACCCCTCATTGGAACGAGCTCGTTGAGCTCGTTCCAATGAGGGGTCATACCCTATGTTTTTGAGACAAAAAATGAAATAAATTAGTTGTTCAAGATTTTTTTTGCAAGTGTCGTCTGCTTTTCATGTTAGGTAAAGGGTTAATAAATTACCTCCCAGCTGCTCTTCAAACGACTCCTAATCGCTCACAACAAACAGCGTTTATATACATGGAGGGAACTAGAATGACGCGCACTCCACGTGCTAATCGAGTCCAGAGCGGAGAACAAGAATTTACTGAACGATAACATATCAGTTCGATACATGCAGTTAAGGTAGCCGAGTACTAGTAAATTAACCCTTCCCCGACCACACCAAAACAAGACCCAAATCCAATAATGCATACTACACCAAGCCGAGACTTAGTTTATCAACCTTTGACCGGCTGGTATGTTTCAATGCACCACGTCAGTCCTGACCCCGTGTTACATATACATTATATAATATAGACAAGTAATGAAAGCCTTGCCCTGACCTGACCTATACCCCCTTCCCAGTTCATTTGTGAATACGTCCATTAAGAAAAGATTCATCAACACAGTTTTCTTGCACAACTATCTATCAGGTGTTTAACTTCATGTTTTCAAATCAATTCAACGTTTTACGGCTTCTTTATTTGATAAAAAAATCTCCGTTCGACATTTTTGCCCGCGACTCGACGCCATTGGAACGACAACGATGGCGTGAAATTTCGTTGCTAGGTTGTACAAAAAGTTAACCCGGAAATTGAAACTACGCATCGCGTTGTTGTTGTGCTGCAGACGACAGAACAGAAGAATGGATGTGCAATAATGTACGATAATGTAAGAGCCTTCTCTGCGAAACAATTATTGTTGCGCTCTCGTCCTCGAGTTCTATTTACTGTCAAGGCATAACCAACTTGTCCGATCTTTAAAAAACTGGTGGTTAATTTAAGACAGCACTACCTTGTTGTTCGAAGTTGAAAATTCAGGAAGCTTTGAAAGGAATATGTATAGGCGGGCGGAAAGAGTATTAGATCTAGGCTATAGGCCTATATGACAGACAGGGAGGGATGAGAGTGATCTCATGGCCTGTATACAAAAGGAAATTCTATTACATTTCTTTTTTACAATGCCAGTTAGGAATCGTGACATTCACAACATTTAAATTTAATGCTGAACAACATTAATCATTTAGTGTATTAGGCCCGCTACATGCTCACTGAAACGTGGTAAGGGGGTGGGGGGGTGGGTGTTGGGGCCGCTGGGCTTGTTGTAGGCACATATTATTCAGACGAAGCATTTGGCCGATTAAGATATCTCGGGGTCTCGACAAAAATCTTTCCCGGAGACACTTTTTTAAAAAAAACGAAAAACCTTTCTAGAAAACCCACTGCGGGCATTTGTGCGTGCGTTTGGGAGTCGGTGGGGAGCAAATCCAGTTTTGCTTTTGGGGGAACGCCGTTCCCGTTGACCCCTTCTGCTTGCTGCTGCAAGCGTTCTTCCTCCTCAATTGCCAAACTTGAACTGCTTACACCCAAAATTACCTGAACATTACTTGCATGATGAGTGAAATGTAAAACTAGAAGCTGGTGGATGGGAGGTGGGGGGGGGGGGGGGGGCGGGGGGCTTGTAGGCACAGACTATTCAGATGCGGCGCATGGTGGATGAAGATCAACAACCCTCTGACTTATTAACGGCCCTCGATTCTCGGGCCGGTAATAAACCCTCGGGATTTTATTTATTCCTCTCGGGCCGTTAATAAACCGTAACACCCTCCAAACCTATGGTATTGTTATATTATTGGAAGATATCTTCAGATTCTGTAGTTTATGTTAACTTAGCTGCTCGTAGTTTCTTGCTTTCTTGCCTCTAGATTCATGGATAAGCCTATTGCGACTTTTTCTCAATTAAAACAAAAATTGTACACATCTGGCCAAATCATGGTCTGCCCGGGGATTGTCTAGACCCCCCTCCCACCCGGGGTGGGGTCATAGCCTACAACGGGGGAATGTTGGGCGCCACACCCCTAGATTGCGGGGCATTTCCAAAGTCAAATAACATGAGAGAACGAAATAAGCAACACCAATAAGGTGTATAAATGGGGGTAGACTTTATTTATTTATTTATTTATTTATTTATTTATTTATTTATTTATTTATTTAAATTTTGCTTTTGAACTAACCGTAACATCAGCTGCACATTTTCTGCACCCGCAGATACTGCTGCAGACATGTCCAACTTCTAAGTACTTCCTTTTTCTTATCATAAACAGCATAAAACATACGACTGCAGTCTAAAAATTCACCGACTATCACTATAAAGCAGGTGACAAGAACTTGATCCATTTCAATATTCCGTAATCATTTTTAGACTGTATTTTTAGACATCAGAAACGCTACGTCAACATTGTTGTTCCAATGGCGTCGAGTCGCGGAAAAAAGTTTCGAACGGAGTGCATTTTTTATCAAATAAAGAAGCCGTAGAATGATGATTTGATTATTAATTTATGATAAACATGAAGTTAAATAACTTGTGGATAGCTGTACAAGAAAACTGTGTTGATGAATCTTTGTTCAATGGACGAATTCACAAATGAACGGGTCAGGGCAAAGTAGGCTTTCATTACTTGTCTATATTTTATAATACTATAAGTGTATCACGGTGTCAGTACAGACGTGGTGCATTCATTGTTATCAATGAAAAATGTGGTTTGAGCCACAACTTCCAGTAACTGTGATCATAAACAATGTCTCCCGAAGAGAATCGCGTTGAGTCTTTTATTTACAACTCAGACATTCGAATTACCGATCTATTCCCTGTTAATCCTGACAGTTACTTGTGCGGCTGGCAATTTCTCTGTCATCAAAAACAAAAAAAATTTTTAAAAATTTCCAAAAGTGCATAAATTCGGGTTTTGTCTACTTTTGTCATTATTTTAGAAAAAAATGTCGTTATTCACCGCTTTAATTCGTATTTAGGGCATTGTGAAAATTTTGAAAAAAATGCTCAAAGTTACGTTGGACGACCCCTTAACTTGGTTAATTTTTTTTGACGTTGTTAAAACAATTTAACACGTTTCATTTGAAACGTTAACTGCTCCCAGCTCTGTCGATAAACTATATATTTAGCTCATCTTTGGCGAAGCCAAATTTGAGGTATTGTCATGGCCAGTCGTCCGTCTGTCCGGACCAACATTGGGGGTTTAGGGGATATTATTATTAGGGGCTACCTCCAAATTAAGGTAGTGTTAGGGTTAGGGGTGGGGTTAGAGTTAGGGGTAGCCCCAGAGTAGGGCTTAAGGTTTGGGAGGGTTAGGTCCGGGAGGGGGGGGGGGGTAGGGTTGGGGTCAGGGGTGGGGTTTTAGTTTTAGTAGCCCCTAAACCGAAAAATAGCTCCTAATCCTATTGGTTTGGCTAGAGTGGGGTTGGGTCAGGGGTGGGGGTTAGGGTTAGGGGTAGGGGTAGCCCCAGAGTAGGGCTTAAGTTAAGGTTGGGGGTTAGGTCCCGGGGGTGGGTTGGGGTTAGGGTCTGGGGTGGGCTTTTAGGGTTTAGGGTCAGGTGGGGCAGGGTTAGGGTGTGGTTTTTGGGTGGAAGGGTGGGGTTAGGACTAAATATAAGTTCTAGGGTGGAGGGGGTGGGGTTCTGGGTAAAATAAGGTTTTGGGCATACAAAATGTTTTTTGGTAGCCCATAAACCCGAAATGTTGGAGCGTCCGTCTGGCCGTCTGTCCGTCCGTCGCGCCGTACACACGGCTCGGGCTAGAGGCCGTATTTATGAACCGATCTTTACGAAACTTCTTGGGTACCTTTGTTATCATCGTGAGACGAGAACGAGTGTTTTGGGTCCGGTCCGAAATTCGAGACGGCCGCTGGCAGCCATTTTGTACAAAATTAGATGCAATCAGAATTTTGCGCAGAACTTCCATATGAAAGCTCTGATTTGAATAATTTTTTGTATGAATGTTTAGGACCATGGTATACATCACATATAATACGGGTTTTTTTCTCGTGCGTAAATTATGCAAATTAGACTAACTTTGATTTATTTAGTGTTACTTCCAGCACTGTAAGTGCAAATGCAAATACGGCTCGGGCCAGAGGCCGTATTTATGAACCGATCTTTATGAAACTTCTTGGGTACCTTTGTTATCACCGTGGGACGAGAACGAGTGTTTCTGGATTCGGTCTGAAATTCAAGATAGCCGCTGGAAGCCATTTTGTACAAAATTAGATCAATCAGATTTTTGCGCAGAACTTCCATATGAAAGAGCAGATTTGAATAATTTTTTGTGTGAATGTTTAGTACCAATGGGATACATCACATATAATACGGGGGTTTTTTTTCTCGTGCATAAATTATGCCAATTAGACTAACTTTGATCCATTTAATATTACTTTCAGTCCTGTAACTGCAAATGCCAATACGGCCCGGGCCAGAGGCCATATTTATGAACCGATCTTTACGAAACTTCTTGAGCACCTTTGTTATCACCGTGGGACGAGAACGATTGGTTTTGGGTGCGGTCCGAAATTAAAGCTGGCCACCAGCAGCCATTTTGTACTTTAGTTAGTGCAATCAGTTTTTTGTACAGAACTTGTGTATGAAAGTTCTGATTTGAATAATGTTTTGTATGAATGTTTAGTAACATGGAATACATCACATATAATACGAGTTTTTTTTTCTCGTGCAAAAATTATGCAAATTAGATAAACTTTGATTTATTCAGTGCTATTTATACACAGTGAGTGCACATGTCAATACTACGGTGGCGGGTTTAGGACCGAGGAAATATTTTTTTTATCTCGTGCGCACGAGATACTAAGTCGTGTGCACGACATAATTATCTCGCGCGCACGAGATAATAAGTCGTGCGCACGAAATACTAAGTCGTGCGCACGAGATACTGAGTCGTGCGCACGACATAATTATCTCGTTCGCACGAGATAATAAGTCAATCGCACGAGATACTAAGTCGTGCGCACGAGATAATTATCTCGTTCGCTAGAGATAATTATCTCGTGCGCACGAGATAATTATCTCGTGCGCACGAGATACTAAGTATAGCTTTTCATTGCCACGTGATTAACTGATGTTCACGGGAAAATACCTCCAAGTAACTCCTTCTTGCAATGATAAATTTATAGAATAAATCTTCAGCCGCGGTGTACATATTTCTCGATCAAGGGACTGAATACAATCTTCACAAGATTGAAACAAATGTTTTTTTAAAACATATTCTGACATGTCTTATGTAAAACAGTGTTTTGCAGCTCATACGATAATCTTGCTTGCGTCGTGATCTTAATCATTTCAAGCATTCGCCAAAGAGCAATTTTGTTATAATCCTTTGTTTATAGGGAACTATTTTATTAAAGAATTTATGCATAGTAAATGCTCTTATGATTTAATTAACCCAAGCTAAACTGGATGATTTAATTTTATAAAACTTTGTCGACCGAATAATATGCGAATCCATTTAGTACTACTATGGAAGTTCAGCAATTATTCAGTCCTTAGGCATACTACTTGGTAAATCTGCCCGACGGATGATGGTCTAAATTAATATTCCAGAGTATTTGGAATTCAAACACAAAGACAGGGTGGATAGACCAATGAGGTAGTCTATTTGTCTATTTATTTATTTATTTATTTGGGGTTTGATGACACTTTCGACAGCCAGGGTCACCTCGTGTCGGACAGTTTTACGGGTGGAGGAAGCTGGAGTATCCGGAGAGAACCTCCAATCAAAGGCGAACAACTGTCAGACTCCCCAACGCACTAACTCTTCACAAGCAGGTTTAGCATTGGCTGAAGACAAGTGCACCATAATGGCATTGACGTGCAGTACGCCTTAGTACACAACACGACCGTGCCCCCACGTGGACAACTGAAATTAACCCTTTCAACACTGACACCCTGGAATGTATCATTTCAGTCAAAACTGTCAACGGCGAAATGGACGAAACCAGTCTGGTTTGTTGGGAGGATCAGTAAAAATTTAATCCAACAGCTCTGTCGAGCTGCTGGATTAAATTATTACCGAGCCTCGCTTCAGATTTTTTGCTCTTTACATCGTCTGTTCGTCCACTACCAATTTTTTCTTCACGCAAACATTTATGCGCAGAGGGTTGAAAAAGGGTTAAGTGTCTTGCCCAAGGACACAACGCGGTTGCCGGACCTGCGTCCCTACCTACTGAGCCACCGCGCTCCCGAGGTAGTCAATATAGAACTATGCAATGGAGATATCTGACTTAGAAGTGACCGCAAACCAGGGTATAAAAATCGACAAAGAAAGGGTCATGGTCGACTGTAACCCCAATTTGCGAGAGTGTGTGTGTGTGTGGGGGGGGGGGGGGGGGTCAAAGCATGTAGGTCTTTGGGTGGCCTGCATAATAAATAAAGAACAGCCAGATTTTGAAGAGTATCTTGATGGCTCATTAGGGGGAAGGGGGGGGGGAGCTCTGTTGTTCAAGATGAGGTCGCAGTCGCTGGAGCTTAGGTGGAAAAGTAGGAACAACAGTGAAAATGAGATTCAAATGTGTAATTTAGGCGTAGTGGAGACCCTAAAACACTTTCTATTAGAATGTCCAAAATACCAGTCTAACAAAATAAGATTCACCGGGCGTATAATGGGGAAGTGTGATGGGAGAATAAAGGACATGTGGTTAGTGGATGACGCAAAGGAGAGGGTTGGTATGCTTATCGGAGAGATGGGGGAGAATAGTGTAGGAGATGTCATCAAACAGTTCGTCTCAAGGAGTTGGGATGAGAGTAGAGCCGTGGAGATAGGGAGGCATTTGGGAGCACAGAGCAAATAAAATCCTTCTCACCTGAGAACCGCGGCAAATCAGCGGCCGGCTAATTACTACTAGGCTGTAACAAAAATATACTATTCAAAAAAAGTAGGGGATATCCAAACTGATGTTGATATTTTCAGAAAAAGTTGTTGGATACGCGCGCGTTTGGACACATGAATATGTTTCCAAGTTTAATGTGGATCATGAATGTCACCACCTCACGAAAACTTCGCGCAGGTTTTTCGCACGAGCGCCGTGTTAATGTCTGTGGGATACGTTTTGAAATTTTCATTTGTACTGGACGGGCTTTTTCGAAGGTCTCATCGTTCTTTTCTTGGTATAAACTCGTTCATCAATAGTTTCTGGTTGAAACGTAACTTTTGTGGTAGGCGAAGACTGACAGGTGACGAAGGTTTACGTGCCGATGGCATGTTGGAAGCTGGAAACAGACATACTGCAGTGATTCAAATTCAAAACGTTACTCAATCGGTGATTAGAAGGTTGTGGTCACGCTACCGTCAGACAGGCAATGTTGATGACAGACGGCAATCAGGTCATCCAAGGGCGACAACAGATAACCAGGATCGTTTCATCCGAACCACACCGTTACGTAGCCGCCATCAAAGTGCCTCCGAAATTGGACAGCAGGTGTACCGAGCGACAGGTGTGCGTGTCATTGGTCAGTCTATCCGAAATCGCCTACACAGCTGGAATTTATATGCTCGACGACCTCAAATAATTCCACGTTTGACTGAATGTCACATCGCAACAAGGCTTAATTGGCATGGAGCACGACTGCGACGGAACAATAGTCGGTGGAGCAACTTCATGTTTTCCTATGAATCGAAGTTCACTCTCGATTTCCACTACAGGCGAAACAGAGTGTGGAGGCGGCGGAACGAACGATACCATGACGTAACCGTTAGACAGCACGATCGTTTTGGTGGTGGATCGGTTTTGGTGTGGGGATGCATAACCATGACAAGCAGAACAGTATTAGATGTCATCCAAGGGCGTGTCACAGGGCAGTACTACCGTGACAACATGTTAGCAGCTCATGTGATGCCATTTGCGCGACGTCACAACCGTCGGTTCATTTTTCAAGATGACAATGCAAGAGTACACAGGGCCCGTGTCGCTGCAGAGTTCCTACAGGAACAGAACATCACTACACTGCCTTGACCAGCACTAAGTCCAGAACTTTCACCAAACGATCAAGTCTGGGATATGCTTGGCAGGCGCCTGCGACAACGCCAACAGCCAACTACCATTGCCCAGGAACTCGCCTCCGCACTCCAGGAATAATGAAATAACATCAGTCAAGCTGATATTGGACGGTTGGTGAGGAGTATACCACGTCGGATCCGCGCTTGTCTCGCGAACCGAGGAGGATTTACAAGGTATTGAGGTCTTGGACTGAATGTGGTAAATTCTCTGACCGACCGTCTATTCTTCTACAGCTCAGTGAGTAGAATGTGTGCTTGTCAGACACCCAACTATCGTTGAAATCCTTGAACCAGATGTCACAGTGCAATGCCTCAACTGTCTTTTTTATGAAAATATAAATATATTTCTTCATATATCTCACTTTTATCAAATATCCCCTCCTTTTTTTGAATAGTATATTTGGGCTCAATACCGGAGCGCGGATTTTAACTTAGTGCAATATGAGAAAATTTCTTTAAAAATCTTCTTTTTCAGATCCACCAATCAGAATCCTTTCATTATTTCGTATACAGCATCTCTTGAGTGATCAGATTCAAGTCTGTTCAAACCGAGAACCAGGGTTAATATTTAGATTCCCAATTGGATACCGAATTTTAACTTGGTGCAAAATGAGATAATTTCCTTAAAAATCATCTTCGGATTCATAGGCAGAATCCTTTCATATTTGGTATACAACATCTCGGGGGATGGGGTGGGGGGGGGGGGGGGTGCAGATTCAAGTTTCTTCAAATTGGGTCTCTGGGTTCATATTTTGGCTCCCTATGGTAGCCCAAATTTTCACTTAGTGCAATATAAGGAAATTTCTTTAAAAATCTTCTTCAGATCCACCAGATAGAATCCTTTCATATTTGGTATACAACATTTCTAGTTCACTATTCAGAACAGAATTCTGAGATTCGATGCGTGCTAAAAATAGAAACTTAATTCCAAGTCAGTTTTATGAGGAGACATGTTTATTAACTGGTTGAGTGCTAGAAGCCACTGTGAGGGCTTTCAGAAAAATGAGGGTTTCAGAGTAAAAGCCAACATTTTTCTTGCTCATGTTTCATATTCAGTGAAATGCCAATAATATTTTGTTTATATATATTTGTTTTATGACAAATAATTGGAGAGTGCCTGTGGGCACTCTCCAATAATTTGTAACGAACAAATTTTGAATAACAAATTCAGACCACCAAAGATAATCTAGCCCTCAACCAGTTACGTACCCTCTAGAGGTGTGTAATTATGATTAATCCACATAGGTCGTATATCAAAGGGGCTCCGTAAAGGAGCTCCACTTTGAACATTATGATTAACTGAAGGAAAGGCATAATGCTTGGACTATTTTAGTCACTACTGAGGGGCTCATGGATTGACAATGGATCCTATGGAGATTGATTTCGGTAGATTCATTCGTGGCCTCGATTTATATCGGGTTCTGTTCAAGGTGAGTTCTTCAGGCTCCGTGGGGCCTCTTGTTTATCATCAGGTCTGCTGTATAGGGCGGGCGGGTAAGTAGGGGGGTATCTGGGGGTCGTTGGGTGAACGGTTCGGCGAGGGCTGGTAGATCCTCGGGCAGTGGGGCGGGCAGGCAGGCGGGCTGGAAGGCAGGCAGTCACGATAAAAATCTCTCACATATTGGGACGGCGTTCAATCAGCCTTGCGAATCTATAATAATAAATCTTTGGCCTTCCGCTGATTTGTCGCGGTCCTCGAACGAGGAGGCCTACATTAACCCAGTGCCCCGCCGGGGTATTCCTACCCCACTTTCCCTCATAATCTCCCAGCATTCATTCAAAAGCTGTTTCACAATTCCCCCATTGGCCCCTTCCCCAACTATGAAATTTACTCTTGTCCTCATCCAATTATCCTTCATGTTTCCATCCTATTTTTCCATTAGTTTCACAAGGAGCCTTGTTCTTCTTGGCAAATATTTGGGGCATTCTATAATGAAATGTTCCAGGGTCTCCGTTACACCGAAGTTACACATTTGTCACACTATTTCATCGCCTTTTCCGATTCTCCCCCTCAGCTCTAGTGACTTGGATCTCACTTTGTCTAAACAAATTTTGGTCCAAATTCCAGCTCTCCAGTTTCTAATACAATCATCAAGCACCCTATCCCTTATAAAGCTCCTCCCCCGCTGCATGCAGTTCCCCCTCTAGATCTTCAGTCTTTATAGAGTAGCTCTCCATCCCGTCTGAATGTTAATCAGATGAAAAATTCTTTCCGTTTCATTAAGCATTTTCTTTGACAAACCAAAGGCGCTCAAAGAAAACGAACCAACCAGCCGTAGTTCCAAATAGATATTAAACGGCACTGGTAGCAAGGCGGTCTTCTTTCTCGCTCGGATTGCGATACGGTTGCGACACATTTACACCGGTGGGTCAGTGTTACACGAAAAAGAAGCATCTAAAATAGATGAGCGAGGAAGGTCCAACTAAGTATCAAGTGATTGTCTAGGAAACACTCATGACATCAGTAGAAAATAAAACAAAAAAATTATAGTAATGCTATGGGGAAAATGGCAGTGATTCTCCACTCCATCGTGTAGATACAAATCTGGCTTCGTGTATATTTCAGTGGTCTGAAGATGAGTTTATTTCGTGTCATTAACCTCGTTATTATCTTATTTTTACCAAATACTTGTGGGACACAACAGCGCTGGTATGAAAACATAAATACAAAGAAATTCCCTTTGGTATGATTTAACACCAGAACACATGTACCGGTTATGTTCCTCTAATGAAAAATACCGTAATGCTTCAAAGGTTTAAGGCATACCCAGAATTGCGTTTGCGTTGATACATATCACAGAAAGAGATATGAATGATAAAATTCTGTATTTAAATTAAAAAGAGCCAGGCCAGTTTGCCTTGTGGTTTATTTGGTTTCTATGTAGCTCATGGTACTAAATATAAAATTTAGTAGAAATCGAGTAAATAAGTTCATTGCAATGGAAATGGGGTGGAGATAAAATGAAGTTGTTGCACTGTTAGTTTTTTTTCTGGTCCACTCACAGTCCTACGGAAGCGTACCCCTAGTAGACCCATTTTGGGCACTCTGGATAGCCCAATATTCATTTCTATAGCGGACAGACAGGCAGACAGAGAGACAGAGAGAGAGAGAGAGAGAGAGAGAGAGAGAGACGTACAGACATTCTAAAATATAGTATAGACTTGCAGGTGCAAGAGGTGTGGGGAAACAATGGCCAAATTTTTTGAAAATCTTCTTCTAATGAACCACAAGTAGCAGAGACTTGATATGTGGTATACAGAGTCCTTTTTGAGGTTTAGAATCAAGTTTGTTCAAGAGAAGTTTGTCGGGCATTATTTGCCTTCGTTATGGGAGGAGGGGCAAACATTTCGGCCACGCCTAAAATTTCTATTTTCAGAACCGTCAGGTCGATTTGAACCAAAGTTGACATGAGATGATAATGGGTCATAAGTAGTTGATTGATGCAAAAAAAAAAAAAAATTCTCACTGCCCCGTGGGAACCTCGGCAGCTAAAAATAGGAAAAACCTTAAAACTGCCATATCTCCAAAACTGCACGGCACAGAGAATTCTTATTTTGTATAAAGCTTACTTTTATCCAGTAGAATAGAATGGTTAAAAAAATCCCTATCGGTTTGATCACAAGGTATTTTTTCAGGACTTGAAAAAGTGCTGAGTCAGCATTTTTTAACACTTGTAGGCAATGGGAAAAAGATTAAAAAATCTTCTTCTCCAGATCCAGCAGGCAGAATCTTTTGATATGTGGTATGCGACATTGTAGGGTGGATCTGATTCAAGTTTGTTCAAATCGGCCCCCTGGGTTCATATTTGGGCTCAGTATAGGAGCCCGATTTCGAACTTAGTGCATTTCTGGCAAATTTCTTAAAAAATCTTCTTCTCCAGATCCAGCAGGCAGAATCTTTTGATATTTGGTATGCAACATTGTGGGGTGGATCTGATTGAAGTTTGTTCAAATCGGCTCCCTGGATTCATATTTGGGCTCACTATAGAAGCCCGAATTCGAACTTAGTGCATTTCAGGCAAATTTCTTAAACAATCTTCTTCCCCAGATCCAGCAGGCAGAATATTTTGATATTTGGTATGCAACATTGTGGGGTGGATCTGATTCAAGTTTGTTCAAATCGCCCCCCTGAGTTTATATTTGGGCTCAGTACAGAAGCTCGAATTCGAACTTAGTGCATTTCAGGCAAATTTCTTAAAAAATCTTCTTCTCCAGATCCAGCAGGCAGAATCTTTTGATATTTGGTATGCAACATTGTGGGGTGGCTCTGATTCAAGTTTGTTCAAATCGGCCCCCTGGATTCATATTTGGGCTCACTATAGAAGCCCGAATTCGAACTTAGTGCATTTCAGGCAAATTTCTTTAAAAATCTTCTTCCGCAGATTCAGCAGGCAGAATCTTTTGATATTTGGTATGCAACATTGTGGGGTGGATCTGATTGAAGTTTGTTCAAATCGGCTCCCTACATTCCTATTTGGGCTCACTATAGAAGCTCGAATTCGAACTTAGTGTATTTCAGGCAAATTTCTTTGAAAATTTTCTTCTCAAGATCCAGCAGGCAAAATCTTTTGATATTGTGTATGCACCATGCTTAGGGGGGGGGGGGGGGGGTGAGATTCAAGTTTGTTCAAGCCATGTCCCTAGGTCCATATTTGGACTCACTGTGGGAGCTTGAATTGTAACTTAGTTCAAAATGAGGAATTTTCTTTAAAAATCTTCTTCTTCAGATCCAGCAGTCGGAATGTTTTGATATTTGGTGTGCATCATCCTTGGGGGGGGGGGGGGGGGGGATTCAAGTTTGTTAAAGCCAAGTCTCTGGGTTCATATATGGGCTCCCTGTGGGAGCCCGAATTATAACTTAGTTCAATATGAGGAATATTCTTTAAAAATCTTCTTTTTCTTTTAGATCCCCTGGTCGGAATCTTTGGCTATTTGGTATAAGCTTTTCTTAGGAGAAGCAGATTCAACTTGTTGAAATCAATTATCTGGGTTGATATTTAGGCTACCATGTCATGTGAGCGCCTTCAGGCCCCTTGGGGCCTCTTGTTTGTTTTATTGAGGGTACTTTTCATATGACCCCTCAATTTCCCCGCGCAACGCAGGGTAACCCTGCTAGTTAGTTATATTTAAGGAACATCATTTTAGTCATATTTGAAGTCGAGTTCATCAAAATTAGTATATAAGGGTCCAACCTAGCCCCAATTTGCCTGACCTAGGTTCGAATTTGCCGGACCTCCTCCAGGACTACGGAAATTCCTATCTCGGAGACAACCACTATAGACTCATTGGCCATGTCTGCTATGTACGTTTGGCATCGCTTGCATCGCAGCTAGGTGAGGATGCTTTATGTTGGAGACGTGAATGGGAAACGTCAGGCATAAAGAGTAAAAATGGTTAGAATTGCAATGACGTCGATGACGTCATGGTGAGCACGCGATGTCATGACAACGTTGACCGCTGTCGATGTCCACAGAGATGAATGACTGGCACCTGCAAGTTGCTATATTCCACCTGCAAGTTGCAATCTTGCACGTGAAAGTTACTATCTCGCACCTGCAAGTTACTATTTTGCACGTGCAGGTTAGTTATCTTGCACTTGCAAGTTAGTTATCTTGCTACAGCCACCCCAGCCACCCTATCTCAGAAGGCTTGCTCTCCATACTTTCCCCAGTGGCTACATTCCCATATTTGACAGCCACCCTATCTCAGAAGACCCGGCTCCCCATACTTGCCCCAGTGGCTTACATTCCCGTATTTGACACGGCGACCTTACCTCTGCCGCTTGACCAAGAGCGACACAGTCGCCATTCCCCTTCTTCCAGAAGCCCTTCACGCCACGATTCCCTAATCCTACCTTCTCGACCGAATACCCCTCATCACATCAGAGACCCATCGACCTTATTCCACGAGCCCAGGCCTCCACGACCTGCGCCAGTGAACCAGGGACCCTACACCGAGCGTTCCGATTAAGAGCGGCACAGTCACTCTTCCCCTTCTTCCAGTACCCCTACCTCAACAAGTTCGAACAGTCGCCTGACAGGTCAGTCATTGCTGGTGATCACTATAATCCAGATGTAGAAGAATCATTGGAAGAGTCGCTGGAACTAACTCTTTGATTACTAATTTTCTCCTCGAAGGCTCATTTCAGGGAGTCGTTTGAAAAGCTGCTTCGAGCAGATCCCCAGTTACACATCTGTATGAGTCGTTCGAGGTGTCAATTTTCGACGGGCTGCTGTAGTGGTTCCTTGTTTCGAGCCCTTCGAGCCGAGAGAGTAGGACAGAGTCGACCAGGGAGAAGAAGGGTCGAAAGCCTGAAAAGGAACAACCCTGTTCCTGTTAAAGGGTATTGAGACCCGGGCAAGAAGGGTCTACCCAACGGCATGGCCACCTATAGGGAGACATCGGCTATTCAAAGACCCTTCGGACGTACAGTCACTCACCTCTGTGGACATCGACTGTGGTCAAACTCGTCATGACGTCGCGAGCTCACTGTGACGTCACCAACGTCATTGCAACTCTAACCGTCTTTCACTCTCTATGCCTGACTTTTCCCATTCACACCCCCAACATAAAGCATCCACACCTAGCCTGCGATGCAATCGATGCGAAACGTGCATATCCAGACGGCTAGACATGGCCAATGAGCCTATAGTGGTTGTCTCAGCGATAGAAATTTCCGTAGTCTGGGAGGGGGTCCGGCAAATCCGAACCTAGGTCCGGCAAATTGGGGCTAGGTTGGACCCTTATATACTACTTTTGATGGACTCGCCTTCAAATATGACTATAATGATGTTCATCAAATATAACTAACTTGCAAGTGCAAGATAGGTAACCTGCACGTGCAAGATAGTAATTTGCAGGTGCAAGATAGCTAACCTGCACGTGCAAGATAGCTAACTTGCAGGTGCAAGATAGCTATCCTGCGCGTGCAATATAGCTAACCTGAACGTGCAAGATAATAACTTGCAGGTGCAAGATAGCTAACCTGCATGTACGTGCAAGATATCTAACTTGCAGGTGCAAGATAGCTATCCTGCACGTGCAAGATAGCTACCATGCACGTGCAAGATAGTAACTTGCAGGTGCAAGATAGCTAACCTGCACACGCAAGATAGCTAACTTGCAGGTGCAAGATAGCTATCCTGCACGTGCAAGATAGCTAACCTGCACGTTCAAGATAGTAACTTGCACGTGCAAGATAGCTAACCTGCACGTGCAAGATAGTAACTTGCAGGTGCAAGATAGCTAACCTGCACGTGCATTGCGAGATCAACCCATTGGGCCAGTGGGTCTACCCACGGGTTTAATTGAAATTTTTTTTATTTATGCGCACAACTTATTCTGCGACTGAACAAACCTCTCGATAATCAAATCACGGTGATCCGTAGCAATCGCCTGCTCCCTTACATGTTAGCTTAATTAATGGTGGATTTTTCTGCTATTTCAAAGTTAGGACTGTGAGTGGACCAGAAAAAAAACTAACAGTGCAACAACTTCATTTTATCTCCACCCCATTTCCATTGCAATGAACTAAATATTTACTCAAGTTCTACTAAATTGTATATATAGTACCATGAGCTACATAGAAACCAAATAAACCATGCGGCAAACTGGCCTGGCTCTATTTAATTTAAATACAGAATTTTATCATTCATATCTCTTTCTGTGATATGTATCAACGCAAACGCAATTCTGGGTATGCCTTAAACCTTTGAAGCATTACGGTATTTTTCATTAGAGGAACATAACCGGTACATCTGTTCTGGTGTTTAAATCTTACCAAAAGGAATTTCTTTGTGTTTATGTTTTCATACCAGCGCTGTTGTGTCCCACAAGTATTTGGTAATAATAAGATAATAACGAGGTTAATGACACGAAATAAACTCATCTTCAGACCACTGAAATATACACGAAGCCAGATTTGTATCTACACGGTGGAGTGGAGAATCACTGCCATTTCCCCATCGCCCTTTTTTTGCATAGCATTACTATTTTATTTTCTACTGATGTCACGGGTGTTTCCTCAACAATCACTTGATACTTAGTTGGATCTTCCTCGCTCATCTAATAATTTGAAAACAGATAACTTTGTCGAAAGTCGATTTTCATGACGATATAAGTAAGTTAAGAGATGCTTCTTTTTTCATGTAACACTGACCCAGAGGTGTAAATGTGTCGCAACCGTATCGCAATCCGAACGAGAAAGAAAACCGCCTTGCTACCAGAGCCGTATAATATCTATTTGGAACTACGGCTGGTTGGTTCGTTTTCTTTGAGCGCCTTTGGTTTGTCAAAAAAAAATGCTTAGTGAACCGGAATGAATTTTTCATCTGATTAACATTCAGACGGGATGGAGAGCTACTCTATAAAGACTGAAGATCTAGAGGGGGAACTGCAGTGGGGGAGGAGCTTTATAAGGGATAGGGTGCTTAATGATTGTATTAGAAACTGGCGAGCTGGAATTTGGTCCAAGAGTTGTTTAGACAGGTTATATAAAAAGGATGCGCCAGCTTTTGAGGAGTACCTGCACGGATCGTTTGGAGGTCATTGTTGTTCAAAGTGAGATCCAAGTCACTGGAGCTGAGGGGGAGAATCGGGAAAGGCGATGAAATAGTGTGCCAAATGTGTAACTTCGGTGTAACGGAGACCCTGGAACATTTCATTATAGAATGCCCCAAATATTTGCCAAGAAGAACAAGGCTCCTTGTGAAACGAATGGAAAAATAGGATGGGAACATAAAGGATAATTGGATGAGGACAAGGGTAAATTTTATAGTTGGGGAAGGGGCCAATGGGGAATTGTGAAACAGCTTTTGAATGAATGCTGGGGGATTATGAGGGAAAGTGGGGTAGGAATACCCCGGCGGGCACTGGAGTAATGTAGGCCTCCTCGTCAGAGGACCGCGACAAATCAGCGGAAGGCCGAAGGTTTATTATTATAGATTCGCAAGGCTGATTGTACGCCGTCCCAATATGTCTACAAAACGTCGTTCGAATGGGTTGGCACACGGACGCACTTGAACACATGGAGATGGCATCGCGATTTTTATCGTGACTTCCTGCCTTCCAACCCGCCTGCCTGCCCGCCCCACTGTCTGAGGATCTACCAACCCTCGCCGAACCGTTCGCCCCAGCAACCCCCAGATACCCCACCCACTTACCCGCCCGCCCTATACAGCAGACCTGATGATAAACAAGAGGCCCCACGGAGCCTGAAGCACTCACCTTGAACAGAACCCGATGTAAACCGAGGCCAAGAATGAATCTACATTAAGAAATCAATCTCCATAGGATCCATTGTCAATCCATGAGCCCCTCAGTAGTGACTAAAATAGTCCAAGCATTATGCCTTTCCTTCAGTTAATCATAATGTCCAAAGTGGAGCTCCTCTACGGAGCCCCTTTGATATACAACCTATGTGGATTAATCACAGTTACACACCTCTTGAGGGTACTTAATAAACATGTCTCCTCATAAAATTGACTTGGAATTAAGTTTCTATTTTTAGCACGCATCGAATTCCAGAATTCTGTTCTGAATAGTGAACTAGAGATGTTGTATACCAAATATGAAAGGATTCTATCTGGTGGATCTGAAGAAGATTTTTAAAGAAATTTCCTTATATTGCACTAAGTTAAAATTTGGGCTACCATAGGGAGCCAAAATATGAACCCAGGGACCCAATTTGAACAAACAAAAAAGGAGGGGATATTTGATAAAAGTGAGATATATGAAGAAATATATTTATATTTTCATAAAAAAGACAGTTGAGGCATTGCACTGTGACATCTGGTTCAAAGATTTCAACGATGGTTGGGTGTCTGACAAGCATCGTGCTGTCTAACGGTTACGTCATGGTATCGTTCGTTCCGCCGCCTCCACACTCTGTTTCCCCTGTAGTGGAAATCGAGAGTGAACCTCGATTCATCGGAAAACATGAAGTTGCTCCACAGACTATTGTTCCATCGCAGTCGTGCTCCATACCAATTAAGCCTTGTTGCGATGTGACATTCAGTCAAACGTGGAATTATTTGAGGTCGTCGAGCGTACAAATTCCAGCTGTGTAGACGATTTCGGATAGACTGACAACTGACTCGCACATCTGTCGCCCGGTACACCTGCTGTCCAATTTCTGAGGCACTTTGATGGCGGTTTCGTAACGTTGTGATTCGGATGAAACGATCCTGGTTATCTGTTGTCGCCTTTGGATGACCTGATTGTTAATATGTAAAGAAATTTGTTCATAATACATGCACAGTCCAGTTTTTACACTATGCCAGTGTCCATAGTACAGTCCAGGTTTTACACCTCACCAAGTGAACTGATTGAGTTGAAAGTGAGGTCTAGAGACAACGCATGTTTGAGAGGGATAATGAAGGAGGTTGTTTGGATGAAATAGGGATTTTGTGGACCTACTGCACGAAGTATATGAATGTACTTAATATCATATTAAGGTATGTCATTTTAACAATGGTAGCAGAGCAAATGTGACTCGGAATAAAACAGAATTTTTCTGGAAAAAAAAAAAAAAATTTTTTTCAAAATGGCGACATCCAAACAATTTTTTATGCCACCAACTTTGGCTGACAATGGAGACTTTGAATTGTGGTTAAGTGAATTGGAATTATGGAAGTGTGTAAATTCTCTCAATGCTGAAAAGCAAGGGCCAGCAGTTTACCTTTCACTTTCAGAAAAAACTAAACAAGCGTGCGCAGATTTGTCGGTGGCAGATTTACACAGTGAAAGTGGTATTGACATTCTTGTTAAAAAATTGAAATCGTTGTATGCAAAAGACATTCATCAATCGGCTTACATTTCTTATGAAGATTTTGAATCTTTTCGGCGACCTAGTGATATGTCCATTACGGATTACATCAATGATTTTGAACGTTTATACAACAAAATAAAGACTCACAATATGGATTTGCCAGACAGTGTTTTGGCATACCGGTTGTTAAAAAGTGCAAACTTAACTGAAGAAAAACAGCAATTGGCCAGGGCTACATTAACAGAATTAACATATGAAAATATGAAGAAACAATTAAAGGCAATTTTCATTTCATCTTTCACATCAACCACATCTGATGACTCAATTAAAGTTGAACCAGTTTTGGAAACTAAAATATGTACTGACAGTGTCTTGTATGGCCGAGATAACAGAGGAGGAAGGAGATTCAGTCGTGGCCGAGGTTTCTATCGGGGAGATTCACGTCGCAGGGGTAATTATGAAAATACTGGTCAAACAAGACGAAATATTATCACCCGGCGAAAGAATCCACTTGATGAAAATGGATGTGTCACAAAATGTATTATTTGCGAACCAATATATCATTGGGCCAGACAGTGTCCACATAGTTATGAGGCTACCAATGAAGAACATGTGGATATTACTCTTTTCTCAAAGGATTTACATGAATGTTACATTGCTAAATTTGTGGGAGAAACATTACATTCTGCTGTTCTTGATAGCGGCTGCACAAAAACTGTTTGTGGGAAGGTATGGTTGAACTGCTATCTTGATTCATTATCACCAGAAGAATTTTACAAATTCAAATCTCGTCCAAGTGCAACATCTTTTCAATTTGGAAATGGTGATGTCATAAAATCATTGAAGCAAGTAACAATACCCGCAGAAATTGCAAACACCAAAGTTGTCATTGAAACTGATGTTATAGATTGTGACTTGCCTTTATTACTCAGTAAAACAACAATGAAGAAAGCCCAAATGAAATTAGATTTTTCAAAAGATACCGCAAATAGTTTTGGGAGAGATGTGAAACTGACATTCACCTCTAGTGGACATTATGCTATTCCACTGTTTAATACCAATCTTCTTACATGTACAGCTGCTGATGAAGTGGATCAGCCTAATATGAGTGTTCAGGTATTATTTTCAACATATAATATAGCTTCAATGTCTTTAAAAGAAAAAAAAAACAATTGCTTCAAAATTACACAAACAGTTTGGTCATGCCAATAGTACAAAATTACAAAAACTTGTAGAAAATAGTGGTGTGAATGATCCTATCCTGTTTAAACTTTTTGACGATATAGAACAGAGTTGTGATATTTGCCAAAAGTATTAAAAAAAACCCCAGTTTGAGACCAGTTGTTGGTCTTTCGCTTGCAGAACGTTTCAATGATACTGTTTCAGTGGATCTGAAAGTATACAAACATTCATATTTTTTACATCTCATTGACCATCCAACTCGTTTTAGTACAGCAGCTGTGATTGTTGCCAACGTCATTATAGACAAAATTTTTAAACATTGGATCAGCTTATTTGGTTGTCCAAAGCGTTTTTTGAGTGATAACGGTGCAGAATTCAATAATAAACACTTCAGGGATATGTGTGAAAATTTGAACATAACTGTACTGACTACAGCTGCTGAATCACCCTGGTCAAATGGCATAACCGAGCGTCACAATGCTCTTATAGGAAATATGATTAACAAAATTATAGATGACTGTAATTGTTCTTTGGAAATAGCCCTGGCGTGGGCTGTTAGTGCAAAGAATGCATTGCATAATGTGTATGGTTATAGTCCAAATCAGTTAGTTTTTGGCGAAAACCCTAATCTTCCTTTCGTTTTAACGACCAGCTTCCTGCATTAGAAGGAAGAACATCAAGTCAGCTTGTGGCAGATCATCTCAATGCTCTGCATTCTGCAAGAGAGTCTTTCATCAAGTGTGAATCATCAGACAAACTAAGACGAGCTTTGCGTCACAATGTTCGAAATTCCTCAACATTACCATTTCAGATGTGTGATATTGTATATTATAAACGACACAATTTCAAGACCTGGCAAGGACCTGGTGTAATCATTGGTAAAGATTCTCAACAAGTATTTGTAAAGCATGGAGGAGTTTATTATCGTGTAAATCCATGTAATTTACAACAAGCTCATTCAAATAAACAATATCATGATGTAAACAAACAAACTACATGTAATACTGATGATTCTACAGAAGCGTCTAATGTTCAAGAATTTAATCCAGATTCAACAGGTGTTTCATGTCCAAGTGATTGTGTTGATGAGAACTCTGAAATTGATACTACATGTGCTAATGACAATGTTGGATTAGCTGATAACAACACAAGTATAAATGTACGTACACAAAACAATTTACATGAAAAAAGTTCTGATGTTAATGCAAGTGAATCTTCCAATACATATTCAGATTCAGATTCTTCAGATAGTAGGAATCCTACACGATACTCAGGTGAATTACCAGAAAAAAAATCAACAATAACTTACAAACTTCCCGAATCAGATGAATGGAAAGAAGCTGTTGTAATCGGCAGAGGAGGTAAGGCGTCTGGAAAATACAAGTTTTGGTTAAATATCAAAGACATAAATGAGGATGTGATTAAAAGTGTTGACTTTGAAAAACTTGAAGGATGGCATAAGAAAGTAGAAGAAATTTTATTTGATTCGGTCAGTTATGAACCAGTGGAAATAATAAATGCCAAACTTGTTGAATTAGATAGGTGGAAAGAACAAAATGTTTTTATAGAAGTTTCTTACATTGGTCAGAAAGCTATGTCTGTTCGATGGGTTCTCACTAAAAAATGAAAGATAAAATTCCGATTGTCAAGGCAAGACTTGTAGCAAGAGGTTTTGAAGAAAACATAGACTCTTTACAAACTGATTCACCCACCTGCTCCAAAGAAAGTCTTCGAATAATGTTGACCATTACTCCTTCAAAAAAAATGGAGAGTAAATTCTCTCGACTTCAGATCAGCGTTCTTACAAGGTAAAACTATAGACAAGGATGTTTATATTAAACCTCCTACAGAAGCAAACACAACAAATTTATGGAAACTACAGACTTCAGTTTATGGTCTAGGTGATACATCTCGAGTGTGGTATTTGACAATTAAAGAAGAATTATTAAGATTAGGTGTCACTATGAGCAAATATGATGAAGCTTTAGTTTTTTGGCATTACAAAAATGATTTACATGGAATGATTGCCTGCCATGTGGATGATTTCCTTTGGTGTGGATCATATCATTTTCAAGAAATGTGATAGACAATATCAAAAAGAAATTTATGATCAGTAAAGAAGAGTTTGAAACATTTAAATACCTTGGTTTAAATATAAAACAATATTCTGATGAGATTACAATTCAGCAGTATCAGTATATACATGACATTGAATTTATTCACATTGAACCACAACGTCAGACAAACAAAGCAGATAAACTTTCAGAATGTGAACTAAGACAACTTCGTGGGGTTATTGGTGAGCTTAATTGGACAACAAATCAAACTAGGCCTGATATGGCATTTGATTCTTGTGCTCTAACATCGGTAGTATTTCCAAAGCAAAACTTGTCTGTTTTAGTGATGCTTCGTTTGCAACTCTACGAGACTCTGGATCTCAAGGGGGTTTTATAACTTTTCTAGTTGGAAGCAATGGGAAATTTCCACCTATTAATTGGAAGTCTAGAAAAATTAAACGTATTGTTAAAAGCACATTAGCGGCTGAAGCTTTAGCTTTGCTGGAGGGAGCAGAATCTTGTTTCCTTTTGAGATCTATCATTTGTGAACTTTGTGGATTTGATGACAAACTAGAAATCATTAACAATCTTCCTATCATATGTGTCACTGACAACAAATCTTTATATGATGCAGTTCATGCTACAACTTCCTTGGAAGATAAACGTTTAAGAATAGACATAAGTATTCTTCGTGAAATGTTGCTGAGGAAAGAAACAGCAAGCATACAGTGGCTTTCAAAAGAGAAACAGTTAGCTGACTGTCTTACGAAACCTGATGCGTCAAGAAACAAGTTACTTGCCGTATTACATGGGTCATCTCAGATATCCTATTCGTAAGCAGGAACACATCATTATGTAAATAGTGTAATTAATTTATTCGATGGTTTTATTTCCGAAAAGAAAAACAAACACAAAAAAAAGAAAAAAAAGGAAAAACAAAACATTTGGAGATTGTTAATATGTAAAGAAATTTGTTCATAATACATGCACTGTCCAGTTTTTACACTATGCCAGTGTCCATCGTACAGTCCAGGTTTTACACCTCACCAAGTGAATTGATTGAGTTGAAAGTGAGGTCTAGAGACAACGCATGTTTGAGAGGGATAATGAAGGAGGCTGTTTGGATGAAATAGGGATTTTGTGGACCCACTGCAAGAAGTATATGAATGTACTTAATATCATATTAAGGTATGTCATTTTAACACTGATTGCTGTCTGTCATCAATATTGCCTGTCTGACGGTAGCGTGACCACAACCTTCTAATCACCGATTGAGTAATGTTTTGAATTTGAGTCACTGCAGTATGTCCGTTTCCAGCTTCCAACATGCCAACGGCACGTAAACGTTCGTCACCTGTCAGTCTTTGCCTACCTCAAAAGTTACGTTTCGACCAGAAACTATTGATGAACGAGTTTATACCAAGAAAACAACGACGAGACCTTCGAAAAAGCCCGACCAGTACTAATGAAAATTTCAAAACGTACCCCACAGACATTAACACGGCGCTCGTGCGAAAAACCTGCACGAAGTTTTCGTGAGGTGGTGACATTCATGATCCACATTAAACTTGGTAACATATTCATGTGTCCAATCACGCGCGCATCTAAGAACTTTTTCTGAAAATATCAACATCAGTTTGGATATCCCCTACTTTTTTTAATAGTATATTTTGTTACAGCCTAGTAGTAATTAGCCGGCCGCCGATTTGCCGCGGTTCTCAGGCGAGAAGGATTTTATTTGCCCTGTGCTCCCAAATGCCTCCATATCTCCACGGCTCCACTCTCCTCCCAACTCCTTGAGACGAACTGTTTGATGACATCCCCTACACTATTCTCCCCCATCTCTCCGATAAGCATACCAACCCTCTCCTTTGCGTCATCCACTAACCACATGTCCTTTATTCTCCCATCACACTTCCCCATTATACGCCCGGTGAATCTTATTCTGTTAGACTGGTATTTTGGACATTCTGATAGAAAGTGTTTTAGGGTCTCCACTACGCCTAAATTACACATTTGACACTCCTTTTCACTGTTGTTCCTACTTTTCCACCTAAGCTCCAGCGACTGCGCCCTCATCTTGAACAACAGTGCCCCCTCCCACAATATGCCATCAAGGTACTCTTCAAAATCTGGCTTTTCTTTATTATGCAGGCCACCCAAAGACCTACTTGCTTTGACCCCCCCTCTCGCCAATTCGGGTTACAATCGACCATGACCCTTTCTTTGTCGATTTTTATACCCTGGGTTGCGGTGACTTCTAAGTCAGATATCTCCATTGCATAGTTCTATATTGACTACACCGGGAGCGCGGTGGCTCACTAGGTAGAGATGCAGGTCCGGAAACCGCGTTGTGTCTTTGGGCAAGACACTTAACCCTTTTTCAACCCTCTGCGCATAAATGTTTGCGTGAAGAAAAAATTGGTAGTGGACGAGCAGACGAAGTAAAGAGGAAAAAATCTGAAGCGAGGCTCGGTAATAATTTAATCCAGCAGCTCGACAGAGTTTATTTAGTATTTATCATTGCAAGAAGGAGTTACTTGGAGGTATTTTCCCGTGAACATGAAGTTAATCACGTGGCAATGAAAAGCTATAGACTTACTATCTCGTGCGCACGAGATAATTATCTCGTGCGCACGACTTAGTATCTCATTCGCACGACTTATTATCTCGTGCGCACGAGATAATTATGTCGTGCGCACGACTTAGTATCTCGTGCGCACGAGATAAAAAAAATATTTCCTAGGTCCTAAACCAGCCACCGTACAATACGGCTCAGGCTAGAGTCTGTATTTATGAACAGATCTTCACGAAACTTCCTGGGTACCTTTGTGATCACATTGGGACGAGAACGAGTGTTTCTGGGTGCGATCCAAAATTCGAGATGGCTGCCAGTGGCCATTTTGTACCGAAATTAGGTCCAATCAGTTTTTTGTATACAACTTATATACGGCTCAGGCTAGAGGCTGTTTTTATGAACCGATCTTTACAAAACTTCTTGGGTACCTTTGTTATCACCGTGGGATGAGAAAGAGTGCTTTTGGGTGCAGTCCAAAATTCAAGATGGCCACCAGCAGCCATTTTGTACCAAAATTAGTGCAATCAGTTTTTAGTACAGAACTTCTGTATGAAAGTTCTGATTTGAATAAATTTTTGTATGAATGTTTAGTAACATGGAATACATCACACATAATACGGGTTTTTTTCTCGTGCAGAAAGTATGCAAATTAGATGAACTTTGATTTATTCGGTACTACTTATACACTGTAAGTGCACATGTCAGTACGGCTAGGGCTGGAGGCTGTTTTTATGAACCGATCTTCATGAAACTTCTTGGGTATCTTTGTTATCACCTTGGGACGAGAACAAGAGTTTTTGGGTGCAGTCCGAAATTCAAGATGGCTGCCAGTGGCCATTTTGTACCAAAATTAGTGCAATCAGTTTTTTGTACAGAACTTCTGTATGAAAGTTCTGATATGCATAAATTTCTGTATGAATGTTTAGTAACATGGAATACATCACATATAATACAGGTATTTTTCTCGCGCAGAAATTATGCAAATTAGATAAACTTTGATTTGTTCAGTGCTACTTATACACTACACAGTAAATGCACATGTCAATACGGCTCGGGCTAGAGTCTGTATTTATGAACTGATCTTCACGAAACTTCTTGGGGTACCTTTGTTATCACCTTGTGAAAGGAGCGCATGTTTTGGGGTGCCTTTGTTATCACTGTGCTATGAGAATAAATATTTTTGGGTTCAGTCAGACCCACTCTGGGACTCAAAGATTTCTTTTCTAGTTTAACATCTAACTGTCACCTCACTTTTACAATACTTTACTATATATTTGTTACAGGCTACGGTCAGCATTTATGTACAGACCGTTACAATACTTTACATGTACTTTTGTTATCAGGTCATTACCTAGATGTTTGTCATTGCTGTGTCATATACTATACATGTACATGTCTTAAACAAGTTGAGCTGCAGTGTCATTGACACTTTCATTTTCTCTTCCTACACTGATAAGATCAGAATCTGACATCATTTTCTGGAAAGCTCTCAGCGAGAGCTTTCCAGAAAATGATATCAGATTCTGAACTTAGCAGTGTAGAAGCAGCAGTATACTTAGTTTATTGTGGTTATACTACAGCTTTGACTTGTACTGTATAGTCTATATTGAAACAGATATGTTCATGAAAAAATATTTTATTTTGTTCCCCTCCTATAATACCCAACCAACAGAAAATGCACGATTTTCCAACTCCAGTCTACAATTACGCAACCATTCATCCTCTCAATCAACAAAGGCTGTACAGGTGATTGGGGTTACATGTATGGTGAGTAGAGAAAAGGACCTCCACACTCCAGTTGGCGTGATCGATAGGTGAACGTAAACTAATTCATGCCAAATGTTGTGTTCTGTACAATCCGATTAAAATTCTTTGTCTACTTTTATGAACACAACAATGTATGTTGTGCCTTAAAGAGCTTGATTTTAAATCAAAGAGCTAGAGATTTCACAGACTGAATTAAACTGCTCCAAAACACCCATGTCCGAGTGTCCTTGTTCAAGTCAGAGAACATTATTAACATTACATGGAATATTCCTCACAGATGCAACTTTTAAAAATATGGGTAATCAGATGTCTCTCCTCCCACAATCCCGCTTGAATGCATTTAAGTGAAGAAGGCCAATTGCCAGAAATCAACACTTTCTATCCAGCGGTTCTAAAGAAGATGTGTTGTTGTTTTTAATTACCCCCCACCCATTCGAACACCAAATGGGGTTGGACAGTTAGAATAAAATTCAAGTGTCAGGCTACATCAGGGACATTTGGCCCGCTAGTAAAGTATTTAGCCTGTTATGTAATGTACAACGTTTAGGCGCTAATGTCCATTCAGTGACGAGTGGATTATAACTTAACACTATAAAGTTCCACCCAAATACATTTCAAACTTGTTATTTATGAATGTTTTCCTGAAGTGGTGTTCACTTGAAACACACTATTAATTGAAAATAAAATATGTTTTCGGAACTCACTTTTAAAAAAAATTCCAGTAGAATTTCCAAGAGTTCCTTGAATCTTATACCCAATGTGGCAAAATGTAATCAACAAACCCTATGCATTTTTATAGCCTTAGTCATTGGTTTATTTTCATGTAGCGTGTAGTGTGCCAGGTTTTTATAAACAGAAACTGTCACAGATGCAATGTTTAAAAATAATATTTGTAATCAGACGCCTCCCCTCACCAAATCCCGCTTCAATGTATTTAAGTGAAGACGGCTACTTGCTAGAAATCAACACTTTCTGTCCAGCGGCTCTAGAGAAGATTTATTGAAGATGTTTTTTAATTATGCCCCACCCCTTTGAACACCAAACGGGTGGGGGCAGATCAATTAGAATAAACTTCAACTATCAGGCTATAAGGGAACATAGGGACAACTTTGATTGAATTTGATCCATTAGTAAAGTATTTAGCCTGCTATACAATGTACAATGTCTAGATGCAAATGTCCATTCAGTGATGAGTGGTTAACTGTCAGGCTATGAGGGAACATTTGGCCAACTGTGATTGAATTTGACCCATTAGTAAAGTATTAGCCTGTTATACAATGCACAACGTGAACGTGTAGGTGCAAATCTCCATTCAGTGATAAGTGGATAACTGTCAGGCTATGAGGGAACATAGGGACAACTTTGATTGAATTTGGCACATTAGTAAAGTATTAGCCTGTTATACAATGCACAACCTGTAGGTGCAAATGTCCATTCAGTGATAAGTGGATAACTGTCAGGCTATAAGGGAACATAGGGACAACTTTGATTGAATTTGACCCATTAGTAAAGTATTAGCCTGTTATACAATGTACAATGTGCATGTGCAAATGTCCATTCAGTGACGAGTGGATTATAATTAACCACCATAAAGATCCACACAAATAAATTTCAAACTTGTTATAAAACTGAAACACAAGCAATGTTTCAGCTAACAGTAACAGACCAAATTTATTTATTTATATTTATTAACTGTTTTTACGTATTTCTGCACAATGGCTATATGTAACTGTGACCAGAACCTGGAGATAAAGTCCAGTTTAGTAAATTGTTTATATCTATTTTACCAATTTAAGTGGCCTTCCACCCTACAGTGTCTGGAGAGTGGAGTGTAAATAAATCACCATGGAGTTGAGTTATCACTCAAAGTATCACTTTCAAATTCTGAACATATGGACTAAAAACACAAGCAATGTTTCAGCCAATGGACCACCGGGTTTAACTAGGAGGTCCATTGGCTGAAACTTTGCTTGTATTTGTTATGCTTTGCAACAAATATGCAATTATTGCTCGGGTGGAATCTCCACTCTATGGGTGATTTAGTGATAAAACACTCTCCACGTACTGTACATGTAAACATTGGTGACTGGGTCCTATTTTACCAGTAAAACAGAGTTTGTTAAATTGTTTACCACAGTAAACAAGCACTGCTTTACAGTACAAGTCAAAATAAGTTGTAGGATAACCACTATAAACTGTTTATTTTTCTCTTCCTGCACCAATAAGATCAGAATCTGACATCATTTTCAGGAAAGCTCTCACAGAGTTTTCCAGAAAATTATATCAGATTCTGATCTTACAGTTCAGAAGCAGCAGTATGCTTAGTTTATTGAAGTTATGTTACAACTTATTTTGATTTGTACTGTATTTCTCAGGGCTCCCCTGGAAGAACAGACCAAATTGTTGAACCCACAAATCATAGAGAGTTACAGAACTTTGATCACAAAATTGATACACATGTAAAACTGTATTCTTCACTATAAACATGTCAATTGATCACAACACACTTTTATTAATGGGTTTAGATTTCTGAAATATGGGCCATCGTGCTCCAAATGTATTCCGATACTGACACAACAAATTTCATCCCATGAATTTTGTCCCTCTATGGTGCGTTTTAGGTATATTTATTTATTTTTTTATATATTGGTGTTTAAGGCTACATTCTTGTTCACAATGGCTGATCATGACCGTGGCAGTTTTACGGGTGGAGGAAGCCGGAGTACCCAAAGAGAACCACCGAGCAACTGCCAGCTTCCCAACATCGTAACTCTGCACTGCAGCACAGGCAGGGTAAGATTGGTTGAAGGCATGCGTACCATCGACGTGCAGTACGCTTTAGTGCACGACACCATCGTGCCCTCATGTGGACAATCGGGGTTAAGTGCCTTGCCCAAAAAGACAACGCAGGAGTCCGAATTGATCGCCCAGACGGTCACCCATCCAATGATTAAACGGGCTAGACGTTGCTTAACTTCGGTGATCTGACGAGAACCGGCTACCGCAACGCCACCGCGCCCCCTTGCGTTTTAGTTAAACCAGTATCAGGAACAACAAACTCGCTTTGGTTTCCCATAGTCGCCGTCATGAGATCAAACAGAATTTCTCAAGCTCCAGGGGTTTTATATCAAGATTCTCTTTCGTAATTGTCATTTTTCACGCTTGATACAGTACAGTCGCGTGGACTGGATGTAATCCACGCGTGGGTTGTGATGTCCAGGTAATAAAATTCATTGTCAGCAAAAAGTTAATTAATGAAGACTCGGGTTGTACCTATTTAATATAACCGAATTGTTATTCCTATTTCCACGTTTTTTTTTTGTAATTTTGTCAGATGATTACAACATTGTATATTATTTCTATCCATCCCAGATATTTGAAGTAACAGACATTGCTAAATTTGTCCAAATTACATGCATTTACACGCGTGCCACGAGGGGGCGACAGCTCCGTTGTGGCTCACCATGGTCTCATTATCACTTGAGTTTCAAAGAAACATGTATATTATCACCGTCGTCGTCGTCGTCTCATCATCATCATCATCATCATCATCATCATCATCATCATCATCATCAACATCACCATCATCATCATCAACATCACCATCATCATCATCAACATCATCATCAACATCATCATCATCATCATCATCATCATCATCATCATCATCAACATCACCATCATCATCATCATCATCATCATCAACATCACCATCATCATCATCAACATCATCATCATCATCATCATCATCATCATCATCATCATCATCAACATCGCCATCATCATCATCAACATCATCATCATCATCATCATCATCATCAACATCATCATCAATCATCATCATCATCATCATCATCATCATCACCATCATCATCATCATCATCTCACCAACATCATCATCATCATCATCATCATCATCACCATCATCATCATCATCATCATCATCATCAACATCATCATCATCATCATCATCATCATCATCATCATCATCTCATCAACATCATCATCATCATCATCACCATCATCAACATCATCATCAATCATCATCATCATCATCATCATCATCATCATCAACATCATCATCATCATCATCATCAACATCATCATCAATCATCATCATCAACATCATCATCATCATCATCAACATCATCAACATCGTCATCATCATCATCAACATCATCATCATCATCATCATCAACATCATCATCATCATCATCATCATCATCATCATCATCATCATCATCAACATCATCATCATCAACATCAACATCATCATCATCAACATCATCATCATCATCATCAACATCATCAACATCGTCATCATCATCATCAACATCATCATCATCATCAACATCATCATCATCATCATCATCATCATCATCATCTCATCAACATCATCATCATCATCTCATCAACATCATCATCATCATCATCATCATCCAAGGGTGTAGCTAAGATTACCTATTGAAGGGGGGATACTTTTTTTTTAGGGGGGGGGAATGCCAGGTAGATATATGACACATGCATATCCGAAGGTAATAAGCCTGAAATTGAGGTGGGTATGGCCCTTTCTCGAACCCTCACTAATGGGAGAGCTGTACCCCGCCCCATCTCAGACCCATGATATCACTCTCCTATTGGTGGGGTTCGCCGGAGATCCCCCCGAAGAAGTTTGAAAATTCAATGCACTGGGAGTGAATCTGGGGCCCTTCAGTGCTTTAATTTTCCTATTTTGAAGTGTGTGTGTGTGTGTGTGTGTGTGTGTGTGTGTGTGTGGGGGGGGGGGGGGGGTTACTGTAATATTTAGGGGAGATTCCCCCCTGGCTACGCCACTGTCATAAACATCTTTCTTTCACACTCATAATACTACCATCATTATGCCTATTAACATTGTGGACATAACCATTTTGATTTTAGTGTTTGAAAACCCTTTTTAAGGAACAGACCTTTTTCTGTTTGAATATTATCGTAGATTAATAGACCATATATTTTCTCATATGAGAATATATATATATAATAGTAATTAGGGATGTATTTTCCACACAGACCTTTTACAAGTTTACATTCCACAATAAAGTGATACTCGTCACCTAATTTTGAACATCCTGTATACAGACCTTCCTTATTGTTCTCGTAATATTTTTGCTATTTGCTAATTTCATTTGTGAGTCTATGGTTTCCTGTTTTAATTTTCAAGAGACACTCTGACGAATATGGAGCAAATTCAGTAAATACTTGAGTCCACTCAAATCTTTGACGGGTATTAAAATTCACTTCTTTTTGACATGGAGAGATTTTCAATCCATTTTTGGGGAGAACTGGTCAATTAAAAGGCATTTAATTGCTTAAATTTGGATTTTGAGAGGGATTCTGGATTAATCCATAATTTTTACAACCTACTTTAAACTTACCTTTAAATATTCCACCCGTCGATACAAGTAGCGCATATAACCGTTGCGCTATTGAGAAGCCCGCAGAGCTAAATGGTCCTGCAATATCCCAACATTCTAATTGTTAAACCATTACTGATTGGATAACGACATCTCATGGAGAGCAACGTTTTTTTTTTAAAATTTCAAGTGCGTGGTTTCAAGGACGTTTATTTTTTTATACTGTTAAATTAAATCAATCTGCAAACTTAATTAGTCTGTGTGAAACACACAGACTATTGTTTTTGCACAGTTTCTTTTTCTTTTTTTTTTTCTTTTTTTTCTTCCTCTTCTTCTTCTTCTTCTTTTTCTTCTTCTTCTTCTTCTTCTTCTTCTTCTTCTTCTTCTTCTTCTTCTTCTTCTTCTCCTGTCTTCTGTCTTCTCATCACTTTTATGTCCGCAAGATAACACGAAAACCAATTGCCCTATCTCGTTGATTTTTGGCATGCTGATAGACAGCCACAAGTTCTCGGCACTGAATATTTTTCAGATTCCTGGGGTATCAGGGGGTGTCTGTAGGGGTGTTTTGAAAGTGGGTCACGCCCATATCTCAGGCGTGGTATGACCTACAGACCTGGGACCAACACCAAATGAGTCGACATTCGATGGAGGTTCAAAATATGGGTCAAGGTCACGGAGGTCATCTAGGGGTCATTGAGAGCATTTTTTTTCAGAATTGCTGGAAATCACATTTTTTGACCCCCTAAAGTATTCCTGACGTACACACATGCATTTTGACGTAAAAAAAGTGGGCGTAGCCAAAATTTTTAAAAGTGGGTCACGCTCATATCTCAAGCATGGTATGACGTATGGACCTGGGACCAACACCAAATGAGTCGACACTCGATGGAGATTCAAAATATGGGTCAAGGTCACGGAGGTCACCTAGAGGTCATTAAGTGCATTTTTCATAATTGCTAGAAATCACATTTTTGACCCCTAAAGCATTCCTGACATACGCTCATGCATTTTGACGTGAAAAAAGTGGGCGTGGCCAAAATTTTTGAAAGTGGGTCACGCTCATATCTCAAGCATGGTATGACGTATGGACCTGGGACCAACACCAAATGAGTCGACATTCGATGGAGGTTCAAAATATGGGTCAAGGTCACGGAGGTCATCTAGGGGTCATTGAGTGCATTTTTCAGAATTGCTGGAAATCACATTTTTTGACCCCCTAAAGTATTCCTGACGTACACACATGCATTTTGACGTAAAAAAGTGGGCATGGCCAAAATTTTTGAAAGTGGGTCATGCTCATATCTCAAGTATGGTATGACGTATGGACCTGGGACCAACACCAAATGAGTCGACACTCGATGGAGATTCAAAATATGGGTCAAGGTCACGGAGGTCACCTAGAGGTCATTAAGTGCATTTTTCATAATTGCTAGAAATCACATTTTTGACCCCCTAAAGCATTCCTGACATACGCACATGCATTTTGACGTGAAAAAAGTGGGCGTGGCCAAAATTTTTGAAAGTGGGTCACGCTCATATCTCAAGCATGGTATGACGTATGGACCTGGGACCAACACCAAATGAGTCGACACTCGATGGAGATTCAAAATATGGGTCAAGGTCACGGAGGTCACCTAGGGGTCATTAAGTGCATTTTTCAGAATTGCTGGAAATCACATTTTTTGACCCCCTAAAGTATTCCTGACGTACACACATGCATTTTGACGTAAAAAAAGTGGGTGTGGCCAACATTTTTGAAAGTGGGTCACGCTCATATCTCAAGCATGGTATGACGTATGGACCTGGGACCAACACCAAATGAGTCGACACTCGATGGAGATTCAAAATATGGGTCAAGGTCACAGAGGTCACCTAGGGGTCATTAAGTGCACTTTTTATAATTGCTGGAAATCACATTTTTTGACCCCCTAAAGCATTCCTGACATACGCACATGCATTTTGACGTGAAACAAGTGGGTGTGGCCAAATTTTTTGAAA
Organism: Pictodentalium vernedei; assembly: GCA_031216915.1. NCBI lineage: Eukaryota > Metazoa > Mollusca > Scaphopoda > Dentaliida > Dentaliidae > Pictodentalium > Pictodentalium vernedei. The sequence goes on along the minus strand of CM062297.1, from coordinate 878,604,202 downwards.
GTGGGTCACGCTCATATCTCAAGCATGGTATGACGTATGGACCTGGGACCAACACCAAATGAGTTGACACTCGATGGAGATTCAAAATATGGGTCAAGGTCACGGAGGTCACCTAGAGGTCATTAGGTGCATTTTTTCATAATTGCTAGAAATCACATTTTTTGACCCCTAAAGCATTCCTGACATACGCACATGCATTTTGACGTGAAAAAAGTGGGCGTGGCCAAAATTTTTGAAAGTGGGTCACGCTCATATCTCAAGCATGGTATGGCGTATGGACCTGGGACCAACACCAAATGAGTCGACACTCGATGGAGATTCAAAATATGGGTCAAGGTCACGGAGGTCACCTAGGGGTCATTAAGTGCATTTTTCAGAATTGCTGGAAATCACATTTTTTGACCCCTAAAGTATTCCTGACGTACACACATGCATTTTGACGTAAAAAAGTGGGTGTGGCCAAAATTTTTGAAAGTGGGTCACGCTCATATCTCAAGCATGGTATGACGTATGGACCTGGGACCAACACCAAATGAGTCGACACTCGATGGAGATTCAAAATATGGGTCAAGGTCACGGAGGTCACCTAGGGGTCATTAAGTGCATTTTTTATAATTGCTGGAAATCACATTTTTTGACCACCCTAAAGCATTCCTGACATACGCACATGCATTTTGACGTGAAAAAAGTGGGCGTGGCCAAAATTTTTGAAAGTGGGTCATGCTCATATCTAAAGCATGGTATGACGTATGGACCTGGGACCAACACCAAATGAGTCGACACTCGATGGAGATTCAAAATATGGGTCAAGGTCACGGAGGTTACCTAGGGGTCATTAAGTGCATTTTTTCAGAATTGCTGGAAATCACATTTTTTGACCCCCTAAAGTATTCCTGACGTACACACATGCATTTTGACGTAAAAAAAGTGGGTGTGGCCAAAATTTTTGAAAGTGGGTCACGCTCATATCTCAAGTATGGTATGACGTATGGACCTGGGACCAACACCAAATGAGTCGACACTCGATGGAGATTCAAAATATGGGTCAAGGTCACGGAGGTCATCTAGGGGTCATTGAGAGCATTTTTCAGAATTGCTGGAAATCACATTTTTTGACCCCCTAAAGTATTCCTGACGTACACACATGCATTTTGACGTAAAAAAGTGGGCGTGGCCAAAATTTTTGAAAGTGGGTCACGCTCATATCTCAAGTATGGTATGACATATGGACCTGGGACCAACACCAAATGAGTCGACACTCGATGGAGATTCAAAATATGGGTCAAGGTCACGGAGGTCACCTAGAGGTCATTAAGTGCATTTTTTATAATTGCTAGAAATCACATTTTTGACCCCCTAAAGCATTCCTGACATACGCACATGCATTTTGACGTGAAAAAAGTGGGCGTGGCCAAAATTTTTGAAAGTGGGTCATGCTCATATCTCAAGCATGGTATGACGTATGGACCTGGGACCAACACCAAATGAGTCGACACTCGATGAAGATTCAAAATATGGGTCAAGGTCACGGAGGTCACCTAGGGGTCATTAAGTGCATTTCTCAGAATTGCTGGAAATCACATTTTTTGACACCCTAAAGTATTCCTGACGTACACACATGCATTTTGACGTAAAAAAAGTGGGTGTGGCCAACATTTTTGAAAGTGGGTCACGCTCATATCTCAAGTATAGTATGACGTATGGACCTGGGACCAACACCAAATGAGTCGACACTCGATGGAGATTCAAAATATGGGTCAAGGTCACGGAGGTCACCTAGGGGTCATTAAGTGCACTTTTTATAATTGCTGGAAATCACATTTTTTGACCCCCTAAAGCATTCCTGACATACGCACATGCATTTTGACGTGAAAAAAGTGGGCGTGGCCAAATTTTTTGAAAGTGGGTCACGCTCATATCTCAAGCATTGTATGACGTATGGACCTGGGACCAACACCAAATGAGTTGACACTCGATGGAGATTCAAAATATGGGTCAAGGTCACGGTGGTCACCTAGAGGTCATTAAGTGCATTTTTTCATAATTGCTAGAAATCACATTTTTTGACCCCTAAAGCATTCCTGACATACGCACATGCATTTTGACGTGAAAAAAGTGGGCATGGCCAAAATTTTTGAAAGTGGGTCACGCTCATATCTCAAGCATGGTATGGCGTATGGACCTGGGACCAACACCAAATGAGTCGACACTCGATGGAGATTCAAAATATGGGTCAAGGTCACGGAGGTCACCTAGGGGTCATTAAGTGCATTTTTCAGAATTGCTGGAAATCACATTTTTTGACCCCTAAAGTATTCCTGACGTACACACATGCATTTTGACGTAAAAAAGTGGGTGTGGCCAAAATTTTTGAAAGTGGGTCACGCTCATATCTCAAGCATGGTATGACGTATGGACCTGGGACCAACACCAAATGAGGCGACACTCGATGGAGATTCAAAATATGGGTCAAGGTCACGGAGGTCACCTAGGGGTCATTAAGTGCATTTTTTATAATTGCTGGAAATCACATTTTTTGACCCCCCCTAAAGCATTCCTGACATACGCACATGCATTTTGACGTGAAAAAAGTGGGCGTGGCCAAAATTTTTGAAAGTGGGTCATGCTCATATCTAAAGCATGGTATGACGTATGGACCTGGGACCAACACCAGATGAGTCGACACTCGATGGAGATTCAAAATATGGGTCAAGGTCACGGAGGTTACCTAGGGGTCATTAAGTGCATTTTTTCAGAATTGCTGGAAATCACATTTTTTGACCCCCTAAAGTATTCCTGACGTACACACATGCATTTTGACGTAAAAAAAGTGGGTGTGGCCAAAATTTTTGAAAGTGGGTCACGCTCATATCTCAAGCATGGTATGACGTATTGACCTGGGACCAACACCAAATGAGTCGACACTCGATGGAGATTCAAAATATGGGTCAAGGTCACGGAGGTCACCTAGGGGTCATTAAGTGCATTTTTTATAATTGCTGGAAATCACATTTTTTGTCCCCCTAAAGCATTCCTGACATACGCACATGCATTTTGATGTGAAAAAAGTGGGCGTGGCCAAAATTTTTGAAAGTGGGTCACGCTCATATCTCAAGCATGGTATGACGTATGGACCTGGGACCAACACCAAATGAGTCGACACTCGATGGAGATTCAAAATATGGGTCATGGTCACGGAGGTCACCTAGAGGTCATTAAGTGCATTTTTCATAATTGCTAGAAATCACATTTTTTGACCCCTAAAGCATTCCTGACATACGCACATGCATTTTGACGTGAAAAAAGTGGGCGTGACCAAAATTTTTGAAAGTGGGTCACGCTCATATCTCAAGCATGGTATGACGTATGGACCTGGGACCAACACCAAATGAGTCGACACTCGATGGAGATTCAAAATATGGGTCAAGGTCACGGAGGTCACCTAGGGGTCATTAAGTGCATTTTTCAGAATTGCTGGAAATCACATTTTTTGACCCCCTAAAGTATTCCTGACGTACACACATGCATTTTGACGTAAAAAAAAGTGGGTGTGGCCAAAATTTTTGAAAGTGGGTCACGCTCATATCTCAAGCATGGTATGATGTATGGACCTGGGACCAACACCAAATGAGTCGACACTCGATGGAGATTCAAAATATGGGTCAAGGTCACGGAGGTCACCTAGGGGTCATTAAGTGCATTTTTTATAATTGCTGGAAATCACATTTTTTGACCCCCTAAAGCATTCCTGACATCCGCACATGCATTTTGACGTGAAAAAAGTGGGCGTGGCCAAAATTTTTGAATGTGGGTCACACTCATATCTCAAGCATGGTATGACGTATGGACCTGGGACCAACACCAAATGAGTCGACACTTGATGGAGATTCAAAATATGGGTCAAGGTCACGGAGGTCACTTGGGGTCATTAAGTGCATTTTTCATAATTGCTAGAAATCACATTTTTTGACCCCCTAAAGCATTCCTGACGTACACACATGTATTTTGATGTAAAAAAAGTGGGCGTGGCCAAAATTTTTGAAAGTGGGTCACGCTCATATCTCAAGCATGGTATGTCGTATGGACCTGGGATCAACACCAAATGAGTCGAAACTCGATGGAGATTCAGAATATTGGTCAAGGTCATGGAGGTCACCTAGGGGTCATTAAGTGCATTTTTTATAATTGCTAGGAATCACATTTTTTGACACCCTAAAGCATTCCTGACATACACACATGCATTTCTGTTAAAAATATGTTTACAACATTTACTGGGAAATGAGTTAGCTGAAGCAGTAACCATTATCTAAAACAGAAATCTCCAGAGAGAAAGCTGAGATAGAATTCTTTGTTACATTGAACAGCACGGTATATTTATGTTGTATCATGTTAGAAAACTTCAGTCTCAGTCATTGAAGAGAGAGTGAAACCTTCACTTTTCAAAGCATTTTTTTTTAAAAATCTATTTATTCTCAATCATAACTCAGGATTGAGAGGTTTTGGGATGGAGTGGTGTGTGGCTTTCTTGAAACACCTATCACAGTTACAAAGTAATAGAATGGAATATTTGAATGGTCAGATTTTAACCCTCTTAATACTTCGATGTGAGTAAAAAAATATCTTTAATATAACTCATGGCTACAGAATGTTTTTCACTCTCTTTTCTGAAACATTTAATTCTATGTGGAATGGGACACCTTTTCAGTGTGCTTTCCAAAACTAAGGGATTCTTAACCCTTTAACCAACATAACGGCAAAAACCGGCCAGCTTTATACACAGAAATGTCTATTCAGTTTTAATTACTTTTTCATTTTTGCTTGAAAAAACATAGCTTATGACCCTTCATTGGAATGAGCTCATTTTTTAAAGGATTATTTATTTATTGGTGTTTAATTTCACATATTTCTGCACAGTGGTTTACCATGACCAGGATAGTTTACGGGCGGAGGAAGCCAGAGTACCTGGGGAGGAGGACCTCTGGGCAACAGCGAGCAACTATCAGATTCCCCACATACTAACTCCACACAAGCAGGGTTAGCATTGGTTGAATACAGGTGCACCATCGATGTGCAGTACGCTTTAGTACACATCGCCACCATGCACCCACGTAGGCAATGGGGTGAAGTGTCTTGTCCATGGACAGAGTGAGGACCGCTCGACTTGCAGCCTGCACCTCTGCCAACTCAGCCATTGCGCCCCCATTTAACCCTTTACCCAACGGAGACGACAGCAAAATTTATTATTTCAAATATCATTTTTTTTCAAATTTTCCAAACAATTTCAACAAAACCATATCATGGGACCCCTCGTTAGAACTAATATTTTTTCAACTTCTCAGTTTGCATATTACGCGGGCGGATGCGGCCGATTCGTTGGGTAAAGGTTTTTTTAATTTTTATTGGTGTTTTAAGGTCACATATTTCTGCACAATGGCTAACCATGACCGTGACAGTTTTACGGGTGGAGGAAGCCGGAGTACCCGGAGAGAACCACCTAGCAACGGCGAGCAACTGTCAGCTCCCCAACATACCAACTCCACACAAGTAGGGTTAGCATTGGTTGAAGACAGGTGGACCATCGACGTACAGTACGCCTTAGTACACAGCGTCACCGTGCCCCTACGTGGGCAATGGGGGTGAAGTGTCTTGCCCAAGGACATAACGCGGTTGCCGCAGGTGGGATTCGAACAGAGGACCTCTCGGCTTGCAGCCTGCACCTCTACCATCTGGGTAAAGGGTTAAAGGAATAAAATGGAATATTTAAAGCGAATATTTTAACCCTCTGAAAATCTTAATATGGGGGCACGGTGGCGCTGTGTACTAAAGCGTACTGCACTTCGATGGTGCACCTCTCTTCGAAAAAATCATTGAGAATAATGAAAACCATTTCCATTCTCACAGTGTTGTTCTAAACACACATGGATATAGATGGGACCTCGGTTTTTTGACAATGCCAATAAGTCTTCAGACAGGCTCTTGGGGGTCTTCAAGGCCTTTCAACGTCTACATTCCAACATTACTGAACCTTTTTACTTGCAATATATTTTCCAGAGGTACCATGCATGCACTTCATCATTGCCTTGCTAATATGAACATTTGCCATAATCTACAAATATGGCAGATCCGGAGTTGGTGGAGCCAATATTTATAAAGTAGTTTATGCTCATACTTCAGGTTTAGTATGACCTATAGTAATGGTACCTACACCAAATGAGTTGAAACTTGCTGGAGGTTCAAAATGTGGTCCACCTCTATGCGGTCAAGAGAGGTCATTAAATGCATACTTTTTCGACCTATTGGGAATTTCATTTTATACCAATTAATGCAGTTCTGAAGATTATACATGTATTCCATCATTCAAATAAATGGTAGCGGCAGTAATGTCCATTTCTGATTCCTTGATCGAACCCTATAAATGCTGTGCACATATATGCCTTTTCGGGTTTCTTAGAAAAATTGTTCTGATTCCTGTATGAATATTTTCTCCATGAAAGAATTTCACAAAAAGCAGTGGGGAGAAAGCTGTGACTGTCAAATACAATAACATGATCTATTTATTTAATCTCATTGTACAGAATTAATTCCCAAACCAAGTTAATATAAAAACAAACAACTTGATAATGAAGAATTCCAGTGTACATGTAATTGTAAAACTACACTCTAGATTTGTTATTGAAACCTATCACAATACTGTCAGGATGCCGGTAAAAGATGCAATACTGACATAGTTGAATGTTCTGTTAACTGTGTTAGTGCTATGACTGTTTAAAATTAATTTATTAGAGAAGTTCTAGTTTTATGTATGCCTTGTTTAGGTCACTAGATGCTTTTAAAAGCAGGCTTTCAAATGAGCTCTTGGGGTTTTTTAAGGTTTTTATGACAATATCTCCGACATAGAGTTTATGCACCCTTTGTCAGCGCGACAACTCAAATACGGACCGTCCTATCTCTATGCATTTTGGCATGCTGGTTAACAATAACCAGTTTGCACTTATCTGTTTTTTTTCACCCGTTCGATCTGAATGTCAGATGACAGATCTGAAGTTGGTGGAGCCATTATTTCAAAGTGGGTTGCGCTCATTCTTCAATGTAGATGTGGACATGGGATTACACCGACTGAGTTAAACATTGCTGGAGATTCAACATATGGTCCACCTGAATGAGGTCATCAAGTGCATATTATTCAGAAAGACTGGGAAATGCATTTACACCTTAATGTATTTCTAAAGTTTATGAATGTATTTCATCACTCAACTTAGTGGGCAGAGCCAAAATTGTCCATTTCTGATTCGTGTATCGAACCCTTTAAATGCTGGTCACATATATGCCTTTTCTGGTTTCTTATAAAAATTGTTCTGATTCCTGTATGAATATCTGTAAATACTGTTAATGAAAAACCCATTTCTGATTTGTTAAAAAATATTTTACACCAGAAGATAAGCGTCCATAAATTCTCTTTCTGTAGAGTTTATTCCTGGTACTTTAACCCTTTTCACACAGACTTGAATTTACTGGATGCAGTAAATTCTGTTTCTCTAGTTTTCTCTCGTTTCTACAAAATCTGTCCATTGTCTTCATAGCTGTTGTAACCAGTTTCTTTGTGTTTGCAAAACCTTCCATTATAGAAAAAAACACCCAGATACGTATATTCAGTTAGAATCAGGGCCGGGGAGAGGGTGAGGGCCCGGGGTAGTAAACCTTCCATTATAGAAAATAAAACATCTAGATACGTAAATTCAGTCAGAATCAGAGCCTGGGAGAGGGTGGGCCTTGAGGGTTATATAAACCATCCATTATACGAAATGAAATAGGTAGATAGGTAAGTTCAGTTAGAACCAGGGCCGGGGAGAGGGTGAGGGCCCGGGTTAGTAAACCTTCCATTATAGAAAATAAAACACCTAGATACGTAAATTCAGTTAAAATCAGGACCTGGGAGAGGGTGGGCCTTGATGGTAATAAACCTTCCATTATAGAACATAAAACGGCCAAATACATAAATTAAGTAGAATTAGGGTCTGGGAGAGTGTGGGCCCTGGGAGAGTAAATTTTCCATTTTAGAAAATAAAACGCCCAGATGCATAAATTCAGTTAGAGCCAGTGCTGTGGAGAGGTTGGGGCCCGGGGTAGTAAATCTTCCATCATAGAAAATAAACCACCTAGAGACGTAAATTCAGTTAGAATCAGGGCCTGGGAGAGGGTGGGCCCTGAGGGTAATAAACCTTCCATTGTGGGAAATAAAACAGGCAGATATGTAAATTCAGTTAGAACCAGGGCCGAGGAGAGGGTGGGCCCCGGGATAGTAAACCTTCTGTTATAGAAAATAAAACAATTAGATACGTAAATTCGGATATAACCAGGGCCGGGGAGATGGTGGGGACCCGGGTAGTAAACCTTCCATATGGAAAACAAAACACCCACATACGTGAAACAGGGCTAGGGAAAGGGTGGGGTCCCGGACCGTAGTAAACCTTCCATTATAGAAAATAAACAAGAGGACCCAGGTGGCCTGAGGGCGCTCACCTGACTTGGTAATCTAAATATCAAACGAGGGACTTAACTTGAATTAGCTGCACACGCCCCTCCCAAGAAAGCATATATACCAACTAGATGAAGCAGTTGTGCCCACACAATACACAGGATTTTCCTTCTATTTTCAGTTCCTGCACTTTTACGTCCCAAAATTGAGATAAAAGCATAAAAACAGATTTTTTTCCCACATGGCCCTCAAATTTTCAGTATAAAAAAATAATTTTGTCTTAATATTGACCGAAACGCATAAAAAACAAAAAAAATCCGGATTTTGGTCCAAAATTTCCGGAACGGGACCCCAAATTTTCAGCCTAAATATGAACCCAAGGACTTGGCTTGAACAAACTTGAATCTCACCCCTAAGGATGCTGCATACCAAATATCAACAGATTCTTATTGGTAGATCTGAAGAAGATTTTTAAAGAATATTCCTCATACTGCACTAATTTAAACAGTTGGGCTCCCATAGAGAGCCCAAATATGGACCCAAGGAGTTGATTTCAATAAAGGTGTGAAACAATCTCCCCAAAATGTTATATGTAAAATTTGAAAGCTTTTGGAGCAGTGGTTTGGGAGAAAAGTAGTCTTAAATGTTTTTCCCATTACCCACAGTGTTAACAAAAATGCTGATTCAGCACTTTTTCAAAGTCCCAGAAAAGTACCCCATGATAAATCCGATAGCAATTTTTTTACCATTCCATTCTGTTGGTCCTAAGGAAGCTTCACACCAAATAAGAATTCTCAGTGCCGTGTAGTTTTGGAGATATAGGCGTTTTGATTTTTTTCTATTTTTAGCTCCTGTGGTTCCCATGGAGCGACGGGAAAAAATGGGCATAAATTAAGTACTTATGACCCAATAAGCCCTCATATCAATTTGGTCCAAATCTGGCTCTCGGTTTGGAAAATAGAAATTGTGGGAGGGGCAAAAATACTTGCCCCTCCCATAACGACGGCAAATATAGCCCCACAAACTTCTCTTGAACAAATCTGAGTCTGCACCTCAAAAGGAAGCCGCACACCAAATATCAAGTCTCTGCTACTGCTGTTTCATGAGAAGAAGATTTTTAAGATTTAAGCGCACTTTTTGGGCATTGTCCTATCAAGGGGCGAGGCAACTTGATTTGAACAAAATCAAACTGCGATGTCATAACAAACTATCATCTCAAATATCAATTAAATTGGTTCAGCGGTTTGGGAGGAGAAGACGCAAACACCATGTTCACGGACGACTGACGACGGACGACGGACGGTGAGTGATCACTTTTGCTCTCCTGCCTGAAAGGCAGGTGAGCTAAAAACCCAGACACGTAAATTCAGTTGAAACCAGGGCCAGGGAGAGGGTGGGGTTCTGGGGACGTACATGTAAATCTTCCATTGCAGAAAATAAAAACACCGATACGTAAATTCAATTAGAGCCGGGGAGAGGGTGGGGGGAGGGGGGGCAGGGTAGTAAACCTTCCATTATAGAAAATAAAACACTTCGATAGGTAAATTCAGTTAGAACCAGGGCCGGAGGGCCGGGGTAGGAAACCTTCCATCACAGAAAATAAAATACCCAGATATATAAATTCACTTAGAACCAGGGCTGGGGAGAGGGTATGGGCCCGGGGAAGTAAATGAGGGGCCTGAAATGTTGGCGTCCGGGGTCGATTCAGGAGCCCAGGATTCTTGGGTCAGGCCTGGGTACCCAAAGTTTTGACCCCTGTGTCAACTGTCAAGCCTACCCCCCCCCCCCCCCCCACCCCCCACACATGCGTTTCCCGAGCGAGAACCAGCAAGATAAGTTGTTCCTTGGGTTATGACCCCTCATTGGAACGAGCTAGACGAGCTCGTTCCAATGAGGGGTCATAACCTACGTTTTGGAATTGTACTGTAATACAAGTTGCCACTCATGTAAAGAATGGGAGTGGCCCGTGGTGATAACAAAGTTATTGAATTTTTTATTTTTGTTTTATTTTTACATAAAAAGAATAGCTTGTGATCCCTCATTGGAACGAGCTCAATGAACCCATTCCATTGGGGGGGGGGGGGGCGGGGGGGGTCATATGCGATATATGTGGGGCAAAAACAATAATACAAATCGACTGGCATTTTTCTTGTAAATAGCGCTGGCCGGTTTTAGCCATTACGCTGGGTAAAGCAAACCCTCAATAAAAGATATATTAACTTCGTGTGAGATTTTGCCCACAGTTGACCTTCCCAGACCAGTCAGTTCACCTATACAGTTAAAACTAGAAGTCCTGTCATGAAATGCGCACAAATAGCACGTCGATCTGCGCGTTAATCTACGCGTTATGACCATAGTAAGGCTATCAAATTATGTACATATGGCCTGTGCACAGCAATGTTTCAGCCAATGGACCTCCGGGTAGAAGGCAGAAACATTGCCTATGTTTGCTATGAGTAACTAGGAGAACCTGTCGTGATTTCGATGCCATTCGATATGGTAATTGCGCGCAATTCCCAATTAAGCCTACATAAGCACACAATTCATGACAGGACTTCTTGTTTTAACTGTAGTATGGCAATAATCTCCCCGAGAGAGGCGCTAGAAAGCCTTTGCTAATCTCTGCCTTGGGGAGCGCGGTGCCTCAGTGGTAGACTCCTGGACTTCTATGCTAAAGGTCCCGAGTTGGGAAAGGAACTTTATCCCGGTTGCCAACATGGGGACACGATGACGCCGTGTACTGAGGAGCTTGAACAGAGAATGTCGAGGAGCTGACAGTTGCTCGTCGATGCTCGGTGGTTCTCTCCGGCTTTCTCCACCCATAAAACTGTCACGGTTACGATTGGTCATTGTGCATAAGTATGTGACCTTTAACCCCAATAAATAAATAAATAAATAAATAAATAAATAAATGAAAATAATCTCTCCCTTGGGTAAACGGGTACTTCTGCGATTGTATCTTTCTCTAGCATGGGACCTACACGTACAGCTTCAGGGATACTAGTATAGTCGAATGTATCTCGTGTGATCCTGAATGTTTTCCTGAACTGGTGTTCACTTGAAACACACTATTAATTGAAAATAAAATATGTTTTTGGAATTCACTTTAAAAAAATGTCCACAATCCTGTAGAATTTCCAAGAGTTCCTTGAATCCTGTACCCAATGTGATAACATGTAACCAACTAACCCTATACATTTTTACAGCCTTAGTCAGTGTACATCTACATGTAGCGTGTGATATACCAGTTTTTATAACGAAAAACTGTGATTAACCCTGTGCATTGCACTATGGTGTACCGTTTGGGTCAAAAGTCTAAATACACGTCCGACGTATATTTTTTATCGTTGCGCCTGTATTTTTCAGTTGCAACGCTATTTCTCAATACAGGTGCACCTATAAAATTTAGCGGGGCACCTATAATTTATACGTCCATTGTATATTAAATTACACGTCCATCGTATAATTTATACGTCCGACGTATAAATACACGATGGACGTGTATTTTCATCGAAAAATAGCGATGCACCTACATTATTTACAGGTGCACATACATTTCAAAATACCGTTGCAACTGTAAATTGCGTGTGCATCGATAAAATTTACACGTCCAACGTATATTTTAGAAAAAAAAGTACGTCCATCGGATATTTTCCCCCGTCAAAATATAAGTTCAACGTATAATTTTCTGAAAATACACGTCCGACGTATATTTTTTATCGTTGCACCTGCATATTACAGTTGCAACGCTATTTTCGAATACCGGTGCACCTATAAAATTTAGCGGGTGCACCTATAAATTATACGTCCATCGTATATTAAATTACACGTCCATCGCATAATTTATACGTCCGACGTATAAATATACGTTGGACGTGTATTTTTATCGAAAAATAGCGATGCACCTACATTTTTACAGGTGCACTTACATTTCAAAATACCGTTGCAACTGTAAATTGCGGGTGCATCGATAAAATTTACACGTCCGACGTATATTTCTGACAAAATACCGTTGCACCTATAAAAAACACGTGCATCGATAAAAATTACACGTCCAACGCATAATTCTATAAAAGGAAACAAGGTGACCTGATTACCTTAAATGGAGATATAAGTTCAACGTGCGTTTTGTTTCTAGCCGATCAGAAAATTACCGTTGCACCCAGTTATTATAAATAGCAGCTAATCAGAAAATACATTTAAAACTTGTAAATCCTGGACCGACATTCGACATGCGAGATAGGATATACGACATACAACACACAACATATGCCATAAAATATCCGTGATCATTGCAACCAATCAAGTAATTCGTATTTTGTTTGGCCAATCCCACTGATGCTTTTATTCTGACTTGTTCATGATCGGGACCGTGGGATCACAGAGGTTCGTTTCAAACAATGATCCAGGAATAAAATAATATTGTAAAATAAATATAACTGGATTTTAAAATATTATTTTATTCCTGAAGCATTGTTTGAAACGGCCTCTGTGCCGTAGTGGGGAGGGCACCCGTGGCGTTGGAGTAGACTCAATTTTCACCGAGGGTTTGGCAGGTGCCCAAGGGTATCCGGCTTATTCGAACCTTCGTTCTTTCGGGCTTGGTTTGTTCGCACCCTGGCTTTTTTCGGCCCTCCGCCTCATTGGGACTTGGCTTTTTCGCCTCTCGGCGAAGGAATTTGTCGTGATTGCCGAAGGCACGATCATAGTGGAGGGTGGGGGGGGGGGAGGGGCATTTTCCCCGGAATTTTTTTTAATTTAGTATTAAAAGGAGCTCTCTGGTGGACTTTGGTGATTTATTAACATTCTTTGTTTTAGAAAAAAAAAAACGTAAAAGGGGGTTCGTTCTCAGCCTGACTCCCCCACAATCTCCCATCCCACCCGACGACACCTATGAGGCCCACGTCTTAACACCCGAAACAATGCCGTGATGGCCAACAACCATAAGGACAAGTCCATGATTGTTTTTATTTATTTTTTTTTTTTTTTGTTGGGGGGGGGGGGGGGGGGGTGGGGAGGCCGGATTTCATAATTTATGAACAGAGGCCAACAATTCCAATTTTAACAACTACTTAATGGGGCTGATTGAAGATAGCCTATTTCCCTTGTGACTTTCATTCTTTTGGATGGGCTATTTACTTAATCACCACTTGTGCAGTTTATAAGACAGCTACACGGATTTTTCATATCTATTACCATTTGGCCTATGTTGGCAACCTTTCTCGGGTTTTGCCTTTATCTTTATGCGATTGTGCAAGAGGGATAAAATAGGCCAACGATTACTCTCTGGGTTGAATTTTGAAGTCGTTTAGGCCTAATTACTCTTTAAAACACAAGGTCAGAAAGTGCCTTTTGATCTAGTGCATGATGGTGTTTTGAATTCCGAACACAAACCTCCCATGGACTTGTCCTTATGGTTGTTGGCCATCATGGAATTGTTTCGGGTTTTTAGACATAGGGCCTAAATACAGCGAACGCTGATGTAAAATTGATGTGAAAATTGATATCCTTCCACGATCCCACCTTCAACCAAGAAAAAAGTAGTTCAGTTCATCGCCAAAGGGACTGAGGGGTAACCACACCACTGCCCCATACCAAAAGACGAATAGACCAAACGAAGAAATATATTAAAATAAAGATATACGGGTTCGGCCTTGCGATGGCGCGAAATAAGCAGACGCATAGCCACGATATAGTTGTGGGAGGAGGGGGGGGGGGGGGGCAAGAGTAATATCTAGCGGGACTAATTCAGCAACCTGAACGTAACGGCTATCCCTTCACCCTACGAAGCGGGTAAGCGCTACGTTCAGATCGCTGAAGTACTTGGCGGTATACAGAATAGGATGCGCAGCATCATCCGAGCCACGTAGAGGCGAGATGAAAGGCGAGCACAAGAAGGGGACAACCCCTCGTTGGAAAAAATTGACATTCGAGACAAATGCAATTTCCTTGACTCTGAGTTCATATGTGTCCATAATTTGTAAGTTGTGAAGGCATTAATAATTAGGCCACATCACGTGAGGGGGAGGGGGGGGGGGCACTCAATTGTTTTGGGGTGGGGGCACATATGTACTCCCCCCTCCCCCCTGGCTGTGCAACTGGAAATATGACAGTAGTACCCGAACGTTCATCATTCCCCAGACTTTTTGAGGGAGCAGGCGGTGGTAAATTTCCATAGGAACCGGACTTTGTGGAAAACAAATGTTTTCTGTGCAAAATTTGGACACCATTCCAAACTGCATATATAGCAGGGATATGTTATGCAAAAGGGATGGGGAGGGTGGGCTTTTTGTTGAAAGCTTTCCCCACGAAACGGTTGACGTTGATATTGAAGTCGCTATGATACGCACTCGACGTCATTAAAACGTTGACCGCTGTTGTTGTCCACTATACAATCTAATATGACGTAAGGGTGGTCGGGCTTCTCGAATGGGAGCAATATCGCAGTATAGTATAGGCATCATAGACCCCTGTAGGTCCTGTTTGCTCCTGGTACTCCCAACCAACCTAATGCTTCATATTATCCCATGACTCGTTTTGGTAGTGCGTAAGGCTTGTGCGGCTAGCATTGTGACGTGGGGTGAGAGTAAGCATGGTTGTCTGGTGCGGTAGTATATGGTGTGTGGTTTGTGCTCCTGTTGGTCCGGTGTTAGCTTCTGGATCTACTATCCATCTAGGACGGTGTGCTAGCCCAGAGACGTTATGGGTAGTACGTGATGCTAGGTGAAGCAGTAAAGTGGGTGCGGTAGTATATGGTGGACGTTCTGCACCCCAGTTAATCTACTGTTAGTATCTGGTACTACTAACCCATTGAATGTATTTTAACACCGGGATTGGTGTAGGTAGTTTGTAATGCTAGGTTTGTAAGTAAGTTTATACGATAGTATTGTGTGTACGGTCTGAATCTCATAGGTCTATTTTATCCCTTAGTACTATAAAACCGCCCAATGGATTGTAGTGTCCCATGGATAGTTTGGAATGCTAGATCATGTAGTGAGATGTGTGTGGTGTATGCTTGGTTTCTGGTTTCGTAGTAGAATATAGATGGTCTTTTGACATTCTAGGACTTTGCCGAAGGAAGAAGTAAATATCCGAAATAGTTAGCAAGTCTGTAGTAATGTTACAAATCAGTAATAATGGCACAAGGCTGACAGAACACTATAGTAATGGTGAATACAATAGGGCTAACCATAGGACAGATAGTTGAAGATACGGTGGAAGCCAATGGTAAGGCCATCAGGAGCTATTTCGGAGCATGGAATTCCACTTATATAATCCCACTAAGAGAATCCCTTTTTTTATCCCCGCATTTTAAAAAATGCGGGGATTTTTTCGTGATCTCCGTCCGTCCGTACGTCCGGTTTTGTAATTCGAGACGCTGTAACTTTCTACAGTTGTTCAGTAGGGTCTGTGCAATCCGAAAATACCACTTTTAAAGTTTTGCGCCACCAGGTGGCTTCTGTGGAGCCACTTGAAAAATAGGCTAATTTTTCATTTTTCTTTCGAATAATCCCAACCTATGAAATTCAGAGTTCTCTTACTGCACTAGGGTGTTGCTAAATTATCTGTAGATGTGTAGGAAGGTTTCAGATTTTTCAGGTGCCATGTGGCTGTGCCACCGTTACAACTTTCGTGTTTTCTTAGACCGTTTCCGGCGAAAGGCTCCTAGGGTATGTAATTCGGAACGCTAAAACCATGCTCAAATGTTGCAGTGGGGTCTGTAGATGCGCACGAAGGTTTCGGATTTTTTGGGTGCCACGTGGCTGTGCCACCGTTGCCACTTTCGTGTTTTCGTACACCGTTTCCAGCGAAAGGCTCCTAAAGTATGTAATTCGAAACGCTAAAACCAAGCTCAAATGTTGCAGTGGGGTCTGTAGATGCGCACGAAGGTTTCGGATTTTTCAGCTGCCACGTGGCTGTGCCACCGTTGCCACTTTGGTATTTTCTTAGACCGTTTCCGACGAAAGGCTCCTAGGGTGTGTAATTCGAAATGCTAAAACCATGCTCAAATGTTGCAGTAGGGTCTGTAGATGCGCACGAAGGTTTCAGATTTTTCAGGTGCCTCGTGGCTGTGCCACCGTTACCACTTTCATGTTTTCTTCGACCGTTTCCGGCAAAAGGCTTTTAGGGTATGTAATTCGAAACGCTAAAATCATGCTCAATTGTTGCAGTAGGGTCTATAGATGTGCATGAAGATTTTGGATTTTTTAGGTGTCACGTGGTTGTGCCACCGTTGTCACTTTCCTGTTTTCTTAGACCGTTCCTGGTGAATGGCTCGTAGGGTATGTAATTCGAAATGTTAAAACCATGCTCAAATGTTGCAGTGGAGTCTGTAGATGCGCACGAAGCTGTGTCACCTGTGCCACTCAATATGATTTCAGTGTGTCATATAATACATTTCATCTTTTATTTGTATCAAGCATTCATTCAAAGTCAAGGATGCAAATGCGGGGATACACCATAGTCTGCTTAGCACACAAATGATACCCCCTCTAGTTTAAAAAAGTCTGTGGTTACAGAATCCCTTTTTCGTCGTATGTGCCCCTGTGATGCAGGTGTTGTGCATTAGAACATATTGGCACATCCAGCATATCTCTATGTGCAGCATGTGATGTGCACTAGCACATCAGCAGATCCCATCAACCACCTATTACTCCTAACACCCGATCAGCATCTAGATCACCCACGGCTTTCATAGATCTTACACCACTACTGTTGACTTACACACAGTCACCATCATCTGTCCTATTGTCAACTACCCAATAGTATAGTCTTCTACCAACCCTGCCCTCGGTCAGATCATTAATAGGCGCAACCAAATTGCTCCATTAATCTTAGCCCGTATTGGTTTTTACATTCCCTTGACCTCGTGCATGCTAGGGCACCGTACACATCAGAAACAGTCTTTTGATGACCCCGAGATGTGCTTATGTGCTAATTCACAACGTGCAACAATACATGCAGCACGTATACACATACGACGAAAAAGATATTCTGTAACCAGAGACGTTTCTCAAGAATGGAGTTTCTCTTAGTGGAATTCAAAGCTCTAAAACAGCTCCAGATGGTTTTACCACCTGCTACCACTGTAGTGTTACAAAATCACCCAATGGTTTATACTACCCCGTGGGTAGTTCGGAATGCTAGGTCACGCAGTGTTGTGTGGTACATGATTGGTTTTTAGTTTCGTAGTAGAGGATGGGTGATATTTTGACATTCTAAGACTTGGCCGAGGGAAGAGGTAAATATCTGAGATAGTTAGCAAGTCTTTAGTAATCTTACAAGTTAGTAGTAATGGCACAAGACTGGTAGAACACTATAGTAATGATGAATACAATAGAGGATAATCATGGGATAGATAGCTGAAGACATGGTGGAAGCAGGTGGTAAAGCCATCTGGAGCTGTTTTAGAGCTTTTAATTCCACTAAGAGAGACTGCATTCTTGAGAAACGTCTCTGGTTACAGAATCTCTTTTTCGTCGTATGGGTATACGTGTTGCATGTATTGTTGCACGTTGTGAATTAGCACATTAGCACATCTCGGGGTCATCAAAAGACTGTTTCTTATGTGTACTTATGTGTACGGTGCCCTAGCATGCACTAGGTCAGGGGAATGTAAAAACCAATACGGGCTAAGATGAATGGAGAAATTTAGTTGCGCCTGTTAAGGATCTGACCGAGGGCAGAGTTGGTAGAAGACTATACTTTTGGATGACTAGCGAAGAAGTTGACAATAGGAAGATGATGGTGACTATGTGTAAGTGAACAGTAGTGGTCTAAGATCTATGAAAGCCGTGGGGTGATCTAGATGCTGATCGGGTGATAGGAGCAATAGGTGGTTGATGGGATCTGCTGGTGTGCTAGTGCACAGCACATGCTGCACATAGAGATATGCTGGATGTGCCAATATGCGCTTACAGTTAAAACTAGAAGTCCTGTCATGAAATGCGCACAAATAGCACGTTGATATGCGCGTTAATGTGTGCGTTATGGCCCAAGTAAAGCTATCAAATTCTGTACATATAGCCTGTGCACAAGCAATGTTTCAGCCAATGGACCTCCGGGTAACCCGGAGGTCCATTGGCAGAAACATTGCATGTGTTTGCTATGAGTAAACAGGAGAACCTGCCGTGCTTTGGGTGCCATTCGATATGGCAATTGCGCGCAATTCCAACGCGAAATTAAGCCTACATAAGCGCACTATTCGTGACAGGACTTCTAGTTTTAACTGTATGTTCTAATGCACAACACCTGCATCACAGGGGCACACGAAAAAGGGATTCTGTAACCACAGACGTTTTAAAAAAAGGGATTCTCTTAGTTGGATTGCATAAGTGGAAATGCATAAACATAAGCTCCGAAATAGCTCCTGGTGGCCTTACCATCGGCTTCCATCGTGTCTTCACCTATCTGTCCTATGATTAGCCCTATTGTATTCACCATTACTATAGTGTTCTGTCAGCCTTGTGCCATTACTACTGACTTGTAACATTACTACAGACTTGCTAACTATCTCAGATATTTACCTCTTCCCTTAGCCAAGTCCTAGAATGCCAAAAGACCATCTATATTCTACTACGAAACCAGAAACCAAGCATACACCACACACATCCCACTACATGATCTAGCATTCCAAACTATTCATGGGACACTACAAACTATTGGGCGGTTTTATAGTACTAAGGGATAACAGTAGACCTATGGGATACAGACCGTACAACCCATACTATCGTCTAAACTTACTTTGTAATACCACGTAACCTAGCATTACACACTACCTACACCAATCCCAGCGTTAAAATACGTTCAATGGGTTAGTAGTACCAGATACTAACAGTAGATTAACTGGGGTGCAGACCGTACACCATATACTACCGCACCCACTCTACTGCTTCGCCTAGCATCACGTACTACCCATAACATCTGTGGGCTAGCACACCGTCCTAGATGGAAGTAGATCCAGAAGCTAACACCGGACCAGCAGGAGCACAAACCACACACCATATACTACCGCACCAGACAACCATGCATTACTCTCACCACACATCACAATACAGCCGCGCAAGCCTTACGTACTACCAAAACGAGTCATGGGATAATATGAAGCATTAGGATGATGGGGAGTACCAGGAGCAAATAGGACCAACAGGGGTCTATGATGCCTATATTATACTGCGATATCTCTCCCGTTCGAGAAGCCGACCATCCTTACGTCATATTAGATTGCATAGTGGACAACAACAGCGGTCAACGTTTTAATGACGTCGAGTGCGCATCATGGCGACTTCAATATCAACGTCAACCGTTTCGTGGGGAAAGCTTTCAACAAAAAACCCGCACTCCCCATCTCTTTTCCATAACATACCCCTGCTTTTTATGCAATTTGGAACGCTGTCCAAATTTTGCAAAGAAAACATTTGCTCTCCGCAAAGTCCGGTTCCTATGTTAATTTACCACCGTTTGCTCCCTCAAAAAGTTTGGGGAATAATGAACGTTCGGGTACTACTGTCTTATCTCCAGTTGCACAGCCAGGGGGTGGGTGGGTGGGGGGTGCGGTGGGGAGCGCACATATGTGTCCCCCACCCCAAAACAACTGAGTGCCCCCCCCCCCCCCCCCGTTTTGGCCTAATTATTGATGCCTTCACAACTTACAAATTATGGACACATATGGACTCAGATTCAAGGAAATTGCGTATGTCTCGAATTTCAATTCTTTTCCACCGAGGAGGGTGTCCCCTTCTTGTGCTCGCTTTCCATCTCGCCGCCACGTGGCTCGGATGATGCTGCGCATCCTATTCTGTATACCGCCTAGTATTTCAGTGATATGGACGTAGCGCTTACCCCCTTCGAAGGGCGAAGGGGTAGCCGTTACATTCAGATTGCTGAATTAGTCCCGCTAGATATTACTCTTGCCCCCCCCCCCCCCCCCACGTCCTCCCCTAACTATATCCTGGCTATGCGTCTGCTTATTTCGCGCCATCACAAGGCCGAATCCTTAATTCTTTATTTTGATATATTTCTTCGTTTGGCCTATTCGTCTTTTGGGAGGGGGCAGTGGTGTGGTTACCCCTCAGTCCCTTTGGTGATGAACTGAACTACTTTTTTCTTGGTTGAAGGTGGGATCGTGGGAAGGATATCAATTTTTTCATCAATTTTACATCAGCGTTCGTTGTATTTTGGCCCTATGTCTGAAAACCCGAAACAATTCCATGATGGCCAACAACCATGAGGACAAGTCCATGGGAGGTTTGTGTTGGAAATTCAAAACACCATCACTGGATCAAAAGGCACTTTCTGACCTTGTGTTTTAAAGAGTAATTAGGCCTAAACGACTTCAAAATTTAACCCAGAGAGTAATTGTAGGCCTATTTTATCCCTCTTGCACAATCGCATAAAGATAAAGGCAAAACCCGAGAAAGGTTGCCAACATAGGCCAAATGGTAGTAGATATGAAAAAGCGGTATAGCTGCCTTATAAACTGCACAAGTGGTGATTAAGTAAATAGCCCATCCAAAAGAACGAAAGTCACAAGGGAAATCGGCTATCTTCAATCAGCCCCATTAAATAGTTGTTAAAATTGGAATTGTTGGCCTCTGTTCATAAATTATGAAATTCGCCCCCCCCCCCCAAAAAAAAAAACCCAAAAAACAATCATGGACTTGTCCTTATGGTTGTTGGCCATCAAGGTATTGTTTCGGCCTTTTCTGCGACTTCTCCCAGTTATCATGTACAACCCAAGAACACCCAACGGTCATGTAATACACCACTGTAAAGCTTATTCATTCCCCTTTCCATTGAAACTGGGTATTGTTGGATACGTTGTCTGAATCAAATTTGAGGGAGGTATAACGAAGATGAGTGCTATCGTTTTCGAAAAGCGAGTTGTGAACCTTGATAATATTTATATACCATTACAGAAGCACGTCAGCATAGATTCAAACATGGTATCAAATATCATTTTTCTTTTGATTTCCGAGCTTGTGCCGAGTACCTGTGCCCAGATACAACGAACGTTGGTGAAAAAATTGAGTCTACTCCAACGCCATTTCAAACAATGCTTCAGGAATAAAATAATATTATAAAATCCAGTTATACTTATTTTACAATATTATTTTATTTCTGGAACATTGTTTGAAACGAACATCTGTGCTCCCACGGTCCCGATCATGAAAAAGTCAGAATAAAAGCATCAGTGGGATTGGCCAAACATAACACGAATTACTTGATTGGTCGCAATGATCACGGATATTTTATGGCATGTGTTGTATGTTGTATATCCTATCTCGCATGTCGAATGTCGGTCCAGGATTTACAAGTTTTAAGGTATTTTCTGATTAGCTGCTATTTACTGGGTGCAACGGTAATTTTCTGATTGGCTAGAAACAAAACGCACGTTGAACTTATATCTCCATTTAAGGTAATCAGGTCACCTTGTTTCCTTTTATAGAATTATGCGTGGGACGTGTAATTTTTATCGATGCATCTGTATTTTATAGGTGCAACTGTATTTTGTCAGAAATATACGTCGGACGTGTAAATTTTATCGATGCACCCGCAATTTACAGTTGCAACGGTATTTTGAAATGTAGGTGCACCTGTAAAAAATGTAGGTGCATCGCTATTTTTCGATAAAAATACACGTCCAACGTATATTTATACGTCGGACGTATACATTATGCGATGGACGTGTAATTTAATATACGATGGACGTATAATTTATAGGTGCACTGCTAAATTTTATAGGTGCACCGGTATTCGAAAATAGCGTTGCAACTGTAATATACAGGTGCAACGATAAAAAATATACGTCAGACGTGTATTTTCAGAAAATTATACGTTGAACTTATATTTTGACGGGGAAAATATACGATGGACGTACATTTTCTTCTAAAATATACGTTGGACGTGTAAATTTTATCGATGCACCCGGAATTTACAGTTGCAACGGTATTTTGAAATGTAGGTGCACCTGTAAAAAATGTAGGTGCATCGCTATTTTTCGATGAAAATACACGTCCATCGTGTATTTATACGTCGGACGTATAAATCATACGATGGACGTGTAATTTAATATACAATGGACGTATAAATTATAGGTGCACCGCTAAATTTTATAGGTGCACCTGTATTGAGAAATAGCGTTGCAACTGAAAAATACAGGTGCAACGATAAAAAAATATACGTCGGACGTGTATTTAGACTTTTGACCCAAACGGTACACCATATTGCACAGTGTTAGTCACACTTTCTGGTTATAAAATTTGTTTATTTTCAATTGAATAACTAACCTTGTGTACTGTACAGTCTCAGTGTAAATCTCATCTATATCAACCTTTTACCAAACATAATGACCCAAAACCAGATAGTACTATTCATACTCAGCTTTTGACCCTTCACTGGGTTTTTTATGTGAATTCCAAAAATGAAAACCCAATCTATTTTCAATTAGTAGCTTGTTTTTTCAATGATTGACTGAGGACCTGGATTCTGTTGCAGCCTCTTACATTGTCGGATCCGAGGTGAATTGATCATGAGGGGGTGAGCTTGTTACATAACAAATTATTACGAGCCAGGTTCCGTCTTCGTATCAAAGTCATAGGGCAGGAAAGAATGAGAGACACGTGTACGTTTCCTCGGCGCCTGAAACATATTCAGGATGATACAAATTTGATGCACTTTCGCTATTGTCGCCAACTTGCAATGAACATTTGGTATATTGAAGCCCGAGTTGTCACCCTTTAATCATAACTGAGTATACGGCTTTGTACGACAACGAAGCGCGCATTAAATAGCGTTTCGGTCGTGTAAACAAGAGGTTTTGCGTTCAATCCTTGCTACTAGCGTTATGTTCTTGCGCAAGACACTTCATCTCACTTGCTCGAGTAGGATCATGGTTGCAGTGTGCTGAGGCCTACAGCACGTCGACGGTAGAGATGCCTTCAACTACTGCTAACCCTGCTTGTGCCGAGTTAGTAAGTTGAAAGTTCTGACAGTTACTCGCCTCGGTCGGGGTTCCACCGGGTTACCCGTCCTCACCCGTAAAACTGTCCGACACTGGCTGTCGCAAGTGTCGGTACGCCCCAGTTAACAACTAATTAAATAAATAAATGTATGTCGCTCTCTGGGTGCAAAAACAAATGAAAGTGTCAATGACACTGTAGCTCAACTTGACAAACTTGAACTTGGTGAGTTATAAATGAAATGGCAAAATTGAAGATCATTGGGACCAATGTCAGTTTTTTTGCCAGTGGCAACATTTTTTGACAGAAACCGAAGAAAATCGATAGCTCCCATCTGGAGGCCTCCCCAAACAAGCATGCCAGGTTTCAAAGCAATCCGATCATAAATGTGCCCTGTAGGGTGTACAAAAGGGAAATATTGTGGTCTGACTAGACTAAATTCTAAGAACGTTGGCCGTGGCAACATTTTTTGACGGAAATGGCAGAAAATCGATAGCTCCCATCTGGAGGTCACCGTAAATAAGCATAACAGGTTTCAAAGCAATCTGATCATAAATGAGCCCTGTAGGGTGAGCCAAAGGGAAATATTGTGGTCTGAGCAAACTAATTTCTAAGAATGTTGGCTGCGGCAACATTTTTTGATGGAAATTGAAGAAAATCGATAGCTCTCATCTAGAGGTCATCCAAAACAAGCATGAAAGGTTTCAAAGCAATCCGATCATAAATGTTCCCTGTAGGGTGTGCCAAAGGGAAATATCGAGTCTTCTGACTAAACCAAGTTCTAAGAACGTTGGCCGCGGCGATATTTTTTGATGGAAATTGAAGAAAATCGATACCTCCCATCTAGAGGTCTCCCCAAACAAGCATACCAGGTTTCAAAGCAATCAAATCATAAATGTGCCCTGTAGGGTGTGCCAAAGGGAAATATTGTGGTCTGACTAAACTGAGTTCTAAAAACGTTGGCCGCGGCAACATTTGTGGACGGAAATTGAAGAAAATCGATAGCTCCCATCTAGATGTCACCCCAAACAAGCATGCCAGGTTTCAAAGCAATCCGATCATAAATGTACCCTGTACGGTGTGCCAAAGGGAAATATTGAGTCTTTTGACTAAACTAAGTTCTAAGAACGTTGGCCGCGGCAACATTTTTTGACAGAAATTGAAGAAAATCGATAGCTCCCATCTAGAGGTCACCGTAAATAAGCATACCAGGTTTCAAAGTAATCTGATCATAAATGAGCTCTGTAGGGTGAGCCAAAGGGAAATATTGTGGTCTGAGTAAACTAAGTTCTAAGAATGTTGGCTGCGGCAACATTTTTTGATGGAAATTGAAGAAAATCGATAGCTCCCATCTAGAGGTCACCCAAAACAAGCATGAAAGGTTTCAAAGCAATCCGATCATAAATGTGCCCTGTAGGGTGTGCCAAAGGGAAATATCGAGTCTTCTGACTAAACCAAGTTCTAAGAACGTTGGCCGCGGCAACATTTTTTGATGGAAATTGAAGAAAACCGATACCTCCCATCTAGAGGTCTCCCCAAACAAGCATACCAGGTTTCAAAGCAATCAAATCATAAATGTGCCCTGTAGGGTGTGCCAAAGGGAAATATTGTGGTCTGAATAAACTGAGTTCTAAAAACGTTGGCCGCGGCAACATTTGTTGACAGAAATTGAAGAAAATCGATAGCTCCCATCTAGAGGTCACCCTAAATAAGCATACCAGGTTTCAAAGCAATCAAATCATAAATGTGCCCTGTAGGGTGTGCCAAAGGGAAATATTGAGTCTTTTGACTAAACTAAGTTCTAAGAACGTTGGCCGCGGCAACATTTTTTGACAGAAATTGACGAAAATCGAAAGCTCCCATCTAGAGGTCTCCCCAAATAAGCATGCCAGGTTTCAAAGCAATTTGATCATAAATGGGCCCTGTAGGGTGTGTCAAAGGGAAATATTGAGGTCTGACTGAACTAAGTTCTACGAACGTTGGCCGTGGCAACATTTTTTGTCGGAAATTGAAGAAAATCGATAGCTCCCATCTAGAGGTCACCCTAAATAAGCATACCAGGTTTCAAAGCAATCAAATCATAAATGTGCCCTGTAGGGTGTGCCAAAGGGAAATATTGTGGTTTGACTAAACTAAGTTCTCAGAACGTTGGCCGCGGCAACATTTTTTGACAGAAATTGAAGAAAACCGATAGCTCCCATCTAGAGGTCACCCCAAACAAGCATGCCAGGTTTCAAAGCAATCCGATCATAAATGTATCCTGTAGGGTGTGCCAAAGGGAAATATTGAGTCTTCTGACTAAACTAAGTTCTAAGAACGTTGGCCGCGGCAACATATTTTGACAGAAATTGATGAAAATCGATAGCTCCCATCTAGAGGTCTCCCCAAACAAGCATATCAGGTTTCAAAGCAATCTGATCGTAAATGTACCCTGTAGGGTGTGCCAAAGGGAAATATTGAGGTCTGACTAAACTAAGTTCTACGAACGTTGGCCGTGGCAACATTTTTTGCCGGAAATTGAAGAAAATCGATAGCTCCCATCTAGAGGTCACCCTAAATAAGCATACCAGGTTTCAAAGCAATCAAATCATAAATGTGCCCTGTAGGGTGTGCCAAAGGGAAATATTGTGGTTTGACTAAGCTAAGTTCTAAGAACGTTGGCCGTGGCAACATTTTTTGCCGGAAATTGAACAAAATCGATAGCTCCCATCTAGAGGTCACCCTAAATAAGCATACCAGGCTTCAAAGCAATCAAATCATAAATGTGCCCTGTAGGGTGTGCCAAAGGGAAATATTGTGGTTTGACTAAACTAAGTTCTACGAACGTTGGCCGTGGCAACATTTTTTGCCGGAAATTGAAGAAAATCGATAGCTCCCATCTAGAGGTAACCCTAAATAAGCATACCAGGTTTCAAAGCAATCCGATCATAGATGTATCCTGTAGGGTGTGCCAAAGGGAAATATTGAGTCTTCTGACTAAACTAAGTTCTAAGAACGTTGGCCGCGGCAACATTTTTTGACAGAAATTGAAGAAAATCGATAGCTCCCATCTAGACGTCTCCCCAAACAAGCATATCAGGTTTCAAAGCAATCTGATCGTAAATGTACCCTGTAGGGTGTGCCAAAGGGAAATATTGAGGTCTGACTAAACTAAGTTCTACGAACGTTGGCCGTGGCAACATTTTTTGCCGGAAATTGAAGAAAATCGATAGCTCCCATCTAGAGGTCACCCTAAATAAGCGTATCAGGTTTCAAAGCAATCAAATCATAAATGTGCCCTGTAGGGTGTTCCAAAGGGAAATATTGTGGTTTGACTAAACTAAGTTCTAAGAACGTTGGCCGCGGCAACATTTTTTGACGGAAATTGAAGAAAATCGATAGCTCCCATCTAGAGGTCACCCCAAACAAGCATAAGAAGTTTCAAAGTAATCTGATCATAAATGCGACCTGTGAGGTGTGCCAAAGGAAATTGTGGACGTACGTACTAACGTACGTACGCACGCCGACGGACGATAAGTGATGGCAATAGCTCAGCTTGACTTTGTCAAGTTGAGCTAAAAAATAAAAGGCCGCTCGGCCACATGTCCCCCGAAAAACAAGTCGAAAAAAGGAGCATAACTCTAGTAAAAATGATCGGTCCGAACCCATATTCGCACCTGACCTGTATTATTATCCCAGAAAGTCACATACCAAAATTCTTTCCGATCAAATAATTCTAACTGGAGTTATCATCCGGACACCGCAAATCTTGAAATTTCAAAGTTGGAAAAGGGGTATAACTCTAATAAAAATAATCTGGCCGAACCCATATTCGAACTTGACCTGTGGTTTGGGCTAAGAAGGTCACATACCAAAATTGGTTCCAATCAAATGATCCAAACTGGAGTTATCATGGGAACACCAAGTGAATCGGATGGAAAGACGGACGGACGGACTTGTGGGCTAAAAACATTACATTATTTTAATTCGTTCGGACAACGGTTAAAACCTGGTTTTTTTGGAAAAATTTCGAGGGGCATAGAAACGGTTACACCCCAACCCTAATCCTGAAGAGACACTAACCCTAACCCCAAACTTGAACTGACCCTAACCCTTAATATAAACCCCAAACATTGGCAGTTTCCCTCATAAGTCTCATACCTTAGTAATTAAGCTTATAATATATCAAATAAGCTCATAATATTTCGGTAAGCTCATAATGCCTGTCCGGATACAAAAGAACTCGTAACTCCCGTATTATAGCGCGGACGGACGGACACGGACGGACGGACGGACGATAGATAGATAGATAGATAGATAGATAGATAGATAGATAGATAGATAGATAAATAGATAGATAGATAGATAGATAGATAGATAGATAGATAGATAGATAGATAGATGGATGGATAAACGTTCTACCGCAGATGTACTTGTGAAGTGATTTTAGTGTTGGGTATGGGGGAAAATTGCGCAACACACAAGTGGGTTTTTCGCACCTCACAAGTTGAAAAAAAACTCACAAGTGGTTGGTGTACTAACGGTTTTATCCCCCAACTTCACAAATAACGATTGTACACGGACGGTCACCTGGCAAGGCCATCTGTAGTGGTCGGACGGACGGACGGACGGACGGACGGACGGACGGACGGACGGACGGACGGACGGACGGACGGACGGGCTGGCGGGCGGGCGGGCATGGCGGGCAGGCGGGCGGGCGACCGGGCGGAGGGTCGGACGGACGGACGTTCTACCGCAGATGTACTTTAGTGTTTTTAGTGTTAGGTATGGGGAAAATTGCGCAACTCAAAAGTGTGTTTTTCGCACCTCACAAGTTGGAAAAAACCTCACAAGTGGTTGGTGTACTAACGGTTTTATCCCCCAACCTCACAAGTAACGACTGTACACGGACGGTCACCTCGCAAGGCCATCTGCGGTGACCCGAACGGACGGACGGAGGTTCTAACGCTTATGTACTTGTGAGGTGATTTTAGTGTTAGGTATGGGGAAAATTGCGCAACTCATAAGTGGGTTTTTCGCACCTCACAAGTTGAAAAAAACCTCACAAGTGGTTGGTGTACTAACATTTTTTTTCCCCCAACCTCACAAGTAACGACTGTACACGGACGGTCACCTCGCAAGGCCATCTGCGGAGGCCCGGACAGACAGACAGACAGACAGACAGACAGACAGACAGACAGACAGACAGACAGACAGACAGACAGACAGACAGACAGACAGACAGACAGACAGACAGACAGACAGACAGACAGACAGACAGACAGACAGACAGACAGACATACCGACATACCGACGCCAGCTACATTGTGAATTTTTTTGTGTCTGTTCATTGTGGGGTGAATGCCCCCACCCCATAATGGTTGGCAGACACCCCATAATTGCCTATCCGCACTTAAGAATCGACCCACAATGTGACCTAACATGTTGAGTACAGGCAACAGACACAAAAACAACAGACCACAGACACCCCCCTTGTGGGTACATATTTTCTCTTCATTTTTAAACGACTCACAACGTCTTATTATGTACATAGAACACAAGTGATTTGTGGGGTTAACCCCACAACGTCAAAAAACCTCGGAATGGTCGATTGTACTTAAGAAAAGACCCACAATGTATCTCTCGTAAGAGCAGACAGACAGACAGACGGACAGACAGACAGACAGACAGACAGACAGACAGACAGACAGACAGACAGACAGACAGACAGACAGACAGACAGACAGACAGATTAGAGTAGAGTAGAGTACAGTGGAGTAGAGTAGCAGGCGGGTGGGCGGGCGCTGGGGCCGGCGGGCGCTTCGGTAGGCAATGCACATGAATAACTATTCTGGTAAAATAAAACGTAAAATGTATACGGCTAGGGTATACCATAGTCAGATTGGATGTCTACCTGGTGTCCCCTCAAATAACAAAATCAATATGTGCAACATTGATACAGAACGCAAATACTGATAAGTGGTCAACTGCGGTCAAATGGAAGCGTCATGCAAGTTAGATGTGGGGTAAATATACTATACTATACTATACTGTACTATACTGTACTATACTATACTGTTCTATACTATACTATACTGTACTATACTATACTATACTATACTATACTATACTGTACTGTACTATACTATACTATAATGTACTATACTATACTGTACTATACTATACTATAATGTACTATACTATACTATACTATACTATACTACAATGTACTATACTATACTATACTATACTGTACTATACTATACTATACTGTACTATACTATACTATACTGTACTGTACTATACTATACTATACTGTACTGTACTATACTATACTATAATGTACTATACTATACTGTACTATACTATACTATACTATAATGTACTATACTATACTGTACTATTCTATACTATACTATGATGTACTATACTATACTATACTATACTGTACTATACTATACTATACTGTACTGTACTGTACTATACTATACTATACTACACTATACTATACTATACTATAATGTACTATACTATACTATACTATACTATACTGTACTATGCTATACTGTACTGTACTATACTATACTATACTATACTATACTATACTGTACTATACTATACTATACTATAATGTACTATACTATACTATACTGTACTATACTATACTATACTGTACTATACTATACTATACTATAATGTACTATACTATACTATACTATACTATACTGTACTATACTATACTGTACTATACTGTACTATACTATACTGTACTATACTATACTATAATGTACTATACTATACTATACTATACTATACTATACTGTACTATACTATACTATACTATAATGTACTATACTATACTATACTATACTATACTGTACTATACTATACTGTACTATACTGTACTATACTGTACTATACTATACTATACTATAATGTACTATACTATACTATACTATACTATACTGTACTATACTATACTGTACTATACTGTACTATACTGTACTATACTATACTATACTATAATGTACTATACTATACTATACTATACTATACTATACTGTACTGTACTATACTATACTATACTATACTATACTGTACTATACTATACTACACTATACTATACTATACTGTACTATACTATACTATACTGTACTGTACTACACTACACTATACTATACTATACTGTACTATACTATACTATACTGTACTGTACAGTATATACTGTACTGTACTATACTATACTATACTATACTGTACTATACTATACTGTACTGTACAGTATATACTGCACTGTACTATACTATACTATACTGTACTGTACTATACTATACTATACTGTACTGTACTATACTATACTATACTATACTATACTATACTATACTGTACTATACTATACTATACTATACTATAATGTCCTATACTATACTATACTATACTGTAGTATACTATACTATACTATACTGTACTATACTATACTATACTATACTATACTATACTATACTGTACTATACTATACTATACTGTACTATACTATACTATACTATACTATACTATACTGTTCTATACTATACTATACTATACTATACTATACTATACTGTACTATACTATACTATACTATACTATACTATACCATACTATACTATACTGTACTATACTATACTATACTATACTATACTATACTGTACTATACTATACTATACTGTACTATAATGTACTATACTATACTATACTATACTATACTATACTACACTACACTATACTATACCATACTATACTATACTGTACTATACTATACTATACTATACTGTACTATACTATACTATACTATACTACACTATACTATACTATACTATACCATACTATACTATACTGTACTGTACTATACTATACTATACTATACTATACTACACTATACTATACTATACTATACCATACTATACTATACTGTACTGTACTATACTATACTATACTATACTATACTATACTATAATGTAATATACTATACTATACTATACTGTACTATACTATACTGTACTATACTATACTATGCTGTACTGTACTATACTATACTATACTGTACTGTACTATACTATACTATACTATAATGTACTATACTATACTGTACAATACTATACTATACTATAATGTACTATACTATACTATACTACACTATACTATACTATACTATAATGTACTATACTATACTATACTGTACTATACTATACTATACTATAATGCACTATACTATACTATACTATACTATACTATACTGTACTATACTGTACTATACTATACTATACTATACTGTACTATACTGTACTATACTGTACTGTACTATACTATACTATACTATACTGTACTATACTATACTATACT
Source organism: Pictodentalium vernedei (assembly GCA_031216915.1). Classification (NCBI taxonomy): domain Eukaryota; kingdom Metazoa; phylum Mollusca; class Scaphopoda; order Dentaliida; family Dentaliidae; genus Pictodentalium; species Pictodentalium vernedei. The sequence continues at coordinate 878,572,407 of CM062297.1, read as the reverse complement.
GTACTGTACTGTACTATACTATACTATACTATACTGTACTGTACTGTACTGTACTATACTATACTATACTATACCATACTATACTATACTATAATGTACTATACTATACTATACTATACTATACTATACTGTACTGTACTATACTATACTATACTATACTATACTATACTATACTATACTGTACTATACTATACTGTACTATACTATACTATACTGTACTATAATGTACTATACTATACTATACTATACTGTACTATACTATACTACACTATACTATACTATACCATACTATACTATACTGTACTATACTATACTATACTATACTATACTATACTATACTGTACTATACTATACTATACTGTACTATACTGTACTATACTATACTGTACTATACTATACTATACTGTACTATAATGTACTATACTATACTATACTATACTGTACTATACTATACTACACTATACTATACTATACCATACTATACTATACTGTACTATACTATACTATACTATACTATACTATACTGTACTATACTATACTATACTATACTATACTATACCATACTATACTATACTATAATGTACTATACTGTACTATACTATACTATACTATACTGTACTATACTGTACTATACTGTACTGTACTATACTATACTATACTATACTGTACTATACTATACTATACTATACTATACCATACTATACTATACTATAATGTACTATACTGTACTATACTATACTATACTATACTATACTGTACTATACTGTACTATACTGTACTGTACTATACTATACTATACTATACTGTACTATACTATACTATACTGTACTGTACTGTACTATACTATACTATACTATACTATACTGTACTATACTGTACTATACTGTACTGTACTATACTATACTATACTATACTGTACTATACTATACTATACTGTACTGTACTGTACTATACTATACTATACTATACTATACTGTACTATACTGTACTATACTGTACTGTACTATACTATACTATACTATACTGTACTATACTATACTATACTGTACTGTACTGTACTATACTATACTATACTATACTATACTGTACTATACTGTACTATACTATACTATACTATACCATACTATACTATACTGTACTATACTATACTATACTATACTATACTGTACTATACTATACTATACTGTACTATACTGTACTATACTATACTGTACTATACTATACTATACTGTACTATAATGTACTATACTATACTATACTATACTGTACTATACTATACTACACTATACTATACTATACCATACTATACTATACTGTACTATACTATACTATACTATACTATACTATACTGTACTGTACTGTACTATACTATACTATACTATACTATACTGTACTATACTGTACTATACTATACTATACTATACCATACTATACTATACTGTACTATACTATACTATACTGTACTGTACTGTACTATACTATACTATACTATACTATACTGTACTATACTGTACTATACTATACTATACTATACCATACTATACTATACTGTACTATACTATACTATACTATACTATACTGTACTATACTATACTATACTGTACTATACTGTACTATACTATACTGTACTATACTATACTATACTGTACTATAATGTACTATACTATACTATACTATACTGTACTATACTATACTATACTATACTATACTATACCATACTATACTATACTGTACTATACTATACTATACTATACTATACTGTACTATACTATACTATACTGTACTATACTGTACTATACTATACTGTACTATACTATACTATACTGTACTATAATGTACTATACTATACTATACTATACTGTACTATACTATACTACACTATACTATACTATACCATACTATACTATACTGTACTATACTATACTATACTATACTATACTATACCATACTATACTATACTGTACTATACTATACTATACTATACTATACTATACTATACTATACTATACTATACTATACTGTACTATACTATACTGTACTGTACTGTACTATACTATACTACACTATACTATACTATACCATACTATACTATACTGTACTATACTATACTATACTATACTATACTATACTATACCATACTATACTATACTGTACTATACTATACTATACTGTACTATACTATACTATACTATACTATACTATACTATACTGTACTATACTATACTGTACTGTACTGTACTATACTATACTATACTATACTATACTATACTATACCATACTATACTATACTGTACTATACTATACTATACTATACTATACTATACTATACTATACTATACTATACTATACTGTACTATACTATACTATACTGTACTATAATGTACTATACTATACTATACTATACTATACTATACTGTACTATACTATACTGTACTGTACTGTACTATACTATACTATACTATACTATACTATACTATACTATACTATACCATACTATACTATACTGTACTATACTATACTATACTGTACTATACTATACTGTACTGTACTGTACTATACTATACTATACTATACTATACTATACTATACTATACTATACCATACTATACTATACTGTACTATACTATACTATACTATACCATACTATACTATACCATACTATACTATACTGTACTATACTATACTATACTATACTATACTATACTATACTATACTATACTATACTATACCATACTATACTATACTGTACTATACTATACTATACTATACTATACTATACTATACTATACTATACTATACTATACTATACTATACTGTACTATACTATACTATACTGTACTATAATGTACTATACTATACTATACTATACCATACTATACTATACTGTACTATACTATACTATACTATACCATACTATACTATACCATACTATACTATACTGTACTATACTATACTATACTATACTATACTATACTATACTATACTATACTATACTATACCATACTATACTATACTGTACTATACTATACTATACTATACTATACTATACTATACTATACTATACTATACTATACTATACTATACTGTACTATACTATACTATACTGTACTATAATGTACTATACTATACTATACTATACTATACTATACTATACTACACTACACTATACTATACCATACTATACTATACTGTACTATACTATACTATACTATACTGTACTATACTATACTATACTATACTACACTATACTATACTATACTATACCATACTATACTATACTGTACTGTACTATACTATACTATACTATACTATACTATACTATACTATAATGTAATATACTATACTATACTATACTGTACTATACTATACTGTACTATACTATACTATGCTGTACTGTACTATACTATACTATACTGTACTGTACTATACTATACTATACTATAATGTACTATACTATACTGTACTATACTATACTATACTATAATGTACTATACTATACTGTACAATACTATACTATACTATAATGTACTATACTATACTATACTACACTATACTATACTATACTATAATGTACTATACTATACTATACTGTACTATACTATACTATACTATAATGCACTATACTATACTATACTATACTATACTATACTGTACTATACTGTACTATACTATACTATACTATACTGTACTATACTGTACTATACTGTACTGTACTATACTATACTATACTATACTGTACTATACTATACTATACTGTACTGTACTGTACTATACTATACTATACTATACTATACTGTACTATACTGTACTATACTATACTGTACTATACTATACTATAATGTACTATACTATACTATACTATACTATACTATACTATACTATACTGTACTATACTGTACTATACTATACTGTTCTATACTATACTATACTGTACTATACTATACTATACTATAATGTACTATACTATACTATACTATACTGTACTATACTATACTATACTATAATGTACTATACTATACTATACTATACTGTACTATACTATACTGTTCTATACTATACTATAATGTACTATACTATACTATACTATAATGTACTATACTATACTATACTATACTGTACTATACTATACTATACTATAATGTACTATACTATACTATACTATACTGTACTATACTATACTATACTATACTATACTATACTGTACTATACTATACTATACTATAATGTACTATACTATACTATACTATACTATACTATACTATACTGTACTGTACTATCCTATACTATACCATACTATACTGTACTATACTATACTATACTGTACTGTACTATACTATACTATAATGTACTATACTATACTATACTATACTGTTCTATACTATACTATACTATACTGTACTATACTATACTGTACTGTACTATACTATACTATACTATACTGTACTGTACTATACTATACTATACTATACTATAATGTACTATACTATACTATACTATACTATACTGTTCTACACTACACTATACTATATTATACTATACTATACTGTACTGTACTATACTATACTATACTATACTATACTATACTATACTATACTATACTGTACTATACTATACTATACTATACTACACTATACTGTACTGTACTATACTATACTATACTATACTATTCTACACTATACTATACTGTACTGTACTATACTATACTATACTATACTGTACTATACTATACTATACTGTACTGTACTACACTACACTATACTATACTATACTGTACTATACTATACTATACTGTACTGTACAGTATATACTGTACTGTACTATACTATACTATACTATACTGTACTATACTATACTGTACTGTACAGTATATACTGCACTGTACTATACTATACTATACTGTACTGTACTATACTATACTATACTGTACTGTACTATACTATACTATACTATACTATACTATACTATACTATACTATACTGTACTATACTATACTATACTATACTATAATGTCCTATACTATACTATACTATACTGTAGTATACTATACTATACTATACTGTACTATACTATACTATACTATACTATACTATACTATACTGTACTATACTATACTATACTGTACTATACTATACTATACTATACTATACTATACTGTTCTATACTATACTATACTATACTATACTATACTATACTGTACTATACTATACTATACTATACTATACTATACTGTTCTATACTATACTATACTGTACTGTACTATACTATACTATACTATACTGTACTATACTGTACTATACTATACTATACTATACTATACTATACTATACTATACTGTACTATACTATACTATACTGTACTATACTATACTATACTATACTATACTATACTGTTCTATACTATACTATACTGTACTGTACTATACTATACTATACTGTACTGTACTATACTATACTATACTATACTATACTATACTATACTGTACTATACTATACTATACTATACTATAATGTCCTATACTATACTATACTATACTGTTCTATACTATACTATACTATACTGTACTATACTATACTATACTATACTATACTATACTATACTGTACTATACTATACTATACTGTACTGTACTGTACTATACTATACTACACTATACTACACTATACTATACTGTACTATATTGTACTGTACTGTACTGTACTGCACTGCACTGCACTGCACTGCACTGCACTGTACTGTACTGTACTACACTACACTACACTACACTGTACTGTACTGTACTGTACTATATTATAGTATACTGTACTGTACTGTACTATACTATACTATACTATACTATACTATACTATACTATACTATACTATACTATACTACTATACTATACTATACTGTACTGTACTATACTATACTATACTATACTATACTATACTATACTATACTATACTATACTATACTATACTACACTATACTATACTATACTGTCAGAGTGGTGATGCGGCAAGCTTCCGATTCACATGTCATTATTATTGTTGGCCAAAACAAGATGTCTGTAGGACGAGCGACTCAGATGCAGCAAGAATGAGAATAGCTATTGGCTATATTGGTGTCGAAAGTAAAGCAGTAGATTAGTTTTATTAAATAGCGCAGTCCAGGCATAACGAATTATTACATTCTATTGTCTGGGAATAGGATGATATGAACATAGAAATTAATCTTTTTTTAAAAAATGCTTCTTTTAGTTAACATGCGTACTTCACGATCGAGTTCATTCCATATTTTAGGGTATACGTATGACGGGAGATTATCTAAAAGTTTTCTTCTTGTTCTTCCAATGTGAAGATGTCTGGGTTGTCTAGTACGTCTATAAGTTTGTTTGTTGATCTGCAGTTTTCGAAAAACGCATTGAAAGAGACAGGTTAGTAACCCCAATACCACTCGTGCACAAAAAGTAGCGCGTGCGATTTAAACAAGTCGTACACTTTCAGAATTTTGTCCTTATAGAATAAGAGGTCTGTGTGAGCATTAAAATTTTTATTGTTCGTGAACAAAATATTGCCTGTTTGACAGTAACTTTGGAAACGGTCCTGGTCTATTCCTCCTACCCCAACTCTTTATCGGAACCGTTTGTCGGATTGAAAGGGTTCTATCCTATCTATAGAAGAAAATAAATATTAGCGCGCGCAAAAGCTGCCCGAAGGGCTGCTTTGAAGCAAGCCTAATAGACAACGTGTACGTGAAATTGGAAAAACCAAGGAATGCTATGCCATCCAATCTAAACCGGAAACCGGAAGTAAAAAAACATGGGGAACCCCAGCTCTCGTTTTCAGAAGCGAACAAATCGTATGACGCCCCCTAAAAAGCGAACGGTGTAATGCGAGATTTCTCCTTAGATCATTCCATGCAGACTGTGAATAATTTATTGAACATGCTTTTCAAAATTAAAGTTTTTCCGAACAAACTCAACTGTCGTTTGCTTTGCTGACTAAATGACAGAAATTGTCGAAAAGCTAAATGTTCCCATATATGCACATTGGATTTCATCGTCTGCTGGCTGGCTATTGGGATCCCGCTGTTGTTCGATTCTGCGGAGCATTCTGTCACGTGATTTATCTGTTTTGCATTTGCAAGTGCAAAACGCTGTTCACTTCAAACCAACACTGCGTGTTATTGGATCAAAGTTACCAAATGAAAAGCATCAACAACACGTCCGTTTGTTGTAACTTAAAAGTACTCACAGGTCGGATTGTGGCAATGGTCGTTTTCATTCAGTTATTACGAACCTGAGATGTCGAAGTGACATACTGTCTGACAAACGTCCACGAATTACCATTTCCAAAACAGAAGTTCCGTTCCACAATGTATGCACCCCAGCGAAACAAAAACAATAAATTTTCGACAATACGTTTCGAGGCCAATTTTATATTGTAGGTCTGATATGTTTTTAGGGGGAAATAAATCTACAAGACAGCTTGTACATGCATTAGTTCACAACGCAAAATGTTTTGTTGGACGACCCCTTAAACACTGTTTTAAATTTTGTTAAGTTTATGTCATTATAATTTGAAAAACACTGTGAGTCGCGCGCGCTTCTTGGTTTTACCAAAGTTCATATTACAGAGTTCTCAGGAGTTCTTACTATATTTACTTAACCCTTGAACCCAGTCGTTTTTCCGGCATAGATACGTCATAACGTCATTAATAGGATGGAGTGTATAACCAAGCCAGAAAATAAGCAGACTGCCATCTGCAAAAAGAGATCCCCAGAGGGTGAATTTAGTGATGCTACCCTGCACAGCAGGGTAGCATCACTAAACTTACCCTCTGTCATCCTCAGTCGGAATCAGGGTCTCAGAACTAAACAGAAAGAGGTACCCAGAGAATAAATTGGCCCACAGTATGGGATATCATCTTCAATTTCACCCTCTGAGGACCTCATTTTGCAAATGACAGACTGCTTATTTTCAGGCCTGTGTACAACCTTTCATGTGTTCTGTTTGCAGTCTAATCCTCCTTGACAGCTCCTGCCGTTTTACTACTGATAACGTTCTCTTTCTCAAATTCTTATATACGTTTCTCCGGCTATCGTTGACTAGAAGCATCTGTTTCAAAAATACTCCGATTTAAAACCACTACTTCCACTTTGCGTTTAACACTTCTAGTGGGCAATGTTTTAGCTTTTGACCAGTTCGTTTTCACATCAACGATTTTCTCTCATTAAACATTTATTTCCTTCAGACAGAAGTCCTTGATCCTTTTATTTGTTTTCCATTCTGTCCACCATATTACATCAGAGTTCCGTCGGACTTAGTACAATTTATTCCACGTCCACTATATTGTACAATTTTCGTTCTACCTTTCGTCCCTCTCCTAATTTGTTGCCACGTCCACTCATTTTCGCGTTCTTTGTGGGACTCTCTCTCTCTCTCTCTCGCGCGCGCAAATCAAGTTAAAAACCTCCAATGCCTTACCAAATTTTAGTTAGTCATCGTGCCATACATGGTAAAATATTTCAAACATTTAGCTTTTTCCACGAAATTCGGCTGCCAAACCTACTTCCTACTCTGAAAGATGCAGTAAACTGCCAAATATATGGGAGTCATGGGGAACTAAGACAAGATGACAAACCCCGTTTACATACCAAGCGAGCTTTTCTCATAATTTACGTTCTTTTTATGAGAAACAGGAAATGCCTTTAGAAATCTGACGTTTTGCTTACAAAGAACATTTTCAAATAGTTACATTGTCACATGCTTCTGGACGTGAACACTCTACACTGTGCCACTTTTAACTGGACTTTCTTTTCACACTATGAATATTCCATAATATTTTGACACCATCACCTTCTATCATACTATGCTCTGCCCGTTGCCTTCTACTATACTATGCTATGCGATGCTACTATGCTAAACTCTACTCTTCTCTATGCTTGCAAAGAACATTTTCAAATAGTTACACTATCGCATGCTTCTGGACGTTAACACGCTACACTGTGTCACTTTTAACTTGACTTTCTTTACACATTATGAATATTACATAATATTCTGACACCGTCATCTTATATCGCACTATGCTATGCTCGTTACCTTCTACTATACTATACTCTACTATACTATACTATACTATACTATACTACGCTACGCTACGTTGCGCTGCGGTGCACTGCACTGCACTGCACTGCACAGCATTGCACTGCATTGTATCTGCACGGCACTGCACGACACTGCCCTGTATGCATAGCACTTCACTACACTACACTACACTACACTTTTCAACATTACACTACACTACACTACACTACACTACTCTACTCTACTCTACTCTACTTGAAGTTGACCAGGGACCGACCTGGGCATGCGCCAGGGCGTATGTGGTTCTGAAACATCAGGACCTGGCTCTTAAATCTCAGAAATAGGCTTCTCAGTTGGCGCGTAACTTCTCAGATCATCTTTTGATATTCTTTCGATGGTTAATCGAGAGAGACACTCTTACATGTATTATATATATGATTATCATTTATCATTGTTGTGGAGTGCTTAAGTTGATACTTTAAGTCTTAATTACCGAGCATTAATTTTCACAGTGGTTTCTGATCAAGTCTTGGCTGCCTAAATAGGCAGCCAAGACTTGATCAGAAACCACAGTGAAGATTAATGTTTGCTATAGTGCACTAAATGAAAATGATGAGAGCTATTACATACTTGCAGTGTGTGTTACAAACAGCAGCCTGACTCCGTAAATTGAAATCTGGCGCATGAATTGAAAAAATAGGCTCCGAGGCTAGAGCGTATTTTAAATAGTCCTGATCGGTCCCTGGTTGACAATGCCGAAATAGTGGCGCTCGTGGAAAATAGTCCACGCGCCCGTAAATGTCAGTTGAATCTCTTAAAACGGCGAATTGACATCCATCATTTGAACGTCCAAGAATGTTTCAAGGCTGTTTTCAGAGAGCGTATAGTCCACGGAAATAAAGCACGATTAGTTTAGTACCCATACTTAGGTAAAGCTATTGGAAATATTAATTCGTCATTCCCACTCACTGGCACATTACGTGAATGTCTTGGATAATGTCAAACGCCAACGCCTTGAGGAACAAATGCTGGAGAAAAGTGGGACAATATTGACGCTCAATTTCACAATGCAGAAAACAACTGCGGTGTTTTCTTGGCTATCGTGTCGCGCATAAGCGCCGAGAGTCTGATGGTGTGCAGCGATCAAGTTGCGATCAATCAGTCAGGTATGCGGAACATTCCCTGTGGTGATAGCGTGGGGCTTTGGTCGCAACACTATGGGTGTATCCATCTGTCGTTAATATTTTAGTCCACTCCTGTCATTACACAAGCTCGCCGCTTCTGGCTGAGTGTAATTGTCATGTTTACATCTTGGGTTGTAGGAACAAAATATTACGAACCTCCGTCCAGTTTGGTGTTCATTTAGCTGCCATTCCATGGGCCACTAGTTTTTTTTCTTGACGCAAAACCCTTCGCAAGGGTTAATCGCTTCAACTCTGGCTAAAGAAGAAACGCTATAGAGAACACCAGCAAAGCAACTTCTAGATATATTTGAAACTCGATACAATGTACGAAGAGAAGGTCCACCAACGCCCAAATTCACTCATGGCGGTTGGTTTTGAGGTTTCATTTACAAAGATTGAACCCTTTCATTTATTGACGTATTTGGGAAGTCTGGTGGAGAATATGTGATATCTATCGTGGGTTGAAAAAAGACAAAGAAAAATTCCAGAGTCATTTTCGACGTTTATTGGGTTGCGTGGATTAATTTGCCAATGAGAGTTTTACGTTTACGAATATTTTATACGGCGACACATCTCATCACATTCAAACATACTGTACAACATTTTTCATTGGAATCGCATTCCGCATCAAGTCGGCGATTCGCCTGTGTTGTCGTACAAGAATCCGCCGCTGCTGGACAGTCACCTGAAAAAAGAAACAATCATCTGATTATCGTTGGCGGAGTAAACAATCATTGATTTTCAGGTGTGAGTCTTAGGAGGAGGATGTCTAAAATTCTCAATATGCAGTCGCCCACACTTTACCCTTCCCTTACGTGTCTAAAGAAGATCTCATATATTTATATATTTATTTATTTTGTGTTTACGGTCACATACTTGGCTACTTGGCTGATCGTGACCGTGACAGTTTTACGGGTGGAGGAAGCCAGAGTACCCAGAGAGAACCACGGAGCAGCGGCGAGCAAGTGTAAGGCTCCCCAGCGTACTAATACTATACAAGCAGGGTTAATATTGGTTGAAGACAAGTGTATCATCGACGTGCGGTACGCCTTAGTCCACAGAGCAACCGTGCCCACGCGTGGGCAATCAGGATGAAGTGCCTAGCCTAAGGAGACATAGCAGTTACCCCCCGGTGGGTTCGGATCGTGGACCCTAAATTCGTGTATAACTATTATTTTAAAGAATTACTTTCGTGTATTGCTGTTTCACAGAATTTTTAGCTCACCCGAGAAAAGCACAGGGAAGCTTTACTGATCACTTTTCGTCCGACCGTCGGTCTTCCTTAGTTAACTTTATATTTTTGACTTCTCCTCAGAAACTACTGGACCAAATTGAACCTATGGTTTTACATGGTTTACATGATCGTTATCATATGTCAATGTAAAGTTAGCACGCCCGCAGGGGGCATCACAAGAGGCATAACTCTGATAGTACCCATATATTTGATTTTGTTTTGTTTTTAAATCTTCTCCAGAACCACCAATTAGAATCTTTTGATATTTAGTATGCAACATCTTTGGGGTTGGGGGGGGGGGCAGATTCAAATTTGTTCAAATCAAGTCCCTGAGTTAATATTTAGGCTCTCTATTGGAGCCAAACCTTTAACTTAGTGTTCAATATGAGGACATTTCTTTCAAAAATCTTCTTCTTCAGATCCACAGTTCGAATACTTTCATATTTGGTATACAACATCTCTACGGGGGTCAGATTCAAATTTGTTCAACTTGAGGCCCTGGATTAATATTTGGGCTTTCTATTCGAGCTCAAGGTTTAACTTAGTGCAATATGAGGGAATTTGTTTAAACTTTCTTCTTCAGATCCACCAATCAGAATGCTTTGATATTTGGTATACAGTATATCTAGGGGTGTCGGATTCAGGTTTTTCCAATCGAGTCCCTGGGTTGATATTTCGGCTTCCTATGGGAACCCAAATTTAAATTTTACTTTTATGCAATATGAGAGAATTTCCTTAGAAATGTTCTTCTCCAGAACCATCAATTAAAATCTTTTGATATTTGAAAAACAACATTTCAAAGGGGTCAGATTCAAATTTGTTCAAATCGAGTCCCTTGGCTAATATTTGGCCTGCCTAATGGATCCCGAATTTTAACTTTGTGCAATACGAGGAAATTTCTATAAAAAACTTCTTCAGACCCGTGAGTCAGAATACTTTCATATTTCGTATACAACATCTCTAGGGGGTCAGATTCAAGTTTATTCAAATCGGGTCTCTAGGTTAATATTTTGGATCTTTGTTGAAGCACGAATCTTAACATAGGGCAATATGAGGAAATTTTGTAACAATGATCTTCTTCAGACCCGTCAGTCAGAATGCTTTCATATTTGGTATACAACATCTCTTGGACTCTCTATTGAGACACAATATGAGAGAAGTTCTTTAAAAATCTTCTTTTTTTTAGATCCACCAGTCAGAATGCTTTCATGTTTGGTATCCAACATCTCTCTCTAGGGTGGTCAGATTCAAGTTTGTTCAGATCGAGTCCCTGGGATAATATTTGGGTGTCTTATGGGAGCCCAAATTTTAACTTCGTGCAATATAAGAAAATTTCTTTGAAAATCTTCTTCTTCAAAACTATCAATTAGAATGTTTTGATGTTTGGTACAGAACATCTCTAGGGGAGTCAGATTCAAGTTCGTTCACATCGAGTCCCCATGGGTTGATATTTGATCTTCTAATGGGATCCCGAAGTTTAACTTAGTGCAATATGAGGAAATTTATTTTAAAAATCTTCTTCTTCAGATCCACCAATGAGAATGCTTTCATATTTGGTATGCAACATCTCTAGGGGGCAGATTGAAGCTTGTTCAAATCGAGCCCCTGGGTTAATATTTGGGCTCTCTATTGGAGCCCGAATTTTGACTCAGTACAATATGAGGAGATTTATTTAAAGATCTTCTTCAGATCCACCAGTCAGAATTCGTTCATATTTAGTATATAACATCTCTCGGTGTATCAAATTCAGGTTTGTTCAATTCAAGTCTCTGGCTTAATGTCTGGGCCCTCTATGGGGTGGGGGCAGAGAGGGGGAGGTTAGGTTCAATGTTTCTCAAATCCACCCCATAGTGTTTTACCATAAAATTTGCCTTTCAATCTGCAGTGGCATTACAACCCTTGGGAGTTTGGCAGTGCTTGTCTACAGCTCATAGAATTGGAAGCAGTAGGAGAAACGATGATAATAATCATCCGACATGGACACTAGAGTTATGAATAAATTTATGACTTCATTCCTCTGTAGTGTTGATGAACCATGACTAACTGAATGCGACACAAAATACGTTTTTGAACCACTTTGTCAGATGAGCGATTAAGGCCTCCTGGGACCTCTTGTTATTTTTTAAGCCTTATCCCGCCATGTTGAAAACAAATGTGAGACCCAAGCTTCGGGCCTGGTAACCCCTGCCCGCAGGGTTAACCACGAAACTGATCACTAAACCCAGTTTTTATAATCCGTGCCTTCACTATTTGAGAGGTTTGAAAAGTATGCTATCGGTTTCATACGTGATGCCACAGAATTGGTTTTCGTTGTTGAAAATAGGACAACGCGGAATACATGTTGTTGAAAAAGCGGCGAATAAGATGATACAGACGTGAAAAACAGCACTACCTGACTGGTTAGTTGTTCCCTGGTCCGGGGGAATTGGTTGAGTTTCTTGTCGGCAAACTTTTCCTAAATATATATAATGGTACTAGTAGTTTTGCATAGCAGTGCATTAAATGTTTACGATCTCGTACACTCCAATTTGTTATATGAAGTGAAAAAAGTAACAGACTGAAAAAAGTGACAATAATAATAACGCACGAATGATTCCACAAAAATGCTCTCACCGTTTGCTGGAAAAGTAAAGAATGGGTATAGGTACATGCATTCAAATTATTAATGGGAAATGAGATTTGGATAAGATCTTTTGAACAAACATGCTTTAGAGAGGATTTTAATTGGTTGTAGGTATGTGGTGGATTTAGTGAAAAGAAAATGGAGAAACTAACGCGAGATGTAACTACAACGTGACATGCCCGAAGGTACACAGATCTGAAGTATGAAAACATTTGTTTTAAGCGGAGTGGAAATTGTTATATAACTCTTTTGGGATATGCATTCATGATGTTTCATATATATCTGTACTTAAAAACGATGAAACGAACAAAATCTCGTCAAAAGATGATTAGTGATATTTTGATCCTTCAGCACATTAAGGGCTGAAGGGTCAAAGTATAAGTAATCATCTCCGCCGTTTTGAAAGAAAGTTGCTCAGTTGCATTAAAAACACTGCCTTTGATTTTGATTTCTTGTACAGGGTGCTCGAGAGTTCATCAGAACACGTAAACTTCAAACGCAGATATTGCTTAACTGACTGAAGCCATTCAATTTGTAGAAGCGTCGGGATGAAAACGCAAGTCAGATCAACAATGAAGAAAAACGGCAGAGTTTTCATGATAATATGCTTGGGGAACTGCACTTCAGAACGTTTGTGATTAAAAAAGCTAGAGAAGATTGGCACCGAGAATTATCTTCCCTTTCTATTTATTTACGCACCGCCACGCTTCAACGGTTGGAAGCTCAACAATTCAGGATACCAGCTGTTTTGAGTTGGTACCAAGCTGACTGCAATGAAATGTTTAGGAAAACTTGAATTCCCTTCCACTACAGTAAGGAATGAGAAATTTTTCGTACCTCAAAACAGAATTATTTTTTTTATTATATGCGTTGCGATATTCTAATTGCAATTAAAACATTTTAATTAAAATGAATAATGAATACACCAAAACCACGAAACTGCGCAATGATGTCAATCCAAACGTATAACGCACAGCGCGTCACTTCCGGAGCGAAATTCTCCTGCAGACAGCGAAAATGAAAAACTCTTGGACATTTCCCGCTATCCTATAATGTGGCATATGATAAAGATTATTATCTTTCAAAGCTAATATTAATAATAAAAATATCAATCATAATAATATCAATTAATTATTTCAAAATTTTAATTTCAACATCAATCAATCAATCTTATTGTTAATTAATTTCAAATAACGACCATCGTAATTATGTTACACAGCTTACCTATTGTATAATCCGAAGCAGCTGCGCAATCATCACTTCTAGGACGCGGTCCGAATATACGATAGAAATTAGTGATCCAGTCGTATTCAACTGATGGACATTGTAGAGGGTAAGCCAAGCTCCTGTGAACTGTGAAGAGAATAACATGATAATTATTAACACAGAATGCTGCGTTACATGTAGACGTCCCGTGAAAGAAGAAGAGACTCTGCTTTCTATACACCTTTCATTCCATTCTTGAATATTCCGGTTTTTTTTTACCCTTTTATTATTGTAAAATGGTAAAAATCCAGTACTGAGATGCTTCATTAGATGAGTGAAGCGTTTATATCAGTATTTACTGCTATTCAGAGTATAATCCAAAATGACATCTTATCCGTTGTATGCTCAAATTAACAAATGGCAGTACTGGGTCAGCGTCCAGTGGAGAGTACACCAAGACAGATAATCTGTTCTTCTCTATTCACAATCCCAACAGATTCATTTTATCACACGTTTGTTCTATGAAATCCCCATCAACAGCAACACTAAACGATGCAGAAAGTGAGAAACCGAACTGATTGCGAAATAACTAACTAAAATGTCTAAAACTGAAGGATATGGCGAGTTTAACCCTTTACCCAACGTAACGTCCAAAACCGGCCAGCGCTATTCTCAAAAATTGCTAATTAATTTTCATTATTTTTTCATTTTTTGTCTCAAAAACATAGGTTTTGACCCCTCATTGGAACGAGCTCGTCGAGTTCGTTCCAACGAGGGGTCATAACCTATGTTTTTGAGACAAAAAATGAATAAAATTAGTTATTCAATATTTTTTTTTGCAAGTGTCGTCTGCTTTTCATGTTAGGTAAAGGGTTAATGTGTACGAAAATACCGAAGAATTATTATCGAATGGGATAATGAATATCCAGAAGAAGACGAAAAGTGACAATTCGCAAATTTGGTTGGCGATAAAATGTGTTCTTTTTGTTTGAAAGTTGTCAAATGAATTGCTGAGTGCCCTTCTAATAATTGTTTTTATCGACGTAAAGGCGTGTAATAAACACAGACCGACACGTGCCTGCGGCCTCTTTTTATGGCACTCGTGCCATATCGATTAACACATTCACACGCACGCGTCGTTCCGTGTATATATATATATGCAATTTACTGGGGTCTCTTGTTCTGCACTGTATAGGGTCCTGCGAATCTCAAAGTTTGGGTCGAATAGAATCTTGAATCGAATCAGGCAGAGGATTCTGGATTTTGAATAAAATCTAACCTCGATTCGAATTTCACGGCATTTCAAATTATAAATACTGAACATTGTTACAACAATAAATATTGCCAGTCTCCACTCCAATGTTGTATTCAACGACGAATCGTTTGTTATGGCAGGTCAACAAAAAACGGAATATTCCAGAACGGAATGAAACTAGTTTCAGAAGCGGAGCCTCCTTGAACTCTTCTTCTCTCGTCAAGTCTCCTGAACATACAGGAGACCTGATGAGAGAAGAAGAGATCAACAGGGGATATTTTGTAGGATTTTGAGAATATCTTGACGATTCGAAAATTACCTGAATCAACGCGACTCAAATCGAAATCGAATCATCGGGACAATTTCGAATCGACTCCAATTTCAAAGACTTGTTAGTACTCTTCACTCAGGGGAATGTTCTACTTTGAAAAAATAAAAATCATTTGCCTGCTTTTCTTATATCCTAAAACATACCCCCAATAATATTGGCCGTTTCACTATTCGCAACAAAAATGCAAACAGGTTGTAACTTCGATGTGGTGGGCATCAATATATTTGATATCTGTTCAAGTTCCGACAAGATGTGACCCTGGGTGCTGAACGTCTCGTTCAACCCCAATAAACAAACAAACGCTTGTGTCCAAATTCGGGTATATCACCCCCAAATACATCTAATTTATAACAGCTGGACATTAACCCTTCACCTAACCTGAAAAGCAGACGACATTTCCAAACAAAATTCTTGAATAACTAATTTTTTTCATTTTTTGTCTCAAAAACATAGGTTATGACCCCTTATTGGGGTCATAACCTATATTTTTGAGACAAAAAATGAAAAATAATTAAAATTAATTGGCGATTTTTGTGAATAGCGATGGCCGGTTTTGGCCTTTACGTTGGATAAAGGCTCGTATGATAAGGCAGAGCCCTTAGAGATTCAACAGTGAAATACTGCCTTCTGGCATAATCAAAATCAGAGAAATATAAAAGAATGTGTTCCACTGTCAACCCCTGCTGGCAAGGAGCACACTCTCGTCGCATATTGCCCTCCGACAAAGAGAATGTGTAAGTCTTGTATGACCAATATGACATCGTGTTAGAATTACATGATCATTTCTACAAAGAATACGAGAAAGATAGTTATCACTGATAGTTGGTCGGAAGCGACTGAGCTTGTTATTTGTCTCCTATCCCATTCCAATTGCCCCATAGATTCCATGCAGATACTAATACGTGGTTTAAAATTCACTGAAAGGATTTATAAAATCAATGATAAGCTTGTTTAAAGCCACTTTCGCTGCACTGACTGCCCTGGTGTTACTGGATGTACCAACATTTCCAGGCAACCAGCAAAACATGATTGAGAGTATTCAACTTCTCATGAAGTTCCAAAATGATAGGGTTCTTCAACCTGGGGTGAGTAAAGCTAGCAAAGAAGAAAGACACTCGGAGAATATAATCGACTCCCTCTCCTCTACATTCTCGATGTGCCCAAGCGCTAGTTGCAAAGCAATCAAAATATATTTTATTGGTATTCCAACCGAGTTGGTCTGATCACAAGAAACAACGGCCGTTGATACTTTGCCACCATCTTCAGATCCATCTGTATAGATCTTCCCGTATGCACTAAACTTGGACGTTATTTCGGCATATTTTTATTTCACCTGCAGACAGCTTGCCTCAGATTTTTTCAGAAGCAAAAATCCAATAACAAATATAAAACATTTTCACTGGTAGATCTGAAGACGATTTTTAAAACTTTCCTCATATTGCACAAAGTTGAAATTCCAAATATGAACCCAGGGGCTTGATTTGAACAACTTTGAATCTGATCGTCTAAAGGGAGTTGTATATCAAATATCAAAAGATTCTGACTTGTAATTTTGGAAAAGGAGATTTTTAAATAACAATAGATTCTGACTAGTAATTCTGGAAAAGGAGATTTTTAAAATTTTTGAAAGTATGATAACATTTTTTCGATCCCTCCATAGGTTATCGTGCACAACCAATAACAACTTTTGGCGATTCTACTGGTCTTAAGGATGCTTCATACACAATAACAGTTCTCTGTTCCGTGCGGGTTTTATAAATATGGGAGTCTGAACATTTTCCATTTTTATCTCTTGGGGTTTCCACTCGGATGCAGGTAATTTCTTTTCCATGAGCACTGATGACCCAATAATACAGAGTAACAAATCTGGTTTCAATCGGCTCATCGGTCGGAAAATGGAATTCTATGGAGGGCCAAAAATCTGAAAATATTGCCCCTCCAACTTCCCTTGCACAAACTTTCGTGTACTCCTCAAAAGGAAGCGGAACACCATTATCAAGTTATTTTTTATATAGGATCTTGAAAAGATTATATTTGAATCTGAGGCAATTTCTCTCTACCCTTCCCATAGGCGGAGGGGGGGGGGGGGGGCGGGGGGTCAGCATATCAATTTTAACATTGCACCGTCCCAGTTATCATTCGTTTGAAATTTTGTTGGAATCGGTCCGGCGGTTTGAGAGAAGGCCTAAACACCACATTTTCGACAGACACCGAATGATCAATATAGCTCACTCTGACTTTCAGTCAACTGAGCTAAAAGGTGGGTAGGTGTGATTTTATCGCAGAACACTAACTTCAGACCTCTAATGAGAGAATTACATTTCGAGCTTGAGTGTGAAACACTGTGTGTTATCATGCTGAGTGTTCAATGCAGGAATCCTATGGTGAGCTGCAACTTTAATAGGCCGATTATAGGCTTGCTCATATTTGGCTGTCTTGGTCCAAAGTCGAAAAGTAGTTGGGCAGTTCAGATTGGTTCAAGTGACACAACGGCAAAACATAATCTGATCCGTGACTATGGAAAGGGTCGTTGTCAAATAACTCTTGATGTACCAATTGTAGATCCATGACTTCTCCACTACGTAGGCTCTACACATATTACTTGGTACAAAGGAGGTTCTATTTACGGAACAGGTAACTAAATGTTGATGTGCACGTTACGCGAGTTCGCATTTTCGAATAGATGTGCAGCTCTGTCACTCGATAGGAAGTGTTTTGTTTGTTGAATCAGTTTTTGTCATGTATGATGAAGTATGGTAATTGTGGAACACCAAGGCTGAATGGCTTAGCTACATATTTTCATAATTAATTTAAGGCCTGACCTCAACACAACATGAAGTAAAGTTTAGTCAATTGTTTATATCTATGCTGCCCACTTTAGAGGACTTACACTCCATGAATAGGCGACAGGGTCCTATTTTCACAGCAGACTTGACTTATTTACCACAGTGAAGAAGCATTGTTCACAGTCTTAGCGTTCTCAATGGTGTAGTCCGAGGGCAAGCTGTAGGATATATATATACCACTGGAAAATACGTGCTTTCCAAACAACAGGTTCTCATCACAATCTATATGTAGTTGCTTATTAATATGGGCTATTGCCCCTTCTTTCGTCTTTCACCAGTTACCAGTTTGTCATTCCGTTTAGAAGTTGATCGTGAGTTGACTCATTGGCGCCTGGGGGAAGTGTGTGTGTGTGTGTGTGCGTGTGTGTGGCGGGGGGGGGGGGAGGGGGGGGGGGCTGTATGCACAATTTACAATTTATTTTTGTTCTTAGTGAATAAAGGCTATTACTGTAGTTGTTTGTGGATAATGGCTATTACCCCATCTGTATTGTGGCAAAAACAATTCCATCTTGAGAAAATAATGCCATTGATAGGGTAAATTACCAGGTAAAATTGTGTTGAAACATCATTCATGATACAAAATACGCCTTAATCATATGCTCATGTAATATTCTTTGGTACAGTTGTGTCTATTTAATATGATGAAAACACGAAAGTAAATTGTTTCGCACAGTAGTGCGCGGTAAAATTGACGAAAGCAAAATTACACTGTAATTAAACCGTGGTGTTTATAAGTTAACCGCATCGTGTTTATCTACCTGAGATAAATGCGTTTTACTGGAATGTGTTCAACGCGAAATCTGTTTTTAGTGAATCTGCAACAGATTTAATTGTTGTTTTAAAGCTTATTTTAAAGCTTATAAATAGTTCTGCAGTAGTTAGTTATTAATTAAATAATTCCATTTTTTGCGACGGAAGTCCAACAAATAAGTATTTAATTTTCTCAACATCGCTGTGCGAGCTGGAGAGAACCCGGGACCACCTAAATCTACTACTCCAACCAAACGATGCATGTAGGTACCACGTCACCTCCTCGGACGCACCCAGTGTTATGCTATGCTCCGACACAGGAGTTTTTCATTGTCCCCCGGCCCCGTTTCGTAGACGATGAATGCGTGTGGGCTCCATTAGAACTCCCAAACCTTACGTGCCCCTCTTAATTTCTGATTGCGCCACGCAGAGGCGAAGCTAGGATTTCCTATTGAGGTGTTGTGGGGTGGGGGGGGGGGATTGTGCCAGGTCGATATATGCCACAGGCATATCCGTAGGCCTGAGGTACATTAGGTAGGTATGGCCCTCACATTGGTGGGGCTTCGTGGGGGGGGGGGGGGGTCCCCTACAAAACTTTGAAAATTCAATACCCTATTGAGAGTGTATCTGGGATCCTCTGGTGCTTTAATTTTTCCTTTTGAGGTGGGGGGGGGGCACTGTAATTTTTAGGAAGGGACATGCCCCCCCTCCCCTGGCTATGCCACTGGACCCACGCCCATGATATAAACTCACAAAACATCAAATTAATACCGTAATGTTAAAAAAGGTACAAGCATCTTAACATGAACATACACGTGAAGCTTCAAATATTTAATTGTATTTTGTCGGGATAAAGAAGATTCCAAAACCCTCCTTTAGATCAACTAAACAACATGGGTGGCATTTGCATGAAAAGAAAACAGATCTGCAAAGTTAAACATGACGTTTAACTGCACGAGGTGCTGTTTAATCAATCGTAGTGTTTGAGGTTTGAGTATAACGCGCCAAAATGAAGAGCCAGAAAACAAAGAGAAAGTCGTCTGATATTCGTTCGAAGGTGAAGGACATGTGAAAGCATTTCATTTTGTAAATATTTCATTTTATGTAAAATACTGTTTACTACTAACAATTAAGTTTATGTGACCTAATTTGTCCAAAATTGATATCAACTTTTTAGCTCACCTGACAAAGCTCAGGGGGAGCTTAAGTGATCACTATCCGTCGTCCATCCAACCGATGTAAACTTTTATTATCAATTTCTCAGAAACTGCGGGGCCGATTTACTCCAAGTTTGGTATGAATGTTCCCCTGAATATATATCAATTCAAATTTTTTCGAATAAAGTTTTCATGCTAAAAGGGGCTCCACGGGACTCCAAGGGGAAATGACTCTGATATATTAGCACCTATAAAATATTACAAATATATTTTTAAATCGTCTCTAGACCCCGTGGTCAAATTATTTTGCTATTTGGTATGTAGCATTCGTAGGTGGGTCTGATCCATGTCTGTTCAAATCAGGCCCCGGGTTAGCTGGTAGAGTGCTGGAAGCCCATATTTGGGCTTTATTCTGAAGTGTCGGTACCACAACTTAAAGTCTTCATACTCAGTGGATGTTCTCCAGATCACATTTGAAGTGAAATTATTTAGTCTATGAGGATTTGTCTTGTTACAATTTATGGGAGAGTGCCAATAATTGGCACTCTCCCATAAATTGTAACAAGGCAAAGATATGTGAACAAATTTTGATGACCAAAAATAATTCAGCACTCTACCAGTTAATATTGTAACACACTGTGAGGGCTCGAATTTTAACTTCGTACAATTCAAGAAAAATTCTTTTAAAATCTTGCCCAGATCCAGTAGTCAAAATCGTTTAATATTTGGTATGCAGCATTCTAGGATGGATCTGATTTATGTTTGTTCAAATAGGGTCTCTGAGTTCATACATGGGAGCTCGAATTTGAACTTACTGCATTTTAAGGAAAGTTCTTTAAAAATCTTCTTTTACAGATCAGATGATTAGAATGTTTTGATATTTCATATTCAGCATCCATGGGATGACCATTTGAATATGTGGTTACATGAAGTTCCTGCACTTATATAATATTTGGGATAACTATTGGAGCCTGATATTTAACTTTGTGCAATAAAGGGAATATTGTTTTAAAAACCTTCTAAGCCAGACCCGAATGTTTTGATATTTCAGATGTAGCATCCATGGGAGGACCAGATACAAATTTATCACATGCCCATGCAGTCTTTCCTATGCAATACGGCGTGCAATACGGCTGTCCAATACGGAATTCCGTATTGCACACCAACCTGTTCCAACCGGGACTTTTTATGCAATGCGACTGCATAAAGTGCATGGTGTTTACCACCGTTGATAGAAAAAAAAATTAGGTCAGTAGGTGCTTGGGTCATGTAATAAATACAAAACCACATGTATGTTTCAATGAGTCGTTTTGTATTCAATTCGTCAGATGTGCGTAGAAAGAAAACGTCTCGACCTTCGGTCTCGACGTTTTCTTCCTACGCACATCTGACTCATTGAATACAAAACGACTCATTGAAACATAGATGTAGTTTTGTCTATTTATTCAAATCAGGTTATTGATATAATAAATGGGCTCACTATATGGGCCTGAATGTCAACTCAGTGCAATATTGGGGATGTTCTTACAAAATATCCAGAAGCCCCAGTGATTAGAATGTTTTGATCTTTCGTATTTAGCATCAAAGTGAGCACCAGATTCAAGTCTATTCAGTTCAAGTTCAAAGGCTCATATTTGTGTTCCCTGTGGGAGGCCGAATTTTGAATTTAGTGCAATATAAAAATTGCTTAAAATTCTCCAGTCTCGGTGATCAGAAACCTTTGATAATTTTTATTTAGTATCTTTGTGATAATGGTTACATGTCCTTGGTTAACATGGTCTCAGGTAAGCGACTAAGGTTACTTGGGATCTCCTGTTTTTTTACCAGTGATGGCTATCCACTATAGTCGTCGGATTTCAAAATGCACATATCAAGTCAGCCCACAGAGTTTTCTTATGTAAGGTGTAAGCACTTTGGAATTTTAAATCTACTGCCTCCAGGTAACATATTTCAAATTTTTAATGTCTTACGTGGATGGCTTGAACCACTCAAAAGCAGTGTAAGAGTTAACTACATGAAAGTAATGGGTTGTGATAATTTTCAGGAGAAGCTTTGATCCCGTAATGGGTTAAAAAAAATAAATTGAAAATGTTTATTGTTTTAAATTTTCATTCTGGATTTTCCCTTGATACAAGTAGCTGTGATAATCAAGTAAACACATTCATATGATGTAATAGTTCAAGTGTGGAAAGAATGGTTCTAAACCTTTAATATCAAAAGTAATTGAATGGTAATCAAACTTGCAGAAAGGAACAAGAAGCCTCTTTGGTTTGCAGTTGCAGATGGAAGATTGCTATTTGATTCTTCATGCATTATTATAGTTTAAATTCTTGTGCTGGTTGTATTCATTTGGTTTTTATTATCTTGTCAATTTTATTGGCCTTTAATACATTCTTGCGGCAAGCATGTTTTGTTCAAGAGAATAATTATTGTCAACTGCTAATATATGATAAACATTTGCCTCAAAATTAGGAACAATATTATCTGAAATACTTCAATTTCTCCTTATCTTGATTTCCAGTTATCCCCCACCATGAAGTGGGAGGAACGGGTTCTGTCTCTCCACCCTTCTGTCCATACATCCTTTTTTCCATCTGTCTGTCCCACCCCATTCCTTTTTATCACATGTCAAAGAAAACTGTTCAAGATTTTTTTTTTTCTCCAAATTTCATATATAGCTTTTTTGGTAATAATATCACAAATGGGATCAAACTAGTTCTGTCCAAATGTTTTATCTAGTTTTTTGCCTTTGTTGGACTTGCGCTTTTGTTCATTTTGTTTCTTATTTGTTATTTTTATTGTAAATTCTTGTTTGTGTTTTCTTTTTAAAAGAGACCTTTTCGTTATACATGTGACAATTCTGAAAACAATTTGGAAATAAAGTTAAACATATGTAGATAAAAAAACATGAGTTTGTGCTTATTAAGTGTAACAGCCCCTTAACACACATTAAAGGTTTATTACTTAAATATGTGACGTGTTTAAAGCCTAAACACAAACCTTTAAAAGTTGAACACATATCTTTAAAAGCTAAACACGCAATGTGTTTAGAAAGGTTGAACACTTTTAGTTAATTTATAAACACGTCACACGTTTAAGTTAGTTAAACACATTCCTTTATAAGTTAAACATGTAAACACCTAGAATGTGTTTCTAAAGTGTAAAAGAAATGTATTTAACTTTGTATTTAGAAGTTAAACATCTGTTTTACAGTGATATGTGTACAACAGTGTAACATCCGCTATCTAAATATGTCATACTAATTTGATGTCTTCTAAATATATTTATTTATTTGTGTTTAAGGTCACATTTTTGTGCGCAATGGCTAATCATGACCATGACAATTTTACCGTACTTTTACGGATGGAGGAAGCCGGAGTACCCGGGGAAAACCACCGAGCAACGGCGAGCAACTGTCAGCGCCCCAACATACGAACTCCACACAAGCAGGGTTAGTATTGGTTCAAGACAGGTGCACCATCGACGTGCAGTACGCTTAGGACACAACGTCACCGTGCCCCCACGTGGGCAATGGGGTGAAGTGTCTTGCGCAAGGATACAACGCGGTCACCGCAGGTGGGAATCGAACCGAGGACCTCTCGGCGTGCAGCCTAGATCTGTAAGAACTGAGTGACCGCGCCCCCGTCTTCTAAATAAATGGTAACGTTAGTTACAAAACACTTACAAGCAGCAAACAGTTTATCACAGTTTCAGTACAAATGTGACTTAATTATAGTTTGTTATTTAGGTAACGCCTTAGTAAACAAAATCCTGTAATTTGTCGGAAACTTACAACTAATAATTACTCCATTTCACAGCTGTGTCGGGCCTGTTCAGCCCCAGTTCACCAAATATAGGATATTAACCCTTTGAATCCGAGAGGTGTGACGGGACAGGGGGGGGGGGGGGGGGCTTTTTGCGGTCCAGAAACATGATGTCATACTTTCATTAAATAGGAAGACTTTAAGGCTGCACGTTGAATATATTAATTGGTCCATCCCCAAATAATTTAAATTCGGTCTCTTCCAACTGTTTCCATTGAACTGACATGCAAGATACCATCAGGGTTCAATGAGTTAATATATTATATTCTGTTTATCGGAAAGCTTTGCAACGAGATATACTAAAATAAATGCTAATTGTACCTGTAGATTACAAAAATTGACGACTTTCCTGATAATTAAATACCACTGTTAATTAATACCTTTTTGACAGAGTGGCTATTTAGTTAAGAGGGCTTCACTGTACCTAATTTTTTCTAATGTTATTTTTTCTATATACAACTACTTAAATATGTTTGGCATGTACGACGGCAGTAACAGTTTTGTTACGAGTACATTTCAAGCTCGTGATATAAATATATCGGTAAGGTCAAACAAAAATTACTTTTGATTCTCAATAGACCGCCGCGTTGATTTTTTCCATTCGCATTGGGATATTTTTTGGTATTTTTCAAATATCACCGTTGAATGTGTCTCGAAAATAGGAAACATAAACACATAAAGTCGCAAATTCCTGGATCGATACCAACGTGGTCAAGAGCTTAGAAGCGTGAAAAAATATATTGGGGAGTCGGTTTCAATAATGTCTTTCCTTGTAAAATAACAACGAACAAATAGCAGATAGTGTGGAATTGATTATTGTTGAAAAGTTTGAGTAAAAAATTTCATAGTTTCCGAAAATACCGATTCGTCGAATTGAACGAAACAAACATGTGCGTTTGTGTATTCAAGCCTCCAAGTGAAAATATCACTGTTTGGGACTTATTTCTAATTAAGAGTATACATGCACTGAACGACATCCTCACTCGGGAGATTCTGCCCGTTAGTTCAACCTTTGGACGGTATTATACGTCTCCTGCTCGCATGTTAATACCGAAAAAATTATAGTGCACATCCACGCAGTGGCGTGTGCGCACATAGGTAATGGGTACGTGTCCATGATTTTATAATTTTTCTATATACCATGCAACAGAGTTTGGGGTGCCATCTGGCGGCGTGGCTCTCCCACTGGCAAAAAATCCAGAATCATTGTAACGGATACTTAATTGTTTTGGGCCTTTCAAAGGACATTATGTAAAATATATTGTTGAAGAATGCTGGAAACTATGATAAATAATCAAGTAATGAAGTGACTTTCGAAGTTAGGTAGTTGTTGGCGAGTTAGGTATTGTTTGAAAGTTCGAAGTGCCAATGCCGTCCGTTGCCGGTTTCGTCAGATTTGAAGCCCAGTTTCAATTTTAATTGAGAACGTACACTTCACAAATTGTTGACAACGAATAAAAAACAGAACAAGTGATTTATTGACACTTTTAGTGGGCCTTTTTCATTTGTGGGGAACTTAGCGCGATTTCCTCAGAAACAGCCGGAGTTCGGATGAATTCAAGTTATGTTGACGTAAGGTCAGGGGAAATCTTTGTTCTCAAAACACGGGCATGCAGTCTTGCAGTAAAGTTTTACAGAAACAGACATGCACGCGAACAGCGATACCTATTCATTTATTTCCTAGATTTTTCTTCACAAGTTCACAGGATCCAGTCTATGAACTATTTTTACCAATGATATAATACAATGTCAGTTTAAGACTGTCAGAATTACAGTGTAGCGTCCAGCCAATTTTGTGATCCGACGTGTTTTCCTGAAGACTAAATACCAGAATCACTCAGAACTCCAATTTAAATTACACGCACACTTCCTCTGTGTTTTGGTAAACAATGTTTTAATTCCTGGATGCTTTAGGCATTGCAACCAGAATAGAACTGAATTCATCTTCAAACTAGTCAATGTCGCCCTCCTCGTCTGACCAACATCTGGAGGTGGGGATTCTGATATTTAATTTATAGTCTTGAGTGTGTTTCTCCAAAAATGGCAAAACACTTTTGAAAAGCCTAAATACCAACCTCCCCAGAACTGACCTCTAAATAATATTTGGCACTGCACTACAGAATCAATATTTGATGGTTTCAGGCATTTTAATGGTGCTATGAGATAACATACATGTATGACCTGCACTGTCATGCTGTTGGAAAAAAATTTAAAAAATCAATGTGTAATGTTTTATCAGAGACATACCATACCAATGACTGAAAGTGCCTTAATTAAGAAATGTGAGGGATTTAAAAATTTTTTTTTTTTACAAATATTGCTAAATTATGGAAGCGTATTGGTGTCACAGGAAAATTTTTTTCCCTCTTACGTAGGAGTTAGTATCTCTTACGTAAGAGTTAGTATGTCTTACGTAGGAGATAGTATGTCTTTAAATCACATTCTGGCTTCTTAAAATATTTCACATTGTGTTTGATGAATATTTAGGCAGGAGAAATTTTTTTCCCTTTTACGTAGGAGTTAGTATCTCTTACGTAAGAGATATTATCTCTAACGTAGGAGTTAGTATGTCAGTTGATTGAGATGGGGAATTCTGTCATATAGCATGAGGGATTCTGTCTTATGGGGCTTTTGTCCGTTGTGATTTCGTCCTTTGAAGGCTTTTTTCCTATTGTGATGTTGTTCGTCTCCCATAAATTTGCTATGGCCACTCCGTTGGAAGAGTGAGTGTGTGTGTTTAAGATTAAAAATTCGCACTGGCACATACATTTCCTACTGAAATGTTTTGTTCGTGTTATAACCCGCCGAAATATTGTTTTCATGAAAATATACATTTACTTAACCTTGATGGGTTTCAAGCATGATACAAAATACACAAAATTGTTTAAACTAAGTGATGAGCTTAGAAACTGGTTAAACTCACTGGCAATAATTTAAGTTATTCATTGATGGGCTCTAAGTTAGTCCTTACAATGATATTACGCAAGCTTTTGTTTTTCTTATATTTCGATATTCGTTCTGTTGTATGTTAAAGTGAAAGGAATGCTGGACCCCCTTTCGCATTCTCCCTCTGATATGTTCATATCAAATGGCTAAATGATCAAATAAGCTACACGTTTTTTTCTAAATTCATCCGTTTCTTCTAATGTGTCTTTAAATGGCGGTTGTTCAATAGGCTGGATTTCGAAATCATCCAAAGAATGACCTGGGAAGTTAAAATGTTGCTCTACTGAGGCATCAGCATTATGTTTGATATCATGTTTGTATCTAGTAGAACGTTTTCTGAAAGGATTTTGACTTTGACCAACAAACTTCTTCCGACAGCGTTTACAAGTGATAAGGTAAATAATATTTTGTGAATCACAATGAAGGGAGTTACGGATCTGATAATGATTTTCCGTTTGTTTGGAGGAAACTTTCTCTTTCTGATCAGGCATAAAAGTATGCAATCTACAACGAGGCGTTTTGCAATTTAATACTGCGCCACCACGGCCTGGGTGGATGGTTGGGTGACAGGGATCGTTGGGTGGGTGGAGGCTGTGTGGAGGGGGAGGGATCAACTTGAAGGCTATAATTACACATGGAACATGTCATAATTCATGATACAATATATTGGAAGAAAGATGTGATATGCACACTGGTTGAGTTGGGAGTGGAGTGGAGTTTCAGGTGGGGAACCACTCCGAACGTTTGGTTAGGCATGCCAGATAGAGGTGTACAGTGACCGTCTCGCAGTAAGTAACCGCAACCACTGCTAAGGAGTGTTACAAATACGAAGAATGTCTGATTTGCAGTCAGTATTTTGTGAAAGGGGAGAGATGTGATCCTTTGACGTACATTCTCAAGAAGAATCATATACACCCTGACTTATCTGGGCTAGTTGACGCTCAGGTAGATCTGAGTGTATATTTGTCTTCCACAGACTACCAGACCCACACCACATAGCGGGATGACCGAATCCAAATGTAGGAGCCTCCCTCTCATCTCCTCTACCAAAATCAATCCATTGCTCACACCTCTGCCAATAAAACCCACCTGCTTACAATTCACACCGCCACCTGTACATTTCCTGTGAGATCTGAAGCTGAAGCTCCGTTGTGGTACTTCTGTGTATTTATTTATTGTTGCTTAACGCCACACCAGCAGCTAAGGCTATATTGTGGCGAGAAAACAGTGGAATGTAAAAAGTCATTATCATTTGAGAAGTAAAAAGATTGAATAAAAATAGAAAATAACTACAATAGATCTGTCAAAGACCGGAATGATTTAAACAACCATGGGTAGAGAAGAGAAGTGAATAACTTCTAAATTAACCTGAGGAATTGAGACTTGATGAGTCCAGATTAAAAGAGTAAAACAATTTTAAAATTTATTTAAAAAGGTTGATTTTCTTCAAGAACGATAGAACTTTATGAGGATTTGTTTTGTAAAATAGGTCTCTAAGGGACACAACATTAAAATACTGTCGTTTACTAAGATTAAAATCAGTACAATGTAAAAGAATGTGTTCCACTGACAGCACCTGCTGGCAGGGAATACATTCTGGTCGCACATTACCCTCCAACAAAAAAGAATGTGTTAGTCGTGTATGACCAATACGATGCCGTGTCAAAAATAAGATCCTTTCTACAAAGATTACTAGACGGGTAGTGATCTGAAATAGTTGGTCGGAAGCGATGAAGCTTGTTATTTGTCGCCCCATCCCATACCGCCTGCCACATATTCAATCAGAATACTGAATCAGAGTTCTATTTTCACAGCTGAAGTTAAAGCTATACAACTCGCACTTGAACACATCGAGAATGTACAGGAAAAGAAGTCAATTATTTTTTCCGACTCTCTTTCCACTTTTCTTATTTTACTCAACCCCAAGTTGAAGAACCCTCTCATTTTGGAACTTCGTGAGATGTTATCAACTCTCATGTCTGACCAATGTGATATCGTGTTTTGCTGGTTACCCGGACATGTAGGTATCGCTGATAACACCAGAGCAGACAGTGCAGCAAAACAGGCTTTATCCAAGCCTCTCACTGTCATCGCCTATAAGAAAAACAAAAGCTTGCGTAATATCATTGTAAGGACTAACTTTGAGCCCATCAATGAATAACTTGAATTATTGCCAGTGGGTTTAACCAGTTTCTAAGCTCATCACTTAGTTTAAACAATTTTGTGTATTTTGTATCATGCTTGAAACCCATCAAGGTTAAGTAAATGTATATTTTCATGAAAACAACATTCATTTCGGCGGTTTATAACACGAAAAAAACATGTCAGTAGGAAATGTATGTGCCAGTGCGAATTTTTAATCTTAAACATACATACACACACTCACTCTTCCAACGGAATGACCATAGCAAATGCAAGAGAGACGGACAACATCACAATAGGAAAAAGTCTTCAAAGGACGAAATCACAATGGACAAAAGCCCCATAAGACAGAATCCCATATACTATATGACAGAATTCCCCGTCTCAATCAATTGACATACTAACTCCTACGTAAGAGATAATATCTCCTACGTAAGAGATAATATCTATTACGTAAGACATACTAACTCCTACGTAAGAGATAATATCTCTTACGTAAGACATACTAACTCCTACGTACGACATACTATCTTATACGTAAGACATACTATCTCCTACGTAAGACATACTAACTCTTACGTAAGAGATACTAACTCCTACGTAAGAGGGAAAAAAATTTTCCTGTGACACCAATACGCTTCCATAAATTTAAAACTATCAGAAATGTGAAATTTAATATCATAAGAGGTTTGTTTTGTGTCAACATCAATTAATTTATGAATTATATCATAATTTGTGATGAAAGTGGGTATGCTGGGGGTCTAGGGAACACATTCAGGGCTATATTTTACCACATCAATATGCAGAAGAAAATTTGACATAATTTGTTAGGATGAAATGGCACTGTCTATTGATATTGGTGATTTATATAGCTGCAACACCAGTTTTTAAATCAAAATTGACATTCATTTTGTGTGGAGTGGAGGGGGGAGGTGGGGGGTGGGGGTGGCTGGTGAACACCACTCTTTCTCTTGCAGTATGGTTAAATGAAACAGATTTTTCCCCAAACTATTGTCTGCTGATGCAGATTTTAGTTTTATTTTGGGATTGGGGTAGTTTTTAAAGAAAGCAGTAAATTCTCATGCAGAAATTACTTTTATCAAATGAAAGAGATAAAATGTATCTTTGGAAGGATTAGAATGTAGGTTAAAATCCCCCCTACAAAAAATACCCCCAATCATTTTTACACACTTAGCAAAAATTCCCTCCACAGTTTTTGAGTAGTACCACATTCTCTCGCATTATTTTAAGAGCAGTACAAAAATCCCCCACCCGGCCTCTTACACCAAAAGATTAAAAGGCAGTCCAAAAGGATTTAAAAACATGTGTATTTAATTTGTAAATTACATAAACACTCATCACTATTTACAAAACATGCCTCAATAACTATTTATCAACACAGTTATTTAGTTATTGGAGTTTAAGGACACTTTCAACAGCCAGTGTCACCTCATGTCGGACAGTTTTATGGGTGGAGGAAACTAAAGTGCACTGAGAGAACCACCTGGTAACAGTGAGCAATTATCCAACGTGCTAACTCCACACAAGCAAAGTTAGCATTGATTGACAGTCCAGGCACATTAGACATAAAAATGAGAAAGTAAGGAAAAAAATCGGAGAAAGCTGATTTTTTTATATGTTTCCGGGACACACATTGTGGATAAAGTGTGAAAAGTCCCCGCGAATCCGAGTTGAGCTTTTTTAGTTATAGCGTTTTTTTGATGAAAAAAAAAATTTAAAAAAAAATTCGACCCAGCTCCATATTTCTCATTCTTATTCGCCTTAGTAGGGTGAGAATCATAAATATCGTGCTGAATTATATTGAGAATACATATCCCCAACAGAAAATGCCAACTTTGTACCAATCCTCACACTCAATGGTGAAATATTCACGAAAATGTACAAAATTACGAAAAAAAATTTATTGTTTTCATACACACAACGGTACACAACGTCCATTAAATCAAATCTACGACTACTTTGGGAGTTAAATTATATATCAAAAATTGCAGAAAAGCAGTGGCTTTATAATGATATATATATAACAATAGTCATTTATTCCATAATGAACTGGTGAAACGTGTGAAATATTAACCATACCCCCTAAACTCAAATTCAAACGGCATCGACTTTTCTCATTCAAATACCGTATTATAGCATCATTGTTTCAATTTCCATGTTCGATTAAATCACATAATGTGGTGTTCGCCTACACTCAAGGTTACAGTAAACCAAGCAAATCGGGTCTTGACGAAATTGTGATGAAGGATTTATCAACTTTGGGTGAATCTGATCCGAAAAATTTGAAACTCGCAAAAACAGTCGACAGTCTTTGGTCTTTGACGCATGTACTGAGAGTACCTTGCCCATCTTGGGCTGGATACATGCACATTGTCACATCATCAGATGATTATGAAACAAGTGATGTCGAGATACTTCCCTTTATTAATTTTGATCCATCCAACCCGAGCACAATTTACACTGCTCTCATGTTTGCACAAACTGAATGTGAGAAACAGGGACTGAACGTTTGTCCAGTGACGTTTGACCAACCACTTTATATCAAAGCAGTGGAGATTGCGTCTTCGTCAGATAAGTTGACAAAAGTTTTCGTTAGACTCGGCGGCTTCCATATGATTATGTCATATTTAGGGGCAATTGGTTCGATCATGGCTGGTAGCAGCTTGGATGAACTTTGGGGGACTGTTTATGCTGGTGGGTCAATCCATCATTTGATCAGTGGTCATGCATATTCAAGAGCAGTTCGTGCCCATTTGCTAACACAAATTGCCATTACAAAACTTGTGTTTGAAGAAAGCCGAACACTAGATAACATAGACTGCACAGAAGCCAATGAAATATTCTGTGGACTTGCCAGAGACAACAGCTGACGCTGTCAATCAAGAAAGTGTCAACCATCTACTGTCAAAATTACACGAACTGCTCCAGAATGCGTCCGTAGGACGCACAGGAAAGCTTTGGGTACAATACTACGAGCAAATAGGTCTTCTCCAGTTGTTCTTGAGAGCAGAGCGCACAGGCGACTGGGAACTTCACACATATTGTGTTCGCAGTATGATTCCAGTATTTCACGCAGGTGGTCATTTTGCATACGCAAAAAGTTCTCATCTCTATTTGCAGCAGATGAATGAGCTAACAGAAATAATGCAACAGGATGATTTGAAGTTGTTCACTGAGAAAGGTTACTTTACCATAAGGCGCTCAGATAAATTCTGGGACGGGATATATTCTGATCAGACCATAGAGCAGTGTTTAATGAGAATGTTCAAGCTCCCTGGTGGTCTCACACATGGCAGGGGAATAACCGATAGCACTGTTGCGAAATGGGTACATGGACTACCTCTTTGCCTTCCGATATGTAATGCTCTCGAAAATTTTGTTCATGTTCACACTGGTCATGGCGAACAACATCGGGATCTCCGTCAAAGTTCACAATTGACTGATGCCAATGATATCACCAAATTATTGAACTGGCTCAGAGTGCATTCCCCCTTTCAGAATAGAGATCCACTACAATTAGTCTCTATAGCGACCGGGCTTGTGGCCGACGAAACTGTGAACTGTGACCAAGTTCGCAAAATTGGTGAATGTTGCGTATCGAATGTTGTAAGCAAAACGTTCAACAGCATCAAACTACGACGTGTTGACACTGTGAAGTCTTTCGCATCGATGGCAAATAGCATCAAAGTCCGTGGAAGTAAGGTAGTGATTGACCCCACAATTCTGTTCAACCGCATCACATGTGTTATTCAGTCACAAGCAGAGATGGAAGAGTATCTCAAATATGAACTCGCGCCGAAACCACCAGCATTGTTTGATTCTGCTGGAATGAGGAAGACACAGAAAAGCACGCTCGGTAAGATCCTCAAAACATACGGTTCCGAGCAAACTAAAATCCCAGAACATTCTCTGTTTGTTGTAGATGGTGGATTTTTATTGAGGGCAGTTGTATGGCCTAAACAGTCGTCATATAAGGACATATGTACATCATATTCCAATTATCTAGTGAGACATTTTGGGGCGAACGTTGTGGTTGTTTTTGATGGTTATGCTTGTACAATGTCGACAAAGGGCATGGAACAAGCCCGTAGATCTAAAGACTGGTATTCCATTGATATCAATATCTCACCCGAGTTACCAGCCACCACACCCCAATCCGATTTCCTTGCAAATGCCAAGAACAAAACCCAACTGATCGATCTTCTAATGCAGGAGCTATCTGCTATCAATATTCAGTCCAAGCAGGCCGAGGCTGATGCTGATGTACTGATAGCCGAAACTGCACTTGACATCGCTCAAGATGACAACAATGTTGTCGTTGTGGGAACAGACACAGACTTGTTAGTCATTCTTACCTCTCGAGTTCAACCGGGATGTAATATTCACATGATGTATTCCATTACCCCAAACTTACTAGTTTCAGTTAGTGAAATAGCAACCAAAATGGGTGACCATAGAAGCAACCTCCTGGTAGCACATTCTATAAGTGGTTGTGACACTACTTCTGCACTCTTTCGAGTTGGTAAGAAGAAAGTATTCAGTACAATTGTCTCCGATGTTACTAGCGACTCACAACAGTATGTCAACACAATTTTGGCGGATGACAGTACACCAAGTGCAGTAGCCGCTGCCGGGGAACAACTTCTCCTGATCTTATACGGGAGTAAAACTGTTTCCTCTCTCGACCAATATAGATATGTCACTTACAAGCGTTATGTAGCAAAATCTAAACTGAATAAACCCATCGACCTAGCCTCACTCCCACCAAGCAGCGATGCTGCACAACAACATGTCTACAGATGTTATCTCCAGGTCCAACAATGGCTGGGCACTTCGCTTCCTCCGACGGATTGGGGGGTGGTCGCTAGACAATGGACTTCTTGTACCGACTGCAGCCACAAAGCCATGTGCCCCCGATAACCTACTGAATCTGATCAGTTGTGGTTGCAAGAGTGCTTGTACAAAAAGGTGTGGGTGTAAGAAGGCAGGACTCTCTTGCTCAGGTTTGTGTAATTGCAGTTCAGATTCTTGTAACAACCACAGAAACACTGTCCTGTCGGAAATTTCTGAGTTCGATGAATAATATGTATATAGGTCGTTGATAATAGTCAATGTAACTTAATCCATGTTGATTGATTTGTACATTCTGTAAATATTATTTATTGATTTTTGTACATTCTGTAAATATTATTTATTGATCTAATGCTGCCAGACACAAACGTGTCTGTTCGGTCCCAAGCCCGAAAATAGTTGAGTTCTCATGCTGACGGATTTTATGCCAAAAGGGGAACTCGGCCAGAAGCAGAGGGGGTTTTCCATAATGTCTATTTTGTAAGCAATGATAAAAGTCTTCAAATGGTGTTGGATTTTTTATCGTCTGTCCAACTAACATCCCGTTCTGTACTACGACCCTTTGGGCAAATCCGTTAGGAAAATCGTCATTTTTTGCGTAAATCCGATACTTTTTTGTGAATTTTCAATAATTTTTCGCAGAAATTGTCACAGAATGCACATTTTCCTCTAGGTAAATGTATATTAGACATTATGTAGCTCGAAATACGCGTAAACAAAAAATACAGTTGGATCAATTCGAGGTTACAAAGTTCGTGCGATTTTTTTTGATTTTTTTCAAACGCGTTTTCGAAAAAAGGCTGTAGAAAAAAAAGGTCAACTGGGATTTTAGGAGACTTTTGTCTATTCGTTCAGTGACATGTACTCGACTTTCCCTGAAAAAATCAGCTTTCTCCGATTTTTTTCCCTAGTGAAACCTAATGTTCTTGGGCTATGAAGCGACAAGTGCTCGGCCTCAAGTGGTAAAAAGCTTTGGACATTTTTGTATGGCTTTAAGTATACATGTACTTCTAAAAAATTAGGGGGGGGGGGGGGGGGGTTGTTCACCAGAAATTATGGAGGGAGGAATTTCTGTTTACCTGAAAAAAACATGGGGGGGGGGGATTTTTGCGCATTGTGTGAAAATGATTGGGGGGGGGGGGGGGGGGGGGGTTGTCAGGGAAAAGTTTTGTAGATTACCCTTCGAAAAGTTTGGGTTTGATTATAGGAAATAAGTACATGTACATTGTAAATGTACATTATTTTGGCTTCCAACACTGATTTAATTATATTTTTTGGGATACACATATTTCACTTTTAAATGTTCATTCGAGAACCACAGACTGAATAATACTGTTTTATTTTTGGAAAAGTTATATTTTTGTCACAGTCGGCAATAAAGGCCATATATTGCCAAAAATAATGCAGTTAAATGCATCTTGAGCAAGTGTGGCATCCAGAACTGAGAAGCACACTATAACCTCTGGCAAATGACAAATACATGTACACATGTAACCACCTTTTTTACCCTATTAACACATCTGATGAAACCATGCTTTCCCCTCATTGTACTTGTGATAGAGGGGATTTCAATTATATTCCAATCCTCTCCCAAATCACCATCCAAACATTTACCAGAAAATCCATACTTTACTTCTATTCGCTGAACAAGCTCATTCCAATAAGGGCGTCACTTGTATTCGCCCATACTTCACTTGTATTCGCTGAACAAGCTCATTCCAATAAGGGGGGCATAAGCTATGTTTTTGATGCCAAAAAATGCAAAAAAAAATTAACATTGAATGGCAATTTTGGTTACTTACTTTCTTCAGTCACTTCCAAGTTTCAACAGGTGAATGGAATGGACACGTTATTCCATTGAACGACACACAAACTTGTTTGGGTAAACTTGTCCCTAACCCCACCCCAATGTCCAACTATAAAATGGACGTCCGTGATTTATCACCAAAATGAGTTTATTACAATAATGGTTAGTTTATTACAAAAGTGGTTTTATTACAAAAAGTGGTTGGTACGCGTTAACCACTTTTGTTATAAAGTTTATTGCAAAAGTGGTTACTTACTTTCTTCAGTCACTTCCAAGTTTCAACAGGTGAATGGAATGGACACATTATTCCATTGAATGACACACAAACATGTTCAGGTAAACTTGTCCCTATCCCCACCCTCATGTCCAACTATAAAATGGACGTCCGTGATTTATCATCAAAATGAGTTTATTACAATAATGGTTAGTTTATTACAAAAGTGGTTTTATTACAAAAAGTGGTTGGTACGCGTTAACCACTTTTGTAATAAAGTTTATTGCAAAAGTGGTTACTTACTTTTTTAGTCACTCCCAAGTTTCAACAGGTGAATGGAATGGACGCGTTATTCAATTGAATGGCACACAAACATGTTTAGGTAAACTTGTCCCTAACGCCACCCCAATGTCCAGCTATCAAATGGACGTCCGTGATTTATCACCGAAATGAGTTTATTACAATAATGGTTAGTTTATTACAAAAGTGGTTTTATTACAAAAGTGGTTGGTACGCGTCAACCACTTTTGTAATAAAGTTTATTGCAAAAGTGGTTACTTACTTTCTTCAGTCACTTCCAAGTTTCAACAGGTGAAAGGAATGGACACGTTTTTCCATTGAACGACACACAAACATGTTTAGATAAACTTGTCCCTAACCCCACCCCAATGTCCGACTATAAAATGGACGTCCGTGATTTATCACCAAAATGAGTTTATCACAATAGTGGTTAGTTTATTACAAAAGTGGTTTTATTACAAAAGTGGTTGGTACGCGATAACCACTTTTGTAATAAAGTTTATTGCAAAAGTGGTTGGTACAATGCTCAACAGCGACCGAGTTAAATACAATGAAAGCTGACAATAAAGACCTGAGGTATAAATTGAGTTCACTTCAAACGGAAAATTACCAAGTTAGTCAGTCCCTATCGAGCATTCAGAATCACTGTGATAAAGCCTGTGAAACTGTGATTGACTTGCAGATGCAGTCAATGCGTGAGAATCTTTTATTTTCTGGTAGAAGAGAAATCGAAACAGACCGGACAACTTCGGAAGAATTACTGACAGACTTTTTACATGATAAAATGAAAATAGAAAGGCCGATTCATTTTGAGAGGGTGCACAGACTTGGGCCAAAAGTCCCAAATAAGACAAGACCGATTGTGGCAAAGTTTACGTACTTTAAAGACAGGGAGTGTGTTCGGAATAGGTCATATATTCTTAAAGGCTCAAACTATTATGTCAGTGAGCATTTCCCGAAAGCAGTGTCTGATTATAGAAGAACTGTCTTATTCCCGGTTGCTAAAGATGCAAAACAAGCAGGACACAAAGCTAAAGTTGTAGCAGATAGGTTATTTGTGAATAACAAA
This sequence comes from Pictodentalium vernedei, assembly GCA_031216915.1. Lineage (NCBI taxonomy): Eukaryota > Metazoa > Mollusca > Scaphopoda > Dentaliida > Dentaliidae > Pictodentalium > Pictodentalium vernedei. The sequence goes on along the minus strand of CM062297.1, from coordinate 878,533,583 downwards.
CTATATTACCCTTCTACTCCACGCCCTTACAGGGCACCCCATAATGTTGATCAAAGAGTAGACGCTAATATCAGGAGAAGCGACTCAAACAATTAGGCCAGCCCGAGAAGGTGCAAGATCCGAATCTTATCACTGAATGTTTGTGGATTAATGTCCAAACTACGTGACCCTGAATTCGTCGACTTCATCTCAAATTTCGATATTCTATGTCTACAAGAAACGAAGACTGACGATGCTGATGTAGTGCGAATTGAGGGATTTCACGTTTTCGCCACTAAAAACCGACACAAATTATCAAATATAGGATCCGGAGGGATATGCTTGGCCGTGCGAACGATGTTTAAATCTAAGTGTTCGAACTTGGCTGACGATAATGAGAATATTCTGTGGGCTAAATTCGAAAGAAAAAATGACCCCCCAATCATACTCGGAATAGTGTATCTACCATTTGAAGGGTCAAAATATGATACGGGTGACTTGCATGAACAATTGCACGTCTCGATATTAGATAAGTTGGACATAGCAGACTGTGTTGCAGTGGTTGGGGACTTTAACTCACGAATTGGAATTAGTAATGATGTTACCGATTGTGTCCAGAAAGAAACTGTAAACTTTAAATGGCTTGACAAAGTTAGATGCTCTGAAGACAGGGTGACCAACAATTTTGGGAGAAAACTATTGGAAGTGTGTAAGGCGAATAATCTAGTAGTCGGGAACGGGCGTTTCAGGCAAGATAGAAACATGGGGAGGGTCACGTGTAAGGGGGTTAGCGTAATTGACTACCTCATTGCCAGTGTCAAATTCATCGAATGCGTGACCGATTTCACGGTTGATGAATTCAACGAGCGATACTCTGACATTCATTCTCCCATTGCATTTACAGTTAATTGGTCAGTTTGGTAAACAAATAATAGAACATCTCACGATGATCAAATGTTTGACAAACATAACGGAACACAACCGAGTGATAATAGCAACAACTATCAAACAATGGACTCAACCGAGAGTAACCCTAACGGTAACTCCAATAAAGAGATTATCAACAAATGGGAACCTGACAAAAGCCAGGTGTTTGGAGAGAATATCGATGACGCCACACGTTTAGTAAAAGAAAATAAACTATTTTCTTTAGAAATTGCCGAAGATGTAAGTCTAAAAGACATGAATGACACAAATAATTTAATATGTTCTGTCTATATTGAAGCGGCAAAAAAGACATTTGGTGCAGACTTGCATAGGGAATATACTAAAAGAAAAAATACTAAACACAATAAGCCATGGTTCAATGTTGGGTGTGTACACGCAAGAACAAATCTACGAAGAATTAAGAAGCTTTACCAAAAAAAAATAGGTGCCCCGAAAACAAACTACCTTTGAATTCCTGTAGAAATCAGTATACAAAATCATTACGTCTCAGTAAAATCCGGTATGATATAAAACTAAGAGAAAAATTACGAAAACTTCAGAAAGTAAATGCAAGAGAATACTGGAAAATTCTAAAACTTCTGAATAAGGACAGGAAGCAGGAAAAGACACCCCCGCTGGACGTATTTTATGAATATTATAAGAATTTGGAGAAAATTGACACAAATGACCTGGCAGAGGAAACAAACTTTGGTCTCCCTCAGCTCCCCTCTGTGAACCCTATTGATACTAACATATTAAAAGAGGACATTACCCTCGATGAAATAGCAAAAGTCGTAAAAAATCTTAAAAATAACAAAGCCCCTGGGATCGACGGCATTAAAAATGAATATATTAAAACTACTTTTACAAAATTTGATGTAATTTATGTAAAGTTCTTCAACTTAATATTGAAAAGTGGTTTTCTCCCATCAGAATGGATAGTCGGGTTAATTAAACCGATATATAAAAACAAAGGTTGTTGTCTTGACCCAGATAACTACAGAAAAATTACCATTGTAAGCAATATCTCTAAGCTGTTTACAAGTATTTTAAACAAACGAATTACTACATTCCTTGACGATAATGACCTATTATCGGAAAACCAATCAGGCTTTAGACGCGACTATTCAACCCTCGATCATATATTTTCTATTAATGCCATTCGAGAACTGCTGGCATTGAGAAAGGAGCCGCTCTACTATGCATTTATAAACTTTGCTAAGGCGTTCGACACAGTCTGGAGAGCGGCACTATGGTCAAAATTACTCCATTGTAATACTGACGGAAAAATAGTGGACATTATAAGGAATATGTACAATAATATTAAATCAACCGTTATGATGGGCTACCAAAAGTCGAATTTTTTTAACAGTAATGTAGGTGTAAGGCAAGGGGAGAATTTATCGCCCATATTATTTGCGGTGTATTTGAACGATCTTGAAACATTTTTATATCAAAATAACTGCACAGGGGTACGTATAAAGGATTCCCCCCTTCTGATACACAAGGATATCTGCAACTTTTAATACTACTGTACGCAGACGATACCGTGCTTCTTGCAAACTCCAGAAAGGAAATGTAGACCATGCTCAACGCGTTCAAAGAGTACCGTGACCAATGGAAACTACAGGTTAACACATCTAAGTCAAAAATAATAAAATTTGGTACAGGGGGTGGGAAACGTGACACATTTTCCTTAGGATCAACCTCAATAGAAATTGTAAACGAATACAAATATTTGGGGGTAACATTTTTTAAACGAGGTTCATTCAACAAAGAAAAAAATATCAGATGTGTGGGGGCAAAAAAAGCAATGTATTCTCTTATAAATAAAGTTAGACAGAATCAGCTACCAACAGACATTATCCTGGAAATCTACAAAAAGTCCATCATCCCAATCATGATATATGGCTGTGAAATATGGGGATACCAAAATAACAAATGTATTGAGAAGTTAGAACTATGGTTCTTAAAATTTGTCCTAAAACTTAAGAAGTCAACCGGGGATAGCTTTATATTTGGGGAGCTGGGACTATATCCAATAGGAATTATAATAAAATTACGTTGTCTTAACTTCTGGGCATAACTTGTTTCAGGCAAGGCCAGCAAAATTTCTGTCCTCCTTTATTCACACTTATTTAATAGACATGTTTCGGGAACATACTCAAGTCCTTGGATTTTAAATATTATCTCACTCCTAAATAATATGGGCATGTCTGATATATCTATTAAGCAGCACATATTGAATAGAAAGTGGTTTGACCTCACCATAAAACAAAGATTGTTCGACATTTATGAACAAGATTGGAGGGCAACTTTAAATATCTCCAGCAAATATGAGTTTTACTCCCTAATAAAGCCAAAATTCTTCATAGAGGAATACATTAAATGGCTCCCAAAGTCTCTTGCTACCCCACTTCTTCAATTCAGAGTAAAATACCACAGACTCCCAATCGAAACAGGCAGTTGGCGATCTATTGATAGATCTTTGAGAAAATGTGACCTTTGTAATAGTGAGATCGGCGATGAATACCACTATATACTTGTATGCGAAAAGTTAAAAGAATTACGGCGTCTGTACATCAGAAAGTACTTTTATTGCCGTCCCAATATGTACAACCTCCAAATGTTATTTGACAATGAAAATCCCAAGATAATAAAAAACCTTGCTAAGTTTATCAAAACAATCAAATCAGTTTTGAAACCTCACCGTGGCTGACTCCGTATGCCCTTACATGTATCTTACCTAATTATGATGTCTGTAAGTTGGAATTGGTTCATCGGAATTTGTTTTATTGGGAATTGCTGGAGAGTGCCTAAATACACTCTGTAGTAGTTCTTGATGGAACAGATCTGGATGGATAGTATTAAACACATACCATAGAAAAGTACCATTACAAAAATTACATACATTAGAAAAATAAAAAGTCTTATGAAGCTCAACATAAACCTAAAACCAGTTCTGAAACCTTCTCGAGGCTGACCTCATGTCCCTATTTGCCCTGAATATTGACAAAACATGATTGGCGGGCTAGGGCTGGATTATACTTGGAAGTTGGAATTTGTTCATTGAGACTTGTTTTGTTAGGGATTATTGGAGAGTGACTAATGATACTTGCCTGTGGTTTTGGATATGTCAATTGTAAATGAGCACATGCTATTGTATGGTCCCTTGTTTTGTAGCAACGGTTTCCTGCACTCAGCCCGTCAAAAAAATGTACAACACAGAAAAAAAACGTAAAATGAATATAGTACTTTATTTAATGCTCAGGCATCAATTCACGCTAAAAAATTAAGTCATATTCCCCTGTCGGTCGGCAAAACGAAATATCAAAATGATATTTAGAAATCGATATTTCATCGTAGGTTCGGATGACGAATCACATGTACTTTAAACGAGTCAGCAAATCAGTAATGAATTCCAGAGTCCCAAATACAAACGAATTCGAATAATTGATAGTGACAGTGACTAAATCAATTCATTAAATCAGCGGTTTCAAAGTTTGACTTTCTCATTCACCTTCCAGCGAAAAGCCGAAATCACTTTCAAATTTCTTCAGTTCAACTTCACACGTCTTCAGTGCATTGAGTTCAAAAAAAATAAAATGACGTGTCTTGTTATTGAAAATAAGAAAGTGGTGTTTTTTGTTATTGTTCTATTTCTTCGAAACACATTGCGATTATTTCAATTCGCCAGCCTTGGTAAATCGTAAAGTTAGGGGAGAAATAAGACGGGACTACTTTTTGTGCGGATATTCACACATTCCAATGGTTGGAGTTTGGTTGTTGTAATTTTTGTATGGACGCCGGTTCGACACATAAATTTTGCGCCTTAATGGCAAATAAAGGCCACAAATTGGAGAGTTTGTAGTCGTAGAGCATTAAATAAAAAGAAAATTCACGAAAATTTGATGAATACCGAAAATATCTCGTTCGTGGCTACAAGAAATATGAGGATCTTCACTCGCGACTGCGTCGCTCGTGAAGATCCTCATATTTCTTTGTAGCCACTCACGAGATATTTTCGGTATTCATCAAATTTTCGTGAATATCCTCTATATAATGATCGGCGTAATATAGCATTTACTGATGGAAGAGGCCTCCTAGAAATGTTAGTACTCAGCTCCCTTGTGCCCTATAGTGTGATATACGCGGTGTCGGCGGGCCCCATGTACGGATCGAGCTCCGCTCGCACCAGACATGGAGGCCGGCGGCGACTGGTATGTCTGGGTGGTTCACCGGCGGACTGTTTTAGCCGATACTAAAGTCAATAATACACCAGGACAACATACTTCGATGTGTGTATTATGGTGTGTGTGAGAGAGAGGAAGTGGCGTGGAATGTGTGTGATTGTTTGATGGTGATCGTGTGTTTGGGTGTTAAGGATACGAGGGTCGAGTGTATGACCGCATTAAAATAGAGACCTATCCGATTTGCACCTGACATCCCAGAGCTCTCGTCTTGTACCAGACTGGCGCACTATCTGAACTTTCGGGTAAGGCGATACGAATGCCTTGCCATTTTCGCGTGCAAATATTCTGGCATAAGGCGAGAAGTCCGACTCGGGTTGATGCCACGTGGGCTTAGATATATTAGGCACACTACATGCTCAGAACCCAATCAAATGCCAGAAATTGTATAAAGTGCACCCCCTTTAGATCTTCCATTATATATTGACGTTCCTTTTCCGCACACAAGTTGACCAATATTAAGAGAGAAGGTTGGGCGGGGTGTACACATGTTTTAGCGATCCATTATGTGCATGTATGAGTGTCGGTGGTGAGAGCGAAGGAGATAGATAGAGAGAGAGAGAAAGAGAGAGAGAGAGAGAGAGAGAGGGAGAGAGAGATAGAGAGAGAGAGAGAGAGAGAGTGAGAGAGAGAGAGAGAGATAGATAGAGAGAGAGAGAGAGAGAGAGAGAGAGAGT
>CM062297.1:877069315-877244315 GCA_031216915.1 Pictodentalium vernedei | reverse complement strand
ATACTGTACTGTACTGTACTGTACTGTACTATACTGTACTGTACTATACTGTACTATACTATACTGTACTGTACTGTACTATACTGAACTATACTATACTGTACTATACTATACTGTACTGTACTGTACTGTACTGTACTATACTATACTGTACTGTACTATACTGTACTATACTATACTGTACTGTACTGTACTGTACTGTACTATACTATACTGTACTGTACTATACTGTACTGTACTATACTATACTATACTATACTATACTGTACTGTACTGTACTGTACTGTACTATACTATACTGTACTGTACTGTACTGTACTATACTGTACTGTACTATACTGTACTATACTATACTGTACTGTACTGTACTATACTGTACTATACTATACTGTACTATACTATACTGTACTGTACTGTACTGTACTATACTATACTATACTATACTATACTATACTATACTGTCAGAGTGGTGATGCTGATGCGGCAAGCTTCCGATTCACATGTCATTATTATTGTTGGCCAAAACAAGATGTCTGTAGGACGAGCGACTCAGATGCAGCAAGAATGAGACTAGCTATTGGCTATATAGCGGGGGAGGAATTCGCTAGAATTGTGCACTTGGTGATACCTTCCTGAAATTTGGCATGATGTAAGGGTAGGCATCAGAGATTTCAAAATCGATCGGCTACAAGTTGGCACCATCCTCTAGCCACCACTAGCAGCGAAATCCAAAATGGCCGCCAAGCGGATCGAAAAAAAGCTATTTTCGCCGATCGCACAACTGAAGCTCCAAACCTAACACCATACATGTGCTGTAATTGATGTGAATGATGGAGTGAAGCCCTTGGAACAAGTTGGGGGGAAGATTAATGGATAATGGGATCAGAATTTCCGTCGATGTGTGCGTCTGTGTGTCTGACTGTCAGTATGATCGTCCGTCCGTAGATAAATTAGTGTTGAATGTTTCTCGGGAATGCAATGGTCAAATGAACATGGTATGAGAGATTCCTGTCAACACATGAACAAGGGTACTCGATAGTATGCAGCAGTGGGGATACTTGGACATTTGATAATCCAATTAAAGTGACAGTCTATTCTCAACTTCCGGCATTTTCGATAGATTTATTTTCTAAGAAAATAAAACTATCAAATTTCTAGAGGAGTTCTGGTTCAATCTCAACACCATAGCGACACGTCTGCCAGCAAGGGCAGTGCTGGAATGAACTCGGGATGCATTAGTTCCCGTTGTTAATTATACAATGTTATCTTGCCAGTATAGAACATTGGCAAAATGGGACTAGAAGGGGTGAGTGTATGTTTGCAGTCATTCGAGGTACAGGAATATTTTTTGACTACAAGTAGTATTCTTCATTTTCGGCCAGTTAAGATGTGGTGTGTTCCAAGTCAGGATTAATGTTGCCGACACTTAATGCCCATCCCTCATGGTATGCTACTTTACCAGGGATATAGAGATATAGCCACCACTGGGAGCCAAAACATGACCTTTGATGTCGATGAGTGGTCGAAATGTTTTAGCGAATAACTTATCGAAATATGATCCGGTATGGCAATTTGATACCTTACGTTAGATTTATTAGATCAACTCAGGTATGGATTCATTGAGACATGAGTGCGCTACAAGATGAAGGATTTCCAAGTTGATTTGCTATGGAGTAGGAACTGACTAGTCACATGTGGCCTATGGCCAGAGAAAGACAAGGATACCATAGATGAACACACGGGTGAACGAAGGTATCAACTGTTGTACAGAGGCAAAATAGTTGGGGATATTGTATCATGCTATGCATGAATTAACACCGTCTTGTGCAGTAAATAACAGACTATTTTCCGAAATCTAAAACTGTATTCCTATACCCCGGACAATGTAGCAAGCCACATGGGATGAACATTTGTTAGCAAAATCAACTCAACTAGAAACATGACATGTGTTAACTGGCCGAAAATGGAAAAAAAAATACCAGAATAGGAGATGACTGGTCCTAACATGACAGTATACTACTCAATATTGTTACAACAGCCACCTTCACACTTACACAAAGGTGTGCACCTTAATCCAGCTTTCAAGCATTTGCAATTGCCCTTGCAGGCCTTGGCACAACTACAGTGGAGCATCAGTGCACATGCAGCACTTGCGTCTCCTAGGTGAGTCCAAAATGGGACCAGAATATTGAGACGTGGATTCCACTCCCATCCGTACTGTGATGGGTCTGGCACACATAAGTGTTTCTGCAGAGCACGATGCCAAATGAAAGATGACACAAGAATTACCCTTTTTACATGTTGATACAGAGCTGCTTTGGTGGGCGGGATGTTTTCCATAGACTTAAGGCCATGTGTGAACATATGCCGTCTCGCATCATTGACACGTGTACTGACACAACTGTTACTGTACATCTGTATGGTGAGTTTTTCGATATGCTGCATATGAGGGGAATCCTCTGAAAAGACTTGCGGATTCTCAGTCAATTCTATCATCATTTCAGTTGATGCGGGAAAATTCATCCATGCATTCCATCCTGTCTTCTTCCCAATGCCGAGCATGCTGGATGTTACATCACAACCTGTGAAGGCGTGGAAGAAAGTCAGGGCCTTACAGTAATCAGGTCCAAGTTGTGAAGCTATCTCATGAATTGGCATATCTTTATATGCCTTTCCAATTCCAAACCCAATCCACAGCTCACTGAGTCCAAGGTCACGGAATGTTGCGAAATGGTGCAAAGACAGAATGACGACATCAGAATCAACCGTGCAAAGAAAAGCTATTTTGTGACCTTGTGAGACTGCATGGTTGAGATGAAGCATCATGCGCGTGTCTGCTTCCTCGTGGTTCGATGGAGATATGTCACATAAGCTAACATCTTTATTGCATAGTACATATTCTCCTGATGTCGTTAACAACTGGTACTCGGATGTTGATGTTAATTTCAGCAGTTCAGCAGACAGGAACTTGAAAAATTCGTCTTTATTCTCACTAACTTTCAAGAATGCCTGCCAATTCTTCCCTTTAGGTAAAGGGACGTTCTCGGACACCCGTATCAACCTAACTGCTGTCTCACCGAGGCGTTTTGCTCGCGTCTGATTCTTCAAACTGCCTTCGGGGTAACAGTCATAGATCGCATCAACCCTTGTGGTGTTCGTGTTAATCAGAGATTCGATGTATGGCAATAATTGCAATCGAGCATATTCTCCAAACAGATCCGCTTTCTGTGGTTTGATTACATGGACTACAGCAGGCATATCCAAGATGACAACTGAAGCTTGTCTAGCTGCTGAATTCTTCCCTTGTGCAGGAATAGCTGGTAAACAATTGAGAATTTGAGATTTTGTCCCACTCCGTAGCTTACCTCTATCGGATAATGCTGGCGGATCACGTGCATTCTCGTGCATGAAAAACTCATCCATGTTTGAATCAGGCCGGGCTTGCAGTGAAACGAACATCTGGGTAACTATTGCGGCAGTTGCTTTACTTGACATGAGTTTGTCTCGGCCTTTGTCCAGGTTGGCTGGGGGTGGGTTAAGGAAGGTATATATATTTGCCTTGGGAATAACATCATTCAGGGGTACGGTGCATTCCACAAGCCTTTCCTTCAAGAAAGTGGAATATAAATGCTTGCCCCTTTCGGGTAATGACCGTAAACTCTTACTAACTTCGGGGTCCATATATTCACCAGTATCTAATGTCACCAGCTGACCACTAGTTTCATCATAAGGGTTGATAATGAGTCCCTGATTCACCAGATCGAGGAGAGATTTCAATTGATTCAGAAATTTTTTCTGCTCTGATACCGAACTTTCCGGGTGTTCCGTGTTATCTGATGATGTTGTGTGGAAACTTGCATATTCATACTCATCTATAACACGCAGAACTTCTGACCTTGAAAGCTCAATAACGACTTTCTCTTCAGCCTGGCCATAGAGACCTTTTGGACCACTGTCTTCTTTGAGTAGTTGGATACTATGTTCTTGGCTCTGATCTAAACCCATCATACTGAACTTCCTCTCACTACGCTGGACCACAAAATGGCCTTCCATGAATTTGTTGTGGATTGAAGGATGCCGCCTGGGTAGCTGAGACATGTCTCTCAGAAATACGGGGACCCACCGACAATAATTTGTATGTCCTAGGGCAAAAAAGTAACTGCACAACTCATCGATAGAACACAGTGTACCAGGCCAGTTACCGATTCGTTGGTTCCGAACGAATTGACAGCTTGTCAAGAGAAAGTTCCGAACGATTTCACCCCAATAGCGCGCAGTTGGAGATTGTGAAAGAATCCTCTGTTCCCACATTTCAAATGACTCATGGGGCCCAGTCTGCTGACAGTAAATCTCATAAGCATTCTTTCTGAGGATCTCAAGCCAAGCTAGAGTGAGAAGATATGCCTGTCGCGTCCTCTTGACATGTTTCCCACCAAGTAGGGATGATGCTACACCGGGTGTGAATATCTTTGCGAGGTGAAACATTCGCTCCCAACCAGAACCACCCATAAGCTTACCACCAGCTTCTTGGGTGCACATTTCAAGATGCAGGAATCCAATCATACACACCATTCGATCCTCACCTATCTCCTCTGGGAACAGCCATTGACATTTTTTCTGCCTGGCATACAACGGACAGTCACCTTCAATGACAGGTATCTGGCCGGGGTTTACGAAAGCAGTAGCTTCCCTGACCACATACATAGCATGCTTCTGCATACTGAGTGAGTCCGCTTTCTGCTCACTGAAAACAGGGAATACCCCAATAACTGCACGAGGTTTGACATTGTCTTGATCTTCATGTTTTGAAAAGAAGCCTGAAAAGGTCACAGGGACTTCATCAAGCTGCCAGCTGCCATCAACCTTCCCTTTATTGCTGATCTGTGACACATGAGACAACCAGTCATTCTCTCCCACGTTCAAATCTGCATATTCATTGGGCCGTACATTACATTCATCTGGAGATTCAAGCCTGATGTCCCCACCAAAGTCTTCAACGAAAGGAACAAATGCATAGTCGTCTGGGAGTTCAATTTGTGTGTCTTCTGGAACATCTAAACTCAGTGGTGGGGGATCAGTACCCACATTGTCCCTGCTCAGTTGACCAATGAGTGTGATGGACGTACCATGCATATCAGATCTACCAGATACATCAATGTTATCAGTGGTTCCTATCGAGAAAACATTACGTTTGCAGTTAGCTGGGACTACAACACCTTCGTTCTTGAACCGCAGTGAAACAGCTCTCGCGAAACTCCTGCGAACATCCATTACGCGATCATAAGAGACAGAGAGTCCCATTTGATGAAAATCTCTGATAAGATTTTTCATACGATCATGGGCATGCAACTTCAAACCCACATAAAGAGGCATTGGAGTTTCTCTGTCACGTCTCTGGTGAACATTTTGTGCATGTTCGGAGCGTTTCGCTGAATTGCTGATCAACATCTGTGAAATAGTACAAGCCACTCGAGTCTTGGCATTAACAGTCTCATCATCGCCTAAGTTCTGTATACTACATGTGCCCTCAAGTAGAACTCTAAGAAGAGTCAGGAGTGAGTTGGGTACAGGCTCGCTCAAGCAATAAGATGAAAATGATCCCGTGAAAGGAGCTTGAGATATGAGTATGTGTTTACGCAGAAGAAGACCCACATCAACTATCTTTTTTGCCTCTTCCTCAGACACTATACGAGTTAAAGATTCGGACAACAAGGAGCCAACTCGAAACCTACTTGAAATAAACACATCTCTACCCTGTGTGAAGGCGTCCCAGCCATCGCCCAATTTCTGCAACAAATGTTCTTTGAATCGAGTGGAATGTATTTCTTCACTAAGCCAATCAGAACCGACTTGCTTCAACCTCCGACTGTACAGATTCTTGAGATCGACAAGCTTCATCGCGGAATCGTTGTGTTCAACAAATGTTATGAGCTCTGCCATAACGAGAGGGTCATAGGGCAGGCCTGACGCGGAATGTTCGGCGTTCTTCGACTTTTTAGATTTAGCCGCTCGTGCTTCATTGGCAAGCTTACAATAACAGGTTTTGTGATAGTAAAGATCACTAGCAGCGGAATCAAATGCTGCATTGACCCGAGAAAAAACAACCCAGTTCTCGGCTTCCTTTGCCATAATTTTGAGTTTATTGTTATCAGACATTGATCTGCAAATAGGCTCACTGCTGTCACCTTCGCGTTTGTGACAATAAACACACTGGGGCAGTTTCCTGTCACAGCCAGATTCAAAACTTGTCCGTGTTCTTTTAGGACTCAGCGTGGAGCAGGATGCCACTGCCTCATTTCGCTCTCGCTTGTGTAGCACGCGCTGTACGATGTGAGTCCGAATACTGTCACGGCATGTCTTATGATATATTGCCTTATTCGTCAACAGTGACATCGACATACACTCATCACTCTCTCTCATCAAACAATCAATGGTCAAATTATATGGAAGCTCAACGCCATTATCTAGGAAGCGCGTTATGTCTTCCTCAATAGCTTTATAGGCGTCATGAAAACGAGATTCTCTATACGGACGCATCAATTTCTTGGAACTGTCTTGCTGGCAAAAGCAACAACGTTCCCAGTCAGTACTAGTCCGTACACGAAGAGGATTCTCACTCATTCTGTGAATGATTTTTGTGAACAATCGCGTTCTCGAATTAATTTCGACAGACAAATCAGAATTGCTTGCGGAATTACGCCAAACAAGAGATTGTATGGCAAAGAGACTGCTTCATAAAGAGCGTTGTTTCTCCGGGATCAGCGTCATTCAGGTTTGCCTGAATGACGCTGATCCCGGAGAAACAACGCTCTTTTCAAGTTCCAAGAAATTGATGCGTCCGTATAGAGAATCTCGTTTTATTCTACATCATCTCCCACGTCTGTTTCCAACACGTGCGTGGATCAGAGTTCACTTTCGCGCCCTTACAATCGGATGTATAGTCGGTAGACCGTCGAAAAGGAGGTTCCCTTCAGCCGCTGGCGGCCATTTTGGATTGTGCCGCTACTGGTCGCCACCGGTCGGTGTCAACTTGTAGCCGATCGTTTTTGAGAACCTCATAGCCTACACTAACAGTGTGCCAAATTTCAAGAAGGTATCACCAAGTGCACAATTCACCTGTATGTGACGAATTCCTCCCCCGCTATGACAGACCTCAATGAAACAAGATATAATTGCTTAAATTTATAGTTAAACAAAAGAAAAACAGTGATTGGAGAAAATTATGTTGAATCACCCAAGTGCTAGGGGGGGGGGGGGGGGGGTTAGGATCCAGGGAATTCTCATGGGGACACGGGAAATGTATTCTTTGCATGAATCAACCACTTACGACTCAATAATACAACATACCAAATTTGGTTCAAAACAGATCACCGGGTTCAGAAAACAGAAATTTGGGGTGGGACAAAAATCTTGCCACTCCCATTACAAGGGCAAATATTGCCCCCAGATATTCGGTTGAAGACTCTTGATTCTACACATCAATAGGAAGCTCTACACCAACTATCAAGTCATACCCACTCGCCCACGAGAAGCTTTAAAAAAAAAACAATTGGTACATTTTTCCCAACACCTCCCTATGCAGCTAGGCAAGTTGATTTGAACAAAAACAAAATGCGAAGTTAGAACAAGCAACCACTTCAAATTTAATTGAAATCGGTTCAGTAGTTTTGGAGAAGGTGCAAACACCATGTTAGTCATGGTTCGTCAACACTACAGAGGAATGAAGTCATGAATTTATTCATAACTCTAGTGTCCATGTCAGATGATTATTAGCATGAGGTCTTCCTTCCTGATTTGAACAACCTCGAACCTAACCTCTCCCTCCAAGCCACCCCCCCCCCAAGGGCCAAACTATTAAGCCAGAGACTTGAATTAAACAAATGTGATGTGAACCTGATACCCCTGGAGATGGTGTATACCAAATATGAAAGTATTCTGACTATGAGAAATTCCCTCATATTGCACTAAGTTAAAATTCAGGCCCCAATAGAGAGCCCAAATATTAACCCAGAACCCCATTTGAAGAAACTTGAATCTGGCCCTCCTAGAGATGTGGTATACCAAATATGAAAGCATTCTGACTGGTGGATCTGAAGTAAATTTTTAACCCTTTAACCAAGGCAGACTATATCAAAATTTATTATTTTAAATACCATTTTTTTTAATTTTTAAAACCTTTCCAACAAAACCATATCATGTGACCCCTCATTGGAACGGGCTCAATGAGCTTATTCCAAAGCGGGGTCATATGATAGAGTTTGTGGACATTTTTTGAAACATAGTATTTTTTCAGCTGCTGAAATTGCATGTTATGTGGGCGGATGTTGCCAATTCGTTGGGTAAAGGGTTAAAGAAATTCATATTGCACAAAGTTAAAATTTGGGGGCCCACAGGGAGCCCAAATATTAACTTGGGGACTCAATTTGAACAAACTTGAATCTGAACACCCCCTCCCCCCTCCCCAGTAATCCCCCTCCCCTTTACCTGAGATGTTCTGTACCAAATATCAAAAGTTTCCAATTGAAGATTTGGAAGATTTTTTCAATTTTAAAAAAAAATATACAGATACTATCAGAGTTATGCCCCTCGTGGTGACTCCTGTGGGCGAGGCAACTTTATTTGAACAAACGTGATTGACATATAATAAGGAACATGCACATCAAATTTGGTTCAATTCGGCCCAGTGGATTTTGAGAAGGCGATAATGTAAAGTTAACGCCAGGCGGATGAATGGACGGGCAGACATTGGACAGAAAGTGATTAGTAAAGCTCCCATAGGTTTGCTCAGGTGAGCTAAAAACAAAGTGGAATTCCACCCAGACAAATCTTGAATTATTATAATAAAGTATTAACACACAAGCAGTATTTGTGTGATGAAATCGTAGAAGTCATCCAAATGGCCACCTGCTTAAACAGTGATAAGTATATGTACTTCTAAAACTCATCTACAGAATATAAGTTATTGTCTGAGTGGAAATTACACTCTGTGGGTGTTTATTTATTCACAACTTCCCACATACATCATGGGTTCAAAATACGTATTCCACTCAACTGGGCATCATTTTTGGATGGTTTCTGGAGAATAATAAATTACCAACAGAAATTAAAAGATAACAAACATAAATTTTTTTTATTAATATTGAGTTTTAGAATAAATCAACAATAGATATTTACAAAACAATTATGTAGATATGTACAAACATTAAAATGAAAATATCACAAAATTATATCTAATGAATGTCAAAAATACTTATATAAATATCAAATCAAATATTTTCTATCTTCAAACCCTCTATTTTATTTTATCAATTCTACAATCTATTAACAACATATTTAGATATTCTACAAGTATTACATGAGTTGACTGGCAACCTTTCATAATATGTTCTAAAAAAGAGTGCTTTGTTTAATGTTCCCCATGTTGCACCAGGTTAGAATTTGTGTCCCCATTGGCTGATTTAAATCAATTAACTACAAATATTCTGAAATATTTTCAAAACAACTTGGAAATGAGCTGAAACAAGATGGAATGCATATTAAATGTTGAAATACAGTAATTAGCCCTTGTTTATGATAGAGTGAACTAATCTGTGGAGTAGGAATATACATCTCATTGTGTCTTGACTGCTGGAACGTGCTGTAGGTAAGTTAAATGTTTTTAAAGTTTTATAAGTTTATATAATTTTTAGCTAATGTGAATAAAATTATACCCATCAAAAATACTAAATCAACTCCGAGAATTTATCTTCCTTCCAGCAATGCTGTAACAGGAAGTAAACACAAGTGCAACTTTAATTGAAACAACTCGAATTGACATATAGGACCATGCATATCAAAACGGTTATATAAAGAAAAGTCGATAATGTAAAGTTCACGACAGACGGACGACGGACACAAAGTAATCACATAAGCCCCCCCCCCCTTGACATTCAATCAAATGAGCTGAAAAGTGAAACAAAACACCTATATTTTCATTTGTGTATTTTGTGCCATTAAACACTCAATTGTAACAGATGAACTGAAGCAATGATGACTCAGATCATCAGATGTGTGTGTACAATATTATTTGTAAGTGAAAAATATAGAGAAAACAATCATAACTGTAGGACAATGAAACACCCGTAATTATTTTTTTTTTACCTTAAAGTTGAACAAATAAACAAGAGGCCCCACGGGGCCTGAAGCACTCACCTTGAACAGAACATGATATAAACAAGTCCATAATGAGTCTACTTGAAGCAATCCATCTCCATATGACACACTGTCAATCCTTGAGCCCCTCAGTGGTGACAAAAATAATCTGGGCATCATGCCTTTTCTTCAGTTGATCATAATGTAAAATATAGATCTCCCCTACAGTTAAAACTAGAAGTCCTGTCATGAAATGCGCACAAATAGCACGTTGATATGCGCGTTAATATGCGCGTTATGGCCCAAGTAAAGCTATCAAATTCAGTACATATGGCCTGTACACAAGCAATGTTTCAGCCAATGGACCTCCGGGTAACCCGGAGGTCCATTGGCAGAAACATTGCATGTGTTTGCTATGTGTAACCAGGGGAAACTGCCGTGGTTTGGATGCCATTCGATATTGCAATTGCGCACAATTCCAACGCGCAATTAAGCCTAGATAAACGCACTATTCGTGACAGGACTTCTAGTTTTAACTGTATGAAGCTCCTTGATACAACCTACGTAGTTTAATCTTAGTTACACATCTCTAGAGGATACTGAATACGAAATTTCTAATTCTTCAGCTGCATGGCCAATTCCGGTTCCCAGAGGGAGCCGAAATACTAACACAGGCTCTCGATTTGAACAAAGTTGAATCTGATCCCCCTAGAGATGTTGTATACCAAATATGAAAGCATTCTGACTGTTGGATCTGAAGAAGAGAAATTTTTAAGAAATTTCCTCATATTGCACTAAGTTAAAATTCAGGTTACCAAAGAGAGCCTAAGTATTAACCCAGGGACCCAGTTCGAACAAACTTGAATCTGACTCCGATAGAAATGTTGTAAACAATATACGAAAGCATTCTGACTGGTGAATCTGAAGAAGAGGATTTTTGAACAAATTCCTTCATATTGTACTAAGTTAAATTTCAGGTTCCCATATGGAGCCCAAATATTAACCCAGGCACTAATATTGATCAAACTTTAATCTGCACCCCCTAGAGATGTTATAAACCAAATATGGAAGCATTCCGACTGGTGGATCTGAAGAAGAAGATTTTAAAGAAATTTCCTCATATTGCACGGAGTTAAAATTTGGGCTTCCATAGCGAGCCCAAATATACACCTAGGGACCCGATTGGAACAAACTTGAATCTGACCTCCCTAGAGATGTTGTATACCAAATATGAAAGCATTCTGACTGGTGAATCTGAAGATTTTAAAAATTATCCCTCATATTGAACTAAGGTAAAATTTGGGCTTCCATAGGAAGCCCAAATATGAACCTAGGGACTTGGTTTAAACAATCTTGAATCTGACCCTCATAACAATGATGTATACCAAACATTAAAAGATTTTGACTGGTGGTTCTGAAGAAGAAGAATTTTAAAGAATATTCCCCATATTGCCCTAAGTTAAACATTTGGGCTCCTGTATTGAGCCCAAATATGAACCCATGGGCTTTATTTTAATAAACTTTTATCTGCTCCCTCCCCCTCCCCCCTCCCTATGAATGCTGTATACCAAATATCAAAAGATTCTGACCACTGGTTCTGGAGAAAATATTTTTTAAAATTTTTGCAAATATGGTGACTCAGCATTTTTTTTATGCCCTCCACAGAACACCCTAACATAATTTTTTTTACCATTCAATTCTACTGGTCCTAAGGATGCTTCATACCAAATAACAGCTCCGTGTGGCTTGGGAAAATATGGGCGTTTGAAAATATTTCTGCTTATAGCTCCTAGGGTTCCCATGGGGATGCAAGATTTTTTTTTGCACGAGTCAAGTACTTATGATCCAATAATACCAAATATCAAATTTGGTTCAAATCGAACCATCGGTTCAGAAAATAGAAATTTTTGGCGGGGCCAAAAATCTTACCCCTACCATTACCAAACCAAATATTGCTTCACAAACTTCCTTTGAACAAACTTGATTCTACATCTCAAAAGGAAGCTCCGTAACATATATCAAGTCATTGTAACCACTGATTCATGAGGAGAAGATTTTAAAAATATTTTGGAGCATTTTCTCCCACCCTCTCCATATAGGGCTGGGCATGTTGAGTTGAACAAAACTGCAATGCCCCTTTGGGACCATCACTCACACAAACTTTCACTAGAATTGGCTCATTGGTTTTGGAGGAGAAGACGAAAACATGGTGTTGACGGATGACGGCTGGACGGAGAGCGATGAGATCAGCTCAGCTTAACTTTGTCAAGGTGAGCTAAAAAAAATAATTAAATAACAGTTCTTAGTGCTTTCTAATTCGCAAGGGGGGAATCACCCAAGTGTGAAATGTCCCATTTACGAATTGATATTCAACTGATTGGTACAAAATATCTTAACATTAGATATAAATAAAGTTTGAACACACCTCTTCTTCTTGATTCCGCGTGGAGTGCTTTAAAATTGAAAGAACATACATGTATCTTGAACTTTTAAAATGAAATTTGCCCCTCATTGTCAGTTTCAGTGATAAATTGTGATTGTGTTAATGTTTTCAAGATACTGTTTTGTGTGTTAGGCTTCACGTAGTTTTGTTGTCAAACACATCAAAATCAGGTGCATAATGCATGAGATTTTATTATTTTAGAAATTAACAATGAGAATTTGTTGGAAACAAACATGCTCAGCAATCTGAATCTTGTTTTCAATGATATAGTTTTGTGTGTTTGGCTTCACATGGGTTTCTTGTCAGACACTCCAAAATTGGGTACGTTTTATTTTAGTAATTAACCCTAGTGGCCGTTTTTTTTCCGGCCAGGAACATGATACCTCATAATTTCATTAAATAGGATGCTAAGTGCATGTGTGTGGTAGACCAATCAATATTTTCAGCGTGCAGCCACAATATTAATTGGTCTACCCATAAATAATGAACATGGACTCTTCCAGTTGCTGTCACTGAACTAATCTAGAAGATACCACTAGGGTCCATAGGGTTAAGAATCAGATACTGTTGGCAACATGCATTATTTATATTTATTTATTTATTTTTTGGAGTTTATGGTCAGATATTTCTGCACAATGGCTATTCATGACCACGACAGTTTTACGGGTGGAGGAAGCCGGGGTACCCGGAGAGAACCACCGAGCAACGGCGAGCAAGCTTATTAAAATAAAGCCCATTGGTTTTAAGCTCTCCAACATACTAACTCCACACAAGCAGGGTTAGCATTGGTTGAAAACAGGTGCACCATCGACGTGCAGTACGCCTTGGTACACAGCGTTACCGTGCCCCCACGGGGGCAATGGGGGTGAAAGGTCTTGCCCAAGGACACAACGCGGTTGCCGCAAGTGGGATTCGAACCGAGAACCTCTCGGCTTGCAGTCTGCACCTCTACCTACTGAGCCACCGCGCCCCAGGCTACATGCATGTTCAACAATCTGAATCGACTTAGATTGTCAAACGTGTGCACATTTGTTACTGTAACAAATCGGATCACTGTTTCATCAATGATAAATAATACAATTTTATTTAGTCTTGACACAGGGGGAGGCCACCAAAAATTTGCAAGACGTGACGTGGGGGTGGGTGGGTCTCTTAAGTGCGTCAAAAATGTGCATTTCCAACTTGTGCAATTTTTTTAATTTTTTAAAAATATATCAATATATCAGCTAATATATACCATCATTTGTGTTTCAAACCTTAAAGATGATGTTGTACATCACACTCTTAACATAAATAGGAGGTTTTATATGTGAGAATATTGGGCTTAAACTGGGAAAATGTCACACGTTAGTAGGGGGGTGGGTGTCTTGTTCGAAATGTAGAAAATGTGCAGACAATATTTTGGAAACAATTCAAATGAAAATTTGTTCCCGTATATGTACACCTGCTCTGGCCAAGCCTGATAATGAACAGCTTGTCATTTGTAGATTGGGGCCCACAGCAACCCACAGAGGTTTAAATTGGTGGTGCCAGTTTAACCCTTTACCTAACATGAAAATCAGACGACACTTGCCAAAAAATGATTGAATAACTCATTTTTTTCATTTTTTATCTCAAAAACATAGGTTATGACCCCTCATTGGAACGCGCTCGAGACAAAAAATGAAAAAAAATAATAAAAATTAATTGGCGATTTTTGAGGATAGCGCTGGCCGTTTTTGGCCGTTACGTTGGGCAAAGGGTTAAGTACATTATGAAAACCCCCTAAAGACAGCTGTGCTTACTAAGTTTATAAGTTTATTTTGGATTTGAATGGGAGAGTGGGGGTGGGTGTCTGAGAACGGTAGTAGAAAATTTGCACGTAGTGGGTGGGTGGGTGTAAAAAGGAGCCGAATAAAAAATAGGACGTCACGTCTTGCAAATTTTTAGTGCCCCCCCCCCTTCCCCCTTGCTTGACATAAAACTTTTGTGTAAGTGCCCCTTGATCAAAAGCAAAATGCTAGCTAAAACATTTGTGGGAACCTTTTTTCGTTTCTGTGATTTGGGTTTGCACAGAAACGAAATGATCATTTCAGTGAAATCTGCATGTCTGTTTTAGTACTGAAAGGATATTTATTTATTCTACTAAAACCAGCCCAGCTATGTACACATTAAATGGAACTCGACTTGAACAAACTTGAGTTGATTTTTTTTTTTGTGTTTAAGGTCACATACTTCTGCACAACGGCTACCTGTGACCGCAACATGAAGATAAAGTGAAGTTTTGTCAATTGTTTATACTCATGAAATTGGAATGTACAGTAATGTGAAGATAAAAGTTGTCGTTTTGTCGATTCTACGAAAACAAATTGCTTCTATAATTTCTCTACTGGGAGTATATGTATATATATAAAAGAAAGTCTGTAAACACAAACATTATTCATATACTCGAGGAAAAAATATTCTGAATGTATTAACAAGCTGTGAAATGTATAGTCCTTAAATTTAAAGAGTGGAACATATCACCTATTGAGTGAAAGTTCACCCAGAAATAATTCTCAAATTTGTTTAACAAACATGGAACCAGGCTTGTTCTTTTGTGTCCAAGGACATTTTACCTAACCACCTGCCTCAATCAAGGTTGGTATATGATACACGTAAGCTAGGGGACAGGGCTCAAAATAAGCGGTGTCGCGTCGCTTTTTGCTATGCAAAACTTGCAAAAAGCTGCGCAATATTCAATTATGTATTGCATTTTGCGATACAAGATAATCAACTGCAGCCTATTAGGCTGCAGTTGATTATCTTGTGTCGCAAAATGTAAATAAAAATTTGAAAACTAATTCACTGATGATTTACTTGTGGAACAACCAGTCATTACTCAGATTAACTCTCCATCAAGCATCATTACCAACTTCATATGAAAGATGAATTCTGTTGGTTTAAATTCTTCCTGTTTTTACAACATTTTGCATAAAATATACATTAAAAATAACTTCAAGCCCATCAAATTAAAAATCCCAACTTCCATTTTGAGAACTGTATTGAACAACCAAGACGCTATTTGAAAATATCCAAGTCCATGCAACCCTTAAAGGCAGTTCAGTTAAAAAGAAAACATAGTAAATGTTTCATGTGTTGCAGATCATTTGGAAATGCCCACAAATGGATGGAAACTATTCTATCTACTTAGAAGAATTCCATACACAACAGCAAAGCATAACTCTGAATACAAAAACAGCTATGTAATTTTTACAAAATGCTATTCATTTTCTGAAAATTTGGAGCATTTTGCCACGCAAAGAAAAAAAGTTATTTTGAGCACTGCTAGTGGATACAATGAAACACATCAAACAACAATGTTGTTTAATGGTTAAATTAAAATAATTAAAATTCAAGCCTAACACTTCAGAATACGTGTAGCAGATTTCACTTTCCTTAGTTCCTTCAAGCCTAATACACCAGAATAAGTGTAGCAGATTTCACTTCCCTTAGTTCCTTCAAGCCTAATACACCAGAATAAGCGTAGCAGATTTCACTTCCCTTAGTTCCTTCAAGTCTAATACACCAGAATAAGTGTAGCAGATTTCACTTCCCTTAGTTCCTTCAAGCCTAATACACCAGAATAAGTGTAGCAGATTTCACTTCCCTTAGTTCCTTCAAGCCTAAAACACCAGAATAAGTGTAGCAGATTGCACTTCCCTTAGTTCCTTCAATCCAACAACACCAGAATAAATGTAGCAGATTTCACTTCCCTTAGTTCCTTCAATCCAACAACACCAGAATAAGTGTAGCAGATTTCACTTCCCTTAGTTCCTTCAAGCCTGATACACCAGAATAAGTGTACCAGATTTCACTTCCCTTAGTTCCTTCAAGCCTAATACACCAGAACAAGTGTAGCAGATTTCACTTCCCTTAGCTCCTTGAAGTCTAATACACCAGAATAAGTGTAGCAGATTTCACTTCCCTTAGTTCCTTCAAGTCTAATACACCAGAATAAGTGTAGCAGATTTCACTTCCCTTAGTTCCTTCAAGCCAACAACACCAGAATAAGTGTAGCAGATTTCACTTCCCTTAGTTCCTTCAAGCCTAATACACCAGAATAAGTGTAGCAGATTTCACTTCCCTTAGTTCCTTCAAGCCTAATACACCAGAATAAGTGTAGCAGATTTCACTTCCCTTAGTTCCTTCAAGCCTAATACACCAGAATAAGTGTAGCAGATTTCACTTCCCTTAGTTCCTTCAAGCCTAATACACCAGAATAAGCGTAGCAGATTTCACTTCCCTTAGTTCCTTCAAGCCTAATACACCAGAATAAGTGTAGCAGATTTCACTTCCCTTAGTTCCTTCAAGTCTAATACACGAGAATAAGAGTAGCAGATTTCACTTCCCTTAGTTCCTTCAAGCCTAAAACACCAGAATAAGTGTAGCAGGTTTGACTTCCCTTAGTTCCTTCAAGCCTAAAACACCAGAATAAGTGTAGCAGATTTCACTTCCCTTAGTTCCTTCAAGCCAACAACACCAGAATAAGTGTAGCAGATTTCACTTCCCTTAATTCCTTCAAGCCTAAAACACCAGAATAAGTGTAGCAGATTTCACTTCCCTTAGTTCCTTCAAGTCTAATACACCAGAATAAGTGTAGCAGATTTCACTTCCCTTAGTTCCTTCAAGCCTAATACACCAGAACAAGTGTAGCAGATTTCACTTCCCTTAGTTCCTTCAAGCCTAATACACCAGAACAAGTGTAGCAGATTTCACTTCCATTAGTTCCTTCAAGCCTAATACACCAGAACAAGTGTAGCAGATTTCACTTCCCTTAATTCCTTCAAGCCTAAAACACCAGAATAAGTGTAGCAGATTTCACTTCCCTTAGTTCCTTCAAGTCTAATACACCAGAATAAGTGTAGCAGATTTCACTTCCCTTAGTTCCTTCAAGCCTAATACACCAGAATAAGTGTAGAAGATTTCACTTCCCTTAGTTCCTTCAAGTCTAATACACGAGAATAAGAGTAGCAGATTTCACTTCCCTTAGTTCCTTCAAGCCTAAAACACCAGAATAAGTGTAGCAGGTTTGACTTCCCTTAGTTCCTTCAAGCCTAAAACACCAGAATAAGTGTAGCAGATTTCACTTCCCTTAGTTCCTTCAAGCCAACAACACCAGAATAAGTGTAGCAGATTTCACTTCCCTTAATTCCTTCAAGCCTAAAACACCAGAATAAGTGTAGCAGATTTCACTTCCCTTAGTTCCTTCAAGTCTAATACACCAGAATAAGTGTAGCAGATTTCACTTCCCTTAGTTCCTTCAAACCTAATACACCAGAACAAGTGTAGTAGATTTCACTTCCCTTAGTTCCTTCAAGCCTAATACACCAGAACAAGTGTAGCAGATTTCACTTCCCTTAGTTCCTTCAAGCCTAATACACCAGAACAAGTGTAGCAGATTTCACTTCCCTTAATTCCTTCAAGTCTAATACACCAGAATAAGTGTAGCAGATTTCACTTCCCTTAGTTCCTTCAAGCCAACAACACCAGAATAAGTGTAGCAAATTTCACTTCCCTTAGTTCCTTCAAGCCTAATACACCAGAACAAGTGTAGCAGATTTCACTTCCCTTAGTTCCTTCAAGCCTAATACACCAGAATAAGTGTAGCAGATTTCACTTCCCTTAATTCCTTCAAGCCTAATACACCAGAATAAGTGTAGCAGATTTCACTTCCCTTAGTTCCTTCAAGCCTAATACACCAGAATAAGTGTAGCAGATTTCACTTCCCTTAGTTCCTTCAAGCCTAATACACCAGAACAAGTGTAGCAGATTTCACTTCCCTTAGCTCCTTGAAGTCTAATACACCAGAATAAGTGTAGCAGATTTCACTTCCCTTAGTTCCTTCAAGTCTAATACACCAGAATAAGTGTAGCAGATTTCACTTCCCTTAGTTCCTTCAAGTCTAATACACGAGAATAAGAGTAGCAGATTTCACTTCCCTTAGTTCCTTCAAGCCTAAAACACCAGAATAAGTGTAGCAGGTTTGACTTCCCTTAGTTCCTTCAAGCCTAAAACACCAGAATAAGTGTAGCAGGTTTGACTTCCCTTAGTTCCTTCAATCCAACAACACCAGAATAAGTGTAGCAGATTTCACTTCCCTTAGTTCCTTCAATCCAACAACACCAGAATAAGTGTAGCAGATTTCACTTCCCTTAGTTCCTTCAAGCCTAAAACACCAGAATAAGTGTAGCAGATTTCACTTCCCTTAGTTCCTTCAAGCCTAAAACACCAGAATAAGTGTAGCAGATTTCACTTCCCTTAGTTCCTTCAAGCCTAAAACACCAGAATAAGTGTAGCAGATTTCACTTCCCTTAGTTCCTTCAAGCCTAAAACACCAGAATAAGTGTAGCAGATTTCACTTCCCTTAGTTCCTTCAAGCCTAATACACCAGAATAAGTGTAGCAGATTTCACTTCCCTTAGTTCCTTCAAGTCTAATACACGAGAATAAGAGTAGCAGATTTCACTTCCCTTAGTTCCTTCAAGCCTAAAACACCAGAATAAGTGTAGCAGGTTTGACTTCCCTTAGTTCCTTCAAGCCTAAAACACCAGAATAAGTGTAGCAGGTTTGACTTCCCTTAGTTCCTTCAATCCAACAACACCAGAATAAGTGTAGCAGATTTCACTTCCCTTAGTTCCTTCAATCCAACAACACCAGAATAAGTGTAGCAGATTTCACTTCCCTTAGTTCCTTCAAGCCTAAAACACCAGAATAAGTGTAGCAGATTTCACTTCCCTTAGTTCCTTCAAGCCTAAAACACCAGAATAAGTGTAGCAGATTTCACTTCCCTTAGTTCCTTCAAGCCTAAAACACCAGAATAAGTGTAGCAGATTTCACTTCCCTTAATCCCTTCAAGTCTAATACACGAGAATAAGTGTAGCAGATTTCACTTCCCTTAGTTCCTTCAAGCCTAAAACACCAGAATAAGTGTAGCAGATTTCACTTCCCTTAGTTCCTTCAAGCCTAAAACACCAGAATAAGTGTAGCAGATTTCACTTCCCTTAGTTCCTTCAAGCCTAAAACACCAGAATAAGTGTAGCAGATTTCACTTCCCTTAGTTCCTTCAATCCAACAACACCAGAATAAGTGTAGCAGATTTCACTTCCCTTAGTTCCTTCAAGCCTAATACACCAGAATAAGCGTAGCAGATTTCACTTCCCTTAGTTCCTTCAATCCAACAACACCAGAATAAGTGTAGCAGATTTCACTTCCCTTAGTTCCTTCAAGCCTAATACACCAGAATAAGCGTAGCAGATTTCACTTCCCTTAGTTCCTTCAATCCAACAACACCAGAATAAGTGTAGCAGATTTCACTTCCCTTAGTTCCTTCAAGCCTAATACACCAGAATAAGTGTAGCAGATTTCACTTCCCTTAGTTCCTTCAATCCAACAACACCAGAATAAGTGTAGCAGATTTCACTTCCCTTAGTTCCTTCAAGCCTAATACACCAGAATAAGTGTAGCAGATTTCACTTCCCTTAGTTCCTTCAAGCCTAAAACACCAGAATAAGTGTAGCAGATTGCACTTCCCTTAGTTCCTTCAATCCAACAACACCAGAATAAATGTAGCAGATTTCACTTCCCTTAGTTCCTTCAAGCCAACAACACCAGAATAAATGTAGCAGATTGCACTTCCCTTAGTTCCTTGAGGTCTGATACACCAGCATAAGTGTAGCTGATTTCACTTCCCTTAGTTCCTTGAGGTCTGATACACCAGAATAAGTGTAGCTGATTTCACTTCCCTTAGTTCCTTCAAGCTAAATACACCAGAATAAGTGTAGCAGGTTTCACTTCCCTGGTTTTCCTTGAGGAATTTATTACAGGTAAAATGACCACTTGCTACCAACATGTAGAACTTCAATTTATCGTTATCTCTTCAGTCTACAGTACTATGATGACAATAAGCATCAAACTAAAATACCGTGAAGTCAAGACCACATAAACCCAAACCAAATCGAAATATCATCTCAGATTTCAATATTCTTGTATTCATTTTTCACCAGGTAAGATGCTGAGAGATGAATGGACGGGAAACCTCAACCGGATTGCAATCCAGTCACAATCCCATCGAAATTCTGTCCACTTTTATGATCACAACACCAAGAGATGAACGGATGCCGTCGGACAGGTAACTTTGACCAGATTGCTATCCAGTCACAATCAGGGCCCGAAATTTGGGGTGAACAAAAAAAGTATGGTAACCTGTAAATGGGTGCCCTTGTTTTGCCATGGTGATCCAATTTCAAATTAGGCTGGAGGGTCTGGGGCCATTGTATTTATTTATTGTGTTATATATATCTTATTTGTTCTATGTATTCTAATTATCTTATTTCTTGTAATTATTGTACAGTACAAGTCAAAATAAGTTGTAGGACAACCACTATAAATTATGTATTTTTCTCTTCCAACACTGATAAGATCAGAATCAGACATCATTTTCTGGAAAGCTCTCACTGAGAGCTTTCCAGAAAATTATATCTGACTGTGATCTTATCAGCGCAGAAGCAGCAGTACAGTGGAGAGTGGATTGTAACTAAATCACCTACGGAGTGGAGATATCACCCAAACTATAACTTTTAAATTTTGTACATATGGACAAAAAACACAAGCAATGTTACAGTCAATGGACCTCCGGGTTTAACCCGGAGGTCCATTGGTTGAAACTTTGCCCGTGCTTATTATGCTTTGCAACAAATTTGCAATTATTGCTTGGGTGGAATCTCCACTCTGCGGGTGATTTAGTGATAATACACTCTTCACGTATTGTATACTTAGTTTATTGTGGTTATGCTACAACTTATTTTGACTTGTACTGTATAGTCTATATATGGAAACAGATATATTCTTGAAAAAAATATTTTATTTTGTTTCCCTCCCATAATACCCAACCAGTGCTTGGAATGAACAAAATTAACGGGTGCAGTTTTAAGCTCCCGTGAAATCAGCGACGGGAGAAAATTGCACCCGTAAAATGTTGGTATATGAATTTTGAGGGAATACTTTCCCCAACCACGAGAAACTTTAATCCTTTACTAACCATGAAATGCAGACGACTCTTGCAAACAAAATTCTTGAAAAATTGATTTTTTTTAATTTTTTGTCTCAAAAACATAGGTTATGACCCTTCGTTGGAACGAGCTCGGCGAGCTAATTCCAAAGAGGGGTCATAACCTCTGTTTTTGAGACAAAAATGAAAATTAATTGGCGATTTTTGTGAATAGCGCTAGCCGGTTTTGGCTGTTATGTTGGGTAAAGGGTTAAATTTATAAGGGTCTGATGAAGTATGAGAATAATTGGCCACAGGGTGCACGTTTTCTCAAAACAATACACATTTATATGCCCTCACAGTACATTACTGCTCCACAATATTTTTCAACGAGTGCCTTTTTTAGCTCCCGTAAAATAGAAAACATGGGTGCTGACGGGAGTGATTGCACTCGCACCCGCCTCATTTCCAGAACTACCCAACCAAAAGAACATGCATGGTTTTCCAACTCCAACTTCAATTACGCATCCATTTATTCTCTCGGGGGCGGGGTGGCTCAGTAGGTAGAGGTGCAGGCTGCAAGCCGAGAGGTCCTCGGTTCGAATCCCACCTGTGGCAACCGCGTTGTGTCCTTGGGCAAGACACTTCACCCCCATTGCCCATGTGGGGGCACGATGACGCCGTGTAGTAAGGCGTACTGCACGTCGATGGTACGCATGTCTTCAACCAATCTAACCCTGCCTGTGCTGCAGAGCGGAGTTACGATGTTGGGGAGCTGGCAGCTGCTCGTCGTTGCTCGGTGGTTCTCTCCGGGTACTCCGGCTTCCTCCACCCGTAATACTGTCACGGTCATGATTAGCCATTGTGCATAAATATGTGACCTTAAACATCAATAAATAAATAAATAAATATTCATTCTCTCAATGAGCAAAGGCCGTTCAGGCGATTGGGGTTACATGTATGGTGAGCAGAGAAAAGGACCCCAACTCTCCAGTTGATCGATGGATGAAACGAAAACATCATTCATGCAAAATGTTGGATTCTGTACAATCCGATTAAAATTTTCTGTCCACATTAGGGCTGAAAACGAACAAAATTGACGGGTGCAGTTTTAAGCTACTGTGAATTCAGAGATGGGAGTAAATTGCACCCGTAAAATGTTAGTATATGAAATTTCGATGGAATACTGTCACCAAACACCAGAAACTGTAACCCTTTGAACCATAGTGGCATCTTCCATGCCAGTTCAATGGCAGCAATTAGAAGAAATATTTTAAAATATGGGTAATCAGACGCCTCCTCTCCCTAAATCCCGCTTGAGTGTATTTAAGTGAAGAAGGCTGCTTGCCAGAAATCAACACTTTCTGTCCAGCAGCTCCAACACTTTCTGTCCAGCTGCTCTAAAGAAGATGTTTTTTTTTAATTATGCCCGCCCCCTTTGAACACCAAACAGGTGGGGGCAGATCAATTAGAATAAACTTCAACTATCAGGCTATGAGGGAACATAGGGACAACTTTGATTGAATTTGGCCCATTAGTAAAGTGTTAGCCTGTTATACAATGTGCAACGTGCAGGTGCAAATCTCCATTCAGTGATAAGTGGATAACTGTCAGGCTATAAGGAAACATAGGGACAACTTTGATTGAATTTGGCCCATTAGTAAAGTGTTAGCCTGTTATACAATGTGCAACGTGCAGGTGCAAATCTCCATTCAGTGATAAGTGGATAACTGTCAGGCTATGAGGGAACATAGGGACAACTTTGATTGAATTTGGCCCATTAGTAAAGTATTAGCCTGTTATACAATGTGCAACGTGTAGGTGCAAATCTCCATTCAGTGATAAGTGGATAACTGTCAGGCTATAAGGAAACATAGGGACAGCTTTGATTGAATTTGGCCCATTAGTAAAGTGTTAGCCTGTTATACAATGTGCAACGTGCAGGTGCAAATCTCCATTCAGTGATAAGTGGATAACTGTCAGGCTATGAGGGAACATAGGGACAACTTTGATTGAATTTGGCCCATTAGTAAAGTATTAGCCTGTTATACAATGTGCAACGTGTAGGTGCAAATCTCCATTCAGTGATAAGTGGATAACTGTCAGGCTATAAGGAAACATAGGGACAGCTTTGATTGAATTTGGCCCATTAGTAAAGTATTAGCCTGTTATACAATGTACAACGTGCAGGTGCAAATCTCCATTCAGTGATAAGTGGATTATAACTAAACACCACAAAATTCCACCCAAATAAATTTCAAACTTGTTATAAAACTGAAACACAAGCAATGTTCCAGCTAACAGACCATTTAAGGTCACACATTTCTGCACAATGGCTACATGTACAATGTACAACATGGAGATAAAGACCATTTTAGTAGATTGTTTATATCTATTTTACCCATTTTAGCGGACCTTCACCCAACAGTATGTGGAGTGGATTGTAACTAAATCACCTGTGGAGAGGAGTTATCACCCAAAGTATCACTTCCAAATTCTGTACATATGGACTAAAAACACAAGCAATGTTTTAGCCAATGCCTTATGGATCTCAGGGTTTAACCCGGAGGTACATTGGCTGGAACTTTGCTTGTGTTTGTTATGCTTTGCAACGAATATGCAATTATTGCTTGGGTGGAATCTCCACTCTATGGGTGATTTAGTGATAATACACTCTTCACGTACTGTACATGCAAGCAATGGTGACTGGGTCCTATTTTACCAGTAAATCAGTGTTGTTAAATTATAATTTATTTACCACAGTAACCAAGCACTGCTTTACTTCCCAGGGTTCCCACTGGAAAACAGACCAAATATTTTAACCCACAAATCATTTAGAGTTACAGAACTTTGATCACAAAATTGATATACATGTAAAACTGTATTCTTCACTACAAACTAGGGCTGTCGCGACTATCATTTTTTGTAATCGACTAATCGTGACCAGTAATCGACGGTTAGTCGATTAATAGTCGCTTCCCATGATTTTTTAGCAAATCATTCTTCTGTTCGTAAAACTCTGAAAATGACAATGGCACCAGTGTGTTCAGACGAAGTGGGGTTGTGGGAAAAACAAATCGGTCCCGACTAAAGCTACATGCAGTCCAATCTTGGACCCACAGTCCGTAATATATTTTTGGGGGTTGTACGTCCTGTAGGACGTACCAACCCCAAAAATAATATTACTGACTGCGGGTCCAAGTTTGAACTAGATTGAAGCCGATGAATTAAAATGAATTTACCAAAGAACGTTCCTGCATATGTTTCCTTTCTGCAATAAGTTTCTCGAAATTTTGAACATTGAGATCTATGCATTCCCTCGTCAGTTGTTAAAATTGGATCTTAGTCTGAAGTTCCGAACTTTGAGAAGTGATCTGACGTTCTGACTTTCGTCATAATTTTGTCACTTCCGCGCTTTGGGTTTTCCAATGGGTGTATTCGAGTGTACAAGACTGGAGAAATTCAGAAGAATCTATTCTTCTCGAGTAACTGTGAGTGTTCTTTCTTACACAGTCAGTGACATTCGTACAGTCTTCCGGATATGAATGTTAACTATGGTTAGATATTTAAAGTTATTCACCTTCATTGATCATTCACCTCACAAAACAATGCAATTTAGCCCCGACGTGTAGTAGACGTGTACCACCTTGAAAATGAACGACGATCGACTAAAAATAAAAAACGTCGACTACTTCAATAGTCGACAGTTAGTCGACTAATCGAATAATCGCGACAGCCCTACTATAAACATGTCAATTTATCACAACACACTTTTATCAATAGGTTTAGATTTGTGAAATATAATCGAATACTGCAAAATCAAATCCACATAAACAAAAAGACACATGTTTTTGTATCTCACCGCCTGCAAGTATCTGGGAATTTCATTTGTTGAAAGACGTCACATACAGACTGCATATAAAACCATATACTGCCTGTCAACATCAATATACGCTAACAGCTATGAGTAATCTCCCCTTTGTTCATTGATTATTCAAAATGGCGGCAGCCGATAAACGCTTCAAGTTGAAAGATTGAGTGTTGGAAGCCCATATTTGGTCTGAAGTGCAGTTTAGGCAACTTAAAAGGCTTCATATTCTGTGGATGTGTGTCATGTTACCTTCGACATGAAACTGTTTGGTATGTATGAATTTGCCTTGTTACAATTTATAGGCACTCTCCCAAAAATTGTAACAAGGCAAAGACACGTGAACACACTGTGAGAATTCTCTCATTTAATTTTGATCGCTGTTGTTATTAATTCTGTGCATCGATGCAGCAGTTGGTAAGAAATATTCGTTACACAGCTTGTTGGTGGCCTAATATGGTATATATAGCGTCAGTTAATTTCATATTGGACTCGAGCTTCGCTCTCGTCCAATATGAAATTAACTGATACCATATATACTATAATAGGCCACCAAAAAACTGTGTAACTAATAATATTAAAAATAAACTTCAATATGTGTAGCACATCCTGATTCAATGTTCTCCACAGGTGAGACATTCTATATTAGTGTTGCAGGAGGTACAGTTCAGTTTTCGGGGATTGGTTGTAATCCAGGAGTGGGCAGTAATGTCCACCAATGTGTTTACCTGACCTAAAAACTCATTATCAGCAACATGTTAATTAATGAAGCACCGGGTTGTGCCCAGTGTAACGTTAAGTAAATTTTTGATGATTATTCCTATAATTAGTGTTTGGAATCAAATATTATTGCATCCATGGAAATATTACACACCTGTGGAAAGTGATCAGTTCACGGTAATCGCATTGTACTTGTATATGTAATAAGTGGCCAGAGCAAATTGGGAAATGAGACATTTTCTACTAGATTGCGTCAGAGTTGCATTTCAATGGAAATTTTTCTGCCGGCTACTCGGCTTTCGTGATCAGACACAGTTCTGTTTCGATTCGGATTAACAGAAAATGTTCACGTTACACTTTCAAATTACATAAACAAATTATAACCCACATTGGAACATTACTGTAGGCTAATTCCAGAACAAACTTGCAGAGTTCTTTCCAGAACTCACTGAACTCAAACCAGGACAAACTCACTCCAGGACAAACTTACCGAGCTCATTCTACGACAAACTCAAAGAGTTTATTGCAGGTAATGCAGGGCAAACTCACTGAGAACAGGGCAAATTTAAGTCAAGTTCACTGGGCTCATCCCAGAACAAACACCAACTCCTTGACTCTGAGATCATAGAATCAATCCAGGACAATCTTGCCGAGATCATTCTAGGACAAACTCATAGAGCCCATTCAAGGACGTACTCACTGAACCCATTCCAACGAGGGAACATAATGTAGCCTACATGTACATGTATAATCAGTCAATCCAGATTTAAAAAATTAAAAACAAATTTGAATTGCCAAAATTTGTGTTAAGTGTTGGGTAGTGTTTGGCCTCTCCACTGGATACGTGTACAGGTGCATGGTCTGACCAATATTTACAATAATTAATTACTGGTATGAACTTCAATCACCCCCAAATATGGCTTTGCCCTGAAGCGAAAACATGGCAAACATGTCATGAAAATGGGCCGGGACATAAATCATTTTGGTAAACATGTAAGCTGCAAAATCGGCCAATCAGTTGACTTTAAGCAGCAAGATTCACACACTCTACCAACATTTTTTGAAAACTCTACATCCAACCCAGTCACCTATTTATATACGTATTGGTTTCTATGGTTACATATTCACTAGTATGCATAATGGTCAATTGTAACCGCAACATGGATATCAATTTTCAAGTCAAGTCCAGCAAACCTGTTATTTTCAGGAGAGCAATTTATTCGCTCGCCTACTGCTCGCCTCCAAAAATAACGAGGGCGAAAACTAGCGCTCCTAGCCCCAAGAAAATAATATTAACCATCCCAGCCTATTCCTAAAACCCACATCTTTTCAGATCTCAGCTATGTTAGTAGTCTCTGTAAGTCGGCCACACCACCTCTTCCACACATCCAAGCCTTGTGTGTGGGAGGGGCAGCCAGTGTAAGGATCTCAGAGACTACCTTGTTAGCAGCACCAGATAAAATGTACAAAGCTCACTAGGCAGAATGCATTAATAGTATGAGTTAATTTTGCCACTTTCGGATTCTGTAAGATTAAGAGCTAATCGCTCCCCTAGGCCATGAGGATGCAGCGATTTTTAGCCCTCCTGCATTTTTAAGAATGTCAGGCCTGGTCCAGCCAATTGTTTATACCTACATGTACGTTACCCAATTTAGAGGAGTTCCAGTCTTCCACCCCAGGCATTGGTTACCAGGTCTAATTTTACTAAGGCCTAAAAAATATACGTTTGTTTCCGCTAGCCCGACCGACCCTATTTCAAACTGCCGAGTCTTAAGTATTTTATCGAAAGCGCAAAAAGTGAAAAAAACCGTGGCATTTTGCCACTTTATAAATCGCGCTGAATTTTGATTGTCAAAAAATAAGATTGTTTATAAAAAAACCGATATTTTATATAAAAGCCTTTTGAGTCACGGAACTTCTTTATAATTTTCAGCTGTCCTCTTATTCTGAATTATGCATTTGCATGCCTCACTTTATCACTAGGTCAAGAAGTGATAAAATTAGCACACCTCCGCACTTGAAATAAATCGCCTTTTTAAGTGATTTTGGTAATGGACTGGTTAAGTAACATCGTATTAGTCTTGGCTAAAAAAGCACAAATGACTTGCCTTTGTTTATTTGAAGACAATAAAGTATCCTGCGCTGGTCTTGAGCACACTATTTTGAAGGCATGATGCTAACGTGTCATCTGTGTGTTCAATCACTTTAAAGTACAAGTGTCAATTTGCAGGGAATCCATTGGCATTTCCCAAGGAATATTTCCAGATTTTAAATAGTAGGCATGCCAGTGCTTGAAATATATATGTGATTAACTACGCAGCTTACTGGAATACAGTCCATGTATTTTGTTTCAAGTCTGAGGTAAACAATATTTAATCACTTGTGTAATAATGGTCACTGTGGAGAAAAGACACTTGAACAGTTGATGAAGAAAAGTAATATAGAAACGTATTATGGTCTGCCAAGGCAGACGGGGCAGTAAAAAGGGTAAAGACCCAAATTTAAACCAACATTAATCCACACTCGTGAAGTAAAATCACTTCTTGTAAACCGTAATATTAAAGCAAGTTGATATTTATATACCGCTTAAACTACTGATAAAACTAACTTTTCCAGGTATTGATTATGATTTAATTCGCCAGTATCGGAGATGGTATTGACAATTTTACCGGTTTTAGTCGGTATACCCTAAAACCACACAGCACTACAAAGTGGCCTATTTTATGTTGAAAACGTTATAAACTGAGTTAAGGGAACTGCATTCTGGAAAACAAATAAATATAAATAAGTTTTTCCGACCAACCGATCCTATGTTTTCATCCTGTTAGCAGAAACATATCTTTTTGGCCTAACAGACCAGAGATTGCTTACCACAATAAACATAAACTGTTCAACTTCTCAGGTTCCCACGGGGACCCACATTACCTACATGTAAAAGGGCTTTCTATGGAAAATATCACCGATTAGTGTGTGAAGAAACTTATTCAATTATTATTAAATGGTTGTTTTCCATGTTGATTTTCAGGAGTGTCGCATGTACGGATGTATATTTTATTCAAAAGCAGCCACTGCCACATGTCCTGAGAGAAAATAATTTAAAAAAACAAACAAACAAGAAATACGAAGAAAATGCATTTTGTGGCAAATCTACAATTATTACTCTTGCTGTAATTCTTAACATGACAATTATTTTCTTGAAGTCCTCATCATAAGCAGCAAATGCCATTCATGACATGACTGCCTGAATTTCTGATAAAAGTCTGCAAATGACACTGAATTTCTGATCAAATGCAGCCAATTCCATCCACAATCGGACTGAAGAACAAAATAATTCGAAAAGTAGAAATGTCGGAAATAATACTAAGACAGAGTATTTTGTGGTAAATTTACAACTGTTATTTATTTATTGGTGTTTAAGGTCACATACTTATGCACAATGGCTAATAGTGACCGTGACAGTTTTACAGGTGGAGGAAGCCGGAGTACATGGAGAGAACCACAGAGCACCGACAAGCAACCGTCAGCCCCTCAACATTCTAACTCTGTTCAAGTTCCGCTCAAGCAGGGTTACAGCGGTTGAAGACATGATGTGCACCATAGACGTGCAGTATGCCTTAGTACACGGCGTCATCGTGCCCCCATGTAGGCAACCAGGATAAAGTCCCGGACGAGGATTGAACTCGGGACCTCTAGCATAGAAGTCCAACAGTCTACCAGTGAGCCACCGTACCCCCATATACAACTGTTACAGTCACTTTAAATTCATGCAAGGAAGGGAAATTTGTTTACTTGGAAATTTCCGCCTCTATTATTCCATAAATTCACATCAAACATACACAAATTATACATCAAAATAAAGGTTGTGATGTATAGAACACGAATACTATATACAGTCATCTCACTCTATTGGCAGCAGACACCTGTAGTTCCTGTAAGTCTGCTACTGTATTCATAACAGAACTGATAAAATAATATTTCCGGAAAACCACTCGTGGCCAAATATGCTTCAGATATCCAAGAACAAATTTCCCTTACATGTACTCACATACATGTAGCACCTTAATTCTCACTTTAACAATTATTTTCTTGAATTTCTGATCAAAAGCAGCTATTGCCAGCCATGACCGGACTGAATAAAGAAATAATTCACAAAACAGAAATAATTCAAAGAAAGTGCCTTGTGTGGTGAATCTACAATTTATTCCAATTGTTACTGTGGCTTTAATTTTGGGGAATTATATTCTTGAACTTGAATTGCTATGGGACATAGAACATTCTAGCACTCGAGCGACGTATTGACAAAATCCAGGTGTGACTGCGTCAGTGAAGTCAGGTGAAAAATTCAGCAAGGCCTCACAAAGTAGATTTTCTTGCACAGACCGTTCTTTTTTGTAAATTGCATGTGGACAGGCATTTTTTATTTTATTTTTGTAATTATTTCTTTGCCATCAAAAGTTCATGTTCTTGGTTTCAGGCTTCATACTGTTAGCTACATGTGCAGAAGAGTATGGGTGTTGGTATATTTAGTGATGAACCGATAATCAGAGTCGGCAATTGGAACCGGTCGGTTTGGGCCATCGGCCGATTATGACAATCGGCAGTTAAAAATCAGCAGTTTCCGGTTATTGTATATTTAACTCTGAGTATTAAAATCTCTTTAATATCTGACCATTTCAATAAAGTTTCCCCCTTTAAAACATGTGTAGTGCATATCAGAATATATAGGGATTTGCAGAGCCGTGATATTACAGAATTTACCATCTGCAAACGGTTCGAGATCGCCACTATTCCCAGCTGATTGACGTCACCGGTCTACACCCAATGGGCTGTACAACGTTGCATTGGGTACATGTATAAATAAAATGTGTTCAGCCGCTTGTCTGTAGTACTTCATGATACAAGCATCACAATACAATAAGAAATGAAAATTGGAGAAAAATTTTAAAAAACCCCACTTTTTATAGTAGATGATTGTTACGCAACATGCAAGTCACAAACACGTTTGCTTGTCGGGTTCATTTTTAATTCAGTTATCCCCCTTGGTGTAAACACTGAAGAAACAATGAGCATTAAATAATATATTCTGACGTCGCGTGAACAATGCGCTATATAATTTCACAACACACATTAACATTAAATTTATTATTCATTTAAGACACAAAGTATGTGTGTTCAGTATCTTCCTGGTTAATATAGCCAAGTGTATTGCATTCTTACACAAAACCGTATTAACACTATTTACCAGAATAACACACAATCATCACAAGAAAACAATATCGCGCGATTGTATCGTTTATAACGATCTTACCCCAACCCAACTTTCAAAAATGCAGATATTATTTTGGCTAATATTGTCCACCACTAAACATGCATACTCTGAGAACTTATGTGACATTAAGCTTTCGTGATTGACGATTTATCAACGAAATACTGCAGTATGATAGGCATCAACATATTTTCTTCTGGGTCCTATTTCACCCATCGGAATTGGCATCGGGATCGGCATAATCGGCAGAGAAACAATCGGTAATCGGTTCATAGAAAGTTTTGATAATCGGTCCATCACTAGTTTATATTATCTTTGAAGTGTTATTATTTAGTCTGTAAGGGTTTGCCAAGGCACTCTCCCATAAATTGTAACAAGGTAAAGACTTGTGTACAAGATTTTATGACCAAATATAATTTAGCACTCTACCAGTTAAAATATGAAATTCAAAATTTTGACCAATTTAAACTGAAGAACGGAAAAACGGGCTTTATGTAATGGAATTGTTAGATAAATGTATTATCTCGACCAAATGCATGTCCTGTAATTTGTATCAGATTTTCGGTCGTGTTTACAATCGGATCACAACTCTGACGGGCTCGTTGCGATCTGATTGTAAACACGACCTCGAATCTGATACAAATTACAGGACATGCATATGGTCATGATAATGTATATATACCAGCTGTTGACAAACAACCACTGACAAACTTTCAAGGTATGGTCCTGCTAATCTCAGATTTCGGTTTGAATCAGGCAGAGAATTTCAAATCATTATAGAATCCCGAATAGAATATCACTGTTTGCCAAGTTGACGATACTACACTTTCTTAAGTTACAACCACAAACAAATATTGCCAGTCTACACTCAACGATTGTTTTCAACAGTAACACAAATGTTTCTGCAAATCATTCAAAAATGGGGAATAGTCAAGGACAGGACTGAAGTAGTTTCGGAAGCAGAGCCACTTTGAACTCTTCTATCACTGGGTCTCCTGTAAAGGAAATCTGATGATAAAACCTGTAAAGGAAATACGATGATAAAAGGCAGGCCTGGGGAAATACTGTAAATGTATTCAAAAACAAACACATTGAAATCTGTATACCAATAGGAATACAAATACACAAATGTTGTACTATGATAAATTTAGGCTCACATAGGGAAAGCCCAACTATTAACACAGGCACTTGATTTAAACAAACTTGTATCTGAACCTCTTAGAGATGTTGTTTACCAAATATCGAGGGATTTCAGTTGATGACTGTTCATTCATTATCTTCATCTGTGATTTTTAATATATTCACATTAC
This sequence comes from Pictodentalium vernedei, assembly GCA_031216915.1. NCBI lineage: Eukaryota > Metazoa > Mollusca > Scaphopoda > Dentaliida > Dentaliidae > Pictodentalium > Pictodentalium vernedei. The sequence continues at coordinate 877,211,571 of CM062297.1, read as the reverse complement.
AAAAGAATATATATTAAAATGGAAAATATAGAAAAAACTTGACCATTATTGATCAACACGTAAACAATTTGGTGTTATTACGGGAGAGCATACACAAGCCACTATTACAAACATACCAAAATACAGCAGACCATGGAGTTATCATGCGTGTCGTTTTCCCCCGCGTGTCGTTTTCCCCCATATCGGCTGAGAATGATGATAGATAGATATATATATTTTATTTCACCAGTATACAGAAAATAAAACACAATTTACATATAATGTACAAATCACAATACAGAAATCAAACCATAAGTTTGAGACCAACAAGTTACTTAAGTATACCGGCTGGGAGAGGCATAGCCAGATTGGCTGTCTTCCTGCCTTCCCCTAGGTGAGGGAGAAAGAGGGTAAGAGGTAGGTAGATAGGAACAGGTATGTAGAAGAAAGTACAGAAAGAAAATAATGGAATATCTAGATTGAAAAGGGAAAAAATAAAATAAAGTTGTGAAGAAACATCATGAAGTGCCAGTATTGTTTTTTTAAAAGAATAGATCAACAATTGCATTTGCAAATGGTGCGAGTGGTGGGGGGAACCTATTGAGCTGGCCCCTTCCGGTTCGACCCATCCCGTAAGGTTCCAAAGCACGGCGCAGACTGGTCGTGTATCAAATGCAAGTGTCAGGAGGAACCAGATGGTGCCAGCCAGGACGAGCATACCACACAAACTTACAGTGAAAATGAAAATTAGTACTCTATTTAAGTGAACCTTTTACAATATCATGTTGGTGTTAGCTATTAGAGACTGTAGGGCTTGAAGAGGGGGGCTACAGGTCTGTGGATGCCTTGGAACGGAAGTAGACTAGACAGCACAATCCGGGCAGTAAGGATTTGAGCAATGTATATCATTGCAGTACGATGAAAGGAGCTTTGATATTAACCTTTTCTTGATTTTTTTTCTATTGGTAATTAATCTGGTGCCCAGTTCTTGTTCATTCCATAGTTTGGGGAATGCAAAGACGGGTAGATTTTCCAATGTTTTTGTCCTAGTTCTACCTCTATGCAAAAAGCCGACTTGGCGTGTTATTATATTAGTTTGATTATTTACAGTGGAAAAGAAATTCGCAAAGGCAGCCGGAAGATTTCCATCATGCCAATCAAACAAGAATAAGTAAGCGTGCAGGTTATATAGATCTTTTATCTTCAGAATACTATCTTTGATAAACAGTGGGTCGGTCATCATGAGCATTATATTTCTTATAATTAATAGTACGAATTGACCGTTTCTGAAGTTTAAAAAGTCGATTGCATGCTTTTGAGGCTCCCCATACTGGAATTTCGTAGATGAAGTGACTTTGTATCAAAGTGAGATATAGACTTTTCATGACTCTATGCGGGAGGATTTTCTCTACTTTATTGAGACTGAAGTTAGCAAGAGCAACTTTCGAGCAAATTTGTGATACATGTGCATTATAAGATAGATTTTCATCAATATTTATGTCAAGGAATTTTACAGATTTCTCATTTTGTCTATTATCGACCTTGTCAGTAATCTGATTATTTATACGTATATCCTCATGGATGTAGTTGGGTTCTTTATGGGATGGATTAATAAGAATATATTTTGTTTTCTTGGGGTTCAGGACTAGGTAGTTGGCAGCGCACCAATCAAATATCTTTTGTAATTCCTGATTGAATTCTGAGACCAGCGGTTCCATCTCCGCCCCGGATTTGTATCCTGTGGTGTCATCTGCATACGATAAGATGTTTAGGGTTGTAGAATTTTGTATATCATTTATATAATGAAGGAACAATGTGGGGCCCAATATCGAGCTTTGTGGTACACCACATCTCATTTCAGATAAACTGGATTTACTCTCGCTAAACGAAACATATTGAGATCTGTCTTGAAGGTAGCGTTTGAACCATTTGTGAGCGTTACCTCTTATACCATAATACTCTAGTGTTTGAAGTAGTGTCACGTGGTTTGTGGTATCAAAAGCTTTCGAAAAATCCAGGAATAATGCTAGGGTAGTGTCTTCAGAAGGTTTATTATTTTCTGAGGCTATGTATTTTAACAATTGCATAACAGGATGTAATGTACTATGGTCTTTTCTGAATCCGTATTGATGTGGAAAAAGACATCAAATTTATTTATAAATTTTAAGAGTCTTACAAGCCTAAGTTTCTCTAGAATTTTAGAAAAAACAGGTAAAATACTGATTGGTCTATAATTCGTAAAATTCTTGTCATCACCTGATTTGAAGACGGGTATTACCATAGCAACTTTTATCATGCCCGGAACTATCCCCTGACTGAATGAATTATTCATAATATTGGCGAGTGGCATTGCAATATAATATACTGAATGTTTGAGGATGCTAGATGAAACGTTTTCACAGTCTTGGCTTAGTTTAGATTTCATTGAATTTACAATATCTCTTATTTTAAAAGGGGACGTAGGTGTGATGAACAAGTTTTCCTGTAAGCTAGCATTCAGGAACACGTCAAATGATTTCTGAGGTTTTGGTAGAAGTTTTGATGTTTGATTACCTATATTTGCGAAGAAATTATTGAATTTTTTCGCAATGTCTTTGGGCGCATGTATCTCTTTGTCATCAAGAGTGAAAAACTGGGGTATAGTACTCTTACTTTTATTCCTATTAAGCGCGCTATTTAGTACTTGCCATGTTTTCCGCATGTCATTCTTGTTTTCAGTGAAGATGTTTTCATAATACATGCTTTGCTCTTTTTTTAATTCTATTAAATAGTCGGCAGTAATTTGTGTAATTCCTAACATTAACTTCTGTTGGGGATCTTAACTTCTTTTTGAAGATTTCATTCTTATTGTTGGCTGAGATTAAAAGTCAGTTTGTCATCCATGGCTGTCGTTTTATAAATTTATTATTTGGCTTAATGCTTTTCAGGGGAAAGGCTGTTTCAAAAGCATTCAAGAAGACATGAAGGAAATTTTCGTAGGCTATATTTGGGCTGTTTGTTTCCATAACTGTGGAAAAAATCACTCTGGGACAGTAGCGATTTGAAGTGTTCAATACTTGTAGAATTTATTTTTTTGTAAGGATCGGTGTCGAATTTTCAGGCGGTTGATTTAATAATTCAATATAATAAGTCCCAAAGTGGTCAGACAGATCGGTAAGTATTATTCCAGATTTTAGACAGTTAGGCTTACTGACATTCTTGGAAAAGATGTGATCAACGAGGGTAGCGGACCGATCCTTTACTCTGGTTGGTTTGGTAATAAGAGGTACAAACCCTTCACTGAGCATGAAGTCAATAAAAAAGTCTGTTTTGGAATGAGATCGTATTTTTAAGATGTTGAGATCGCCCATAATTACGGCTGTTTTCTTTTCCTTATTAATTATATCAGTTATGTAATTAATTTTTGATAGAAAGAAATCTATATCTGCTTTCAGTGCAGTGTTTGGCCTGTAAATTACGCCAACTATTCTTGAAGAGTGCTTCAAATTTAATTCAACAGATATGGACTCAAAGACGTGTGGTATGAAGATGGAGAGATCTTGACGAACACTGAAGATACTATTTTTTTTATGAACAGGCCAACTCCTCCGCGCCCATCGTCGTCACCAGACCGCGTGTTTTTCAGAAATGAGTGGTAACCTTCGAGAATATAACATGTATTGGAAGGGATTTGAAAGACTTCCGTAAGACCGATGACATCCAACAAGTTCTCTTCGTCATTTAGATCTGAAAGCAAGTGGTGTAGAGGTTCCCAGTGGGCATTGAGACTTTGACAGTTAATAAGAAATGCAGAGAAGGATCTACGTACACCGCTGAGCTCAGTTCCCATCTCACTGGGAAGTAGATATTTACTTCTAATATTGTTAAAAATACAAGGAGAGGCGTTATCTTCTAATTTTACACCTGTTTTAGCATTTAGTAGATTACTAAAATCGAATTCCGGATTGGTCTGGATCTCGTCCCGCGTGATTCTACCCGCCATGATAACCATATCGTCCACCAACAACACCATCGCAAAAGCAGAGTAGAGAGGTCTCTACGGTAGGTACTTCATGATGAGGAACATGTTTTATAATTGATTCTGAAGAATAGAATAACACAGTAAAGGTAATAACACCGTTGTAGCCAAAAACAAATTCACGGTACAATGTTGTATAAAAAAGAATGAAAAAGAGTAATAAGGAACGGTATATACAAGAAATTTCTAGCATTCAAGAAAGATGGGTGAATTTATTAATCTCTGGTTCTGGTTCTAAAATTAAACTTACACTGCACCCATTAGGCTACTTCCAAGAAAGCCTATTTTAATTTAAACATTTTCATCTATGTGGGCCTACGTTTTCGTTTTTAAATTTCCCAGATTGACTACTAAGACGGTTGCGGAGTGAAAGAGTTAAAATGAATGAAAGAGCACGCACCAGTTAAAATGAACAAATGCAGATCTTTTCCATTCCTTCAAATACTAAGGGGCTCAGGTAATTAAATGAATGGAAAAATCTGCCCTTGTTCATTTTGGCCTTAATTATTAATAATACCGGTCGGGAAGTTACGCACCGATATCATGGTTGAACAATCCACGCAAAACATTGAGACAACCCTGTACACAGCTGTAAGATGCATTCGGCTGGAACAGTATGGTTGTTTTCTCCATCGTGTAACGGTGACCTACAATAGGAGGTTGCGTCATTGTACAACATTTGCCAGTGATATGACGAAGAAAGTCAGAATATATGTGATTGAATATGATTTCGTCCTGGTTAGATACAATAGGAAATTAAGTTTCACGATTATTCAGGAATCGGATAACCATCGAGGATGTGATAAATCTACAGGTCCCACAAGCTCCCGGAGGCACCAAGAACGATTCGCCACCCATTTCTTACCAAACCTCCTTCACCTATGTAGCAAAAAGGTTACTTTGGAGCGGTGTTTTAATGTGTAATTCAGAGTGATGGAGAGGACTGAGAGTTTCATCATCATTGTGGCGATTCAGTAAGTGCTTTTTCGAATTAAGCTGTGAAAGTGGTCGAGCTCAGGTGGGTCTAGCACTAAAGAGCGTTGGCAACGTTGCAGTCAAGCATCAGCAGGCATAATACTGAGATCCCAATTTTACCAGCACCGCCATCAGGCTCCACCACAAGGCAGTACTGTCGTGCATTTAAACCATTCACGGTTCTACACCGGCAACGGAAATCTCACCCGAAACGAATCAATATACACATATGGATTACAATTAATCCCATGAAGAATTACAGCCAAAAAGAAGAGGAGCATTTTTTATACACTTCCAGAATGATAGGCTTGTTACTATTCAACTTCAACCACTGATCTCCTAATCCTGGATCAGCCAAACAGATGGGGAACATTTTTACACATTTCCAGGATAATTGGTTGGTTACGATTTGTTTGAGGATGCCTGTCAACACTCTCGAACAAAATGTAACCCTATGGTTTTATGGGGAGTTTGTTAGCAAGCAGCCAGCAGTGCTATTCTCTTTCCGACACTCAAAACAAATAGATAGTGTTTGATTCACTGAAGTGTTACTATTATAATATAAACCTCGAGATGTTTGTTATGGATGAGAACATGGGGAGAGAGGTGGGTAGAGGTAAGCATACGAAATTGTTTTGAGGTAGATGGGGTTTGGAAGGGAGTCGGGTAAAATAACAAAGAACGAGATTTTCTCATACACGACAGGCTTGTTACTATTTGTTCGAGAATGTCTTTTGACAACCTCGAACAAAATGTAACCATGTACTTTTATGGATAATTTGTTTGCGAGCAGCAGGTGGTTCTATGTATTTACCACCACTTGATCCACTGGAAGTAATACTATTATATTGTAAGGCTAGAGAGGCTTTTTATCGGTGGGGGGTGGGGGGGGGGGGTGGGTCCACGATATGGAGAATGATCCATACCTGGGTACTCCGGATATGAAAAATCGTTTGTTTCGCTGCGCATATTATTTCACTATTTAATTGTATGTTTTGTGCAGTAAACGAATAAATAATGGAATTCATTCGAATCTTCGGATTTTTGTATCCCATTCAGTAATGTATATGTGTGACACATTTGTGGAAATAATCAAAGTGCGTTGTCAAATTTCGAAAATTTTAGCTTTCATTCGCGAGTTGCGTGATTCTAGAATACACAGTTCCGTTTGGGGAACTGTTTTGTTTACCCTTGCCGAACGATTCAAAATTAGCTTATTCTCCCTCATTGCAATGAATGTGTTATTCTCCTTCCAATGAGGAGCCATAAGCCGTGTTTTGGAGGAAGAAAATGTTTTTTGAAAACTACATGGTATTTTTTTCTATATGACGCTGGTTGGTAGGGCTGCTACCTTGGTCACAGATTAGCAAATCGGACAGATGTTTTTCTTGATGGGTGTTCGATATTATATAAGGATTAGTGCATGTCTTGTCGCTGACCACGCTCACGCAGCGCCCAGTGAGGCGGTGCAGTTCCCTCCGCTTTGCGTCGGGAACTACACCACCTCTCCGGGCACCACATGGGCGCAGTCAACTCCAAGACATGAACCATTCCTTAAATAGTGTTACTCCAAGTGGTCCCAAGGATGTGTACAGGTTGGTATACAAAATTCATTGAAGAGTATGAGGTGCAGAGGGGGCATGGGTAAGGTATGGCAACAGAGAACAAGAGTTTCTCATACATGACAAGTAGTTGCTATTTGTTTGAGAATGCTTGTCGACACCCTCTAACAAAGTGCCACCTCGTACCGTGTAGTTTTATGGGTAGAGTGTTAGCAACTAGCCAGTAGTTCTATATATTTACCACCGCACAAAAACCGTAACATAGTGTTTGAATACGTGGAGTGATAATATTTTGGGTACGTAGGGTGCTGGGGAGGTGAGGTAACAACTAAAGTTTCTCATAAATGAAAACAAACCCAGACATTTCAGTAGTTAATCTTCTAATTTGTCCTGAGGTAGTATAGTGTGCTACTGGGGGGAGGGGGGGGGGGGGGGTAACAAAGAACTAGAATGTATCATACTTAAGGCATAAGGCAGACACAGCAGCTTCAACCATTAATCTTCTAAGCCTGGATCAGCCAGATAGATGGGAAGTATTTTTAATAAACATTTCCATAATAAATTGGTTGGTTACTGTTTGTTTGAGAATGCCTTTTGACACCCTCAAACAAAATGTAACCTTGTAGTTTTATGGGTAGTTTACGAGCCACTGGAAGTTCTAAATATGTACCACCACTTGAAAACCACAAGACAGCATTTGATCTACTGGGAGTAGTACTGTTATATTATAAGGCTGGAGAGGATTTTTATCGGTGCGGACAAGGGGAGGATGGACCTGCTAGGTATGTAAAATTAATTTGAGGTACGTATGGTGCGGAATGGGAGTGGGGGAGGGGGGGGGGGGGGTAAAGCGAGGTAACAAGGAACAATTTTTTTTTATTTCTAGAATAATTGGTTGGTTACTATTTGTTTGAGAATGGCGTTTGACACACTCAAGCAAAATGTAACCTTGTAGTTTTATGGGTAGTTTGTTTGCGAGCAGCAGGTAGTTCTAAATATTTTCCACCACTTGAAAACCACAAGGCAGCATTTGATCCACTTAGGAGTAGTACTGTTATATTACATGGCTAGAAAGGGTGGGGAGAAGGTTAGGTATCGGTGAGGACAGGGGGAGGATGGATCCGCAAGGTGTGTAGAATTAATGTGAGGTACATGTGGTGCGGAATAGGGGAGGGAAGGGGGGGGGGGTAAAACGAGGTACATTGAACAATATTTTCTCATACACTGTGAAGTTCAGGTAGGGTAGGTAAGCACATTTATTTATAAGTAAATGGGGTGGGGGGGGGGGGGGGTAACAGAATTTCTCATAACTGAAAACAACCTCAGAAGCGTTAACCACTAATTTCATAAGCCTGGATCAGGCAAATACATGGGGAGTATTTTTGCACATTTCCAGGATAATTGGTTGGTTACTATTTGTTCGAGAATGCCTGACGACACCCTCGAACAAAATGTAAACTTTTTAGTTTTATGGATAGTATTTGATCCACTAGAGCGATTCTATTATATTATAACGATAGGGAAGATAGAGCGAGATGCCACTGTATCCGGATCAGTAATCGTAGATTTTAATACTGAATTCAAGAATGAAGATCCAAACCGCAAGCTTGCTAATTACGTGGGACGTGCGATTGTTAACAAAATCAAAGTAACCCTGGAGGGCCAGATAGTCTCATCAGTAGATGATAGTGACGTCTTAAAATGTTTCACTGATGTCTTCGTGGGATATCCCGTTATGGCCAATGGTGTGGATTTTTCAAGGAATATCAAACGACACTTCTATGGAAATACGAACCAATGCCCGCGACTAGAGCGAGGCAGTCGAGACACAGACTAGGCAGACGCTTTGGTAATCGCTTCTGTGCACCATTAGAGGTTGTAAAATTGACCAAAATACTGTTGGTCCATCGGCTTTGTATTGAACTGACCTCCAGACCGTTAAACAATATTATTGATAGAGTAGAAGCTGCTTCACCCGAATCAGCATATACGGTATCTGGCTGGAATTTTCATTGGATTTGAAAAAGTTATTAACCGAGACAAGTCAGACAAAGATATAACCGTTCTGGGATACTTTATCAACAGATACTCCATCATGAAGTACTTTCTCAGGATAAGAAAGAAAACATGGAATATACAAATTAATAAACCGCTAGAAGCATGAAAGGAGTACCGATACTCTTTATATATAATAGCTCCACACTGTATTGCAAGTACAACAAAAAGAGATTTTTGAAAATCACGAAAACACAAAATTTGATTTTATAATTTTTTTGTAGCTCTTTATCCAGCAGATTAAAGCTAAAACATTCGTTTTACTGTTAACCAGGCCATTATGTTTAATGAATTTTATTTGTAGCTAATCTGAAAGCGATTTTATAAGCCTCAGCGGCATCCATACATCAAATGTTTCAGTGTTTTCCTTTGTGGAGATAAAAGTATTCAAGAGTTTTGATCTGTTATTTTATATATTCCTGGAGGTAGATCTCTCCAAGACAAAGTCTTTATTTGTTGACCAGTTTTGTTGACCTGTCTGTCTGTCTGTCTGTCTGTCCGCCATAGAAATGAATATGGGGGCCACCCCGGGTGTCCAAAATGGGTCTACTAGTAGTACTTTTTTATGGTGGAGGCCATCGTCAGGTTTAAAAAAGTGTGTGGGGTGTGGGTGGGGGTGTAGGGGGCACCAAAAGGTATGACAAAAATTCTTTCTACTGATAGATGTCTTCAAAGGAGTCTACTAGCGGTACGTTTTTATCAGCAATCTAATGGTCAGGTTTAAAAAAGTATCGGAGTGGGGGTGGGGGTGTCGAGGGGCACCAAAAGTTATTACCAAAATTTTGTTCTCACCGATATAGGTCTTCAAAGGGGTCTACTAGGGGTATTTTTTTATCAGGAATCTAATGGTGAGGTTTAAAAAAGTGACGGGGCACCGACAGTTATGACCAGCAAAACATAGTATAGATTAAGAGAGAATACTCTCCTCAGCCCGAGCAACGTCGGGTAACCCTGCTAGTGGATAATAAACTCGCTCGCATTTACTATAGTCCTCGAGAGCATAGTAGAGGAATGTCCTCAATTAAGAAATTGGCCGAATCTGCTAATGTATCAGACTGCATTACTAGACAGTGGTATGGGGAACAGGGGGGGGGGGGGGGGCAGGGTGTACTGATCAGTGAAATGGGGAAGGAAGAAATACATAGAGGATATCCCGTGTTTTGAGAGGATACCGAAAATTATCTCATGACTGACTGGGACAAATGTTTATTTTTCTTGAGCCATACGCGGAAGTGATTTGATCGATACTCTGAACAGATATTCACCTTGAATTGATGGATGGAACCCGCTCGTCCAAACATGACCTGAAAGTCCGTAATATAAGTTTTTGGTTTGGTACGTCCTTTGAAAGGACGTACCAAACCAAAAACTTATATAACGGACTTTCAGGCCATGTTTGGACGAGCGGGTTCCATCCATCAATTCAAGGTGAATACGTGTTGAATTATTATTGGAAATAATTGGTATCCACCCAAAAACACTAGATTTACTTTTTTCATTGTACGTTTTTAGAACAAATTGATGATTTCCAGTGATAATTTGACTCACAATCACCTAGACGTGATGCTTTGAAAGCCGCCATTTTGAGTGATACCGTGAAAGTGAAAATTTCTATATCTCCACAGTAGGGGATACGATTTCTATCTTCCCGCAATTTCTTCGATAATCTATCGTTTAGCGTATAATAAAATAAACTCGCTGGTACTTACGACAGTCATCGAGAGCATTGTAGAGGAATTTCCTCAAATAAGAAACTGGCCGAAGCTGCTAATGTATCAGAGTGCATTACTAGACTGTGGTTGAAAACGCAAACTCTACGCCAAATATATCTACTAACTCCAAAATACATCCTGTCACCTAAGACTGATACACCTATTCTAAATATGGCACACCAGTCTGGTTGATTGTTTCTGCTGATGTTGCAAGTCACTATAAAGAAGCCGAACGTTTAACAGCTAACAATTCTAGTGAAGCTGCTAATGCTTTCTCATGTATATACAATCGTATACAGTGGTCTAAACTATTACAAGCTGATCCCGGTGAAGAATTTAGGGATGCGTCTGGTAAGAAAAAAACCTGGAGTGGACATGACACCCCGCCGAAGCACATCGAAGCCACGCAATTGTTTAAAGATTTAACCGAACTCTGGTGGAGCGGTTGTTTGGACACCAATATGCACATGAAATGACAAATCCATCACAAATGTCTACTGAGTGCTTAGCTCATCTGCCTTCTGCTAGAGTTGTATAGCAAGTATGAATGAAACTAGAGTTAAATTCTCATAAGAATCGGAACTTTGCCGGTGCAAAACAACGGCCTCTTGCAGCTAGATCCGGCATGTGGTGTGCGTATTGCATGTACAGTATGCTATGGTATGTAATAATAATAATAATAATAGTAATATTTATAGACCGCCTAATCCCCAAAGGCTCTAGACGCTTGGCGTACCTACTAAAAAAATCGAATTTGACAAATTTGGTATAAATATGGTATGTAGAAAGTAGTGAAAGTAATACAAAAAATAGAAAATGGTATTCTGGCTGTACATATTAGTTTGATGGGTGCTATACTCTGGATTCATCAACAGGTGTGGTATTACTGATATCAATTTGGAGGTAGTTTTGAAACAAAAAACACTTCAGTTTCTTTTTGAAAGAGTCTAAATTGACGCTATCACGGACATTCAGGGGAAATTCAAATTTTGAGTGCTATAATTTGAAACGCACCGCGGCCGTACGTTTCGAGGTTATAGCTTTTCTCGGTTAGTAATAACTTGTTATGAGATCTTAATGCCCGGGGCGGGATATAATCGTGGATAAGAGCTGCCAAATAATGGGGGAGGGTTGAGTCTGCTTTACGAAAACAAAGAGTGGCTATCTTGAACTCTATTCGTGCCCTACAGGAAGCCAATTTAAAGTCTTCAGCATGGGGGTGGCATGAGAACTCTTTTTATGACCAAGAACTACCCGTGCAGCATTGTTTTGAATACGTTGCAGGGTGCCAAGGCTTTCTTCGGTGATGTTAGTGAAGAGTGAGTTACAGTAGTCAAGACGCTGCAAGATAAAAGAACATGCTAGTTTTACTCTGGCATCTTGGGACAGGTATGATCTCATATGACTTATACGTCTAAGTTCTAAGAATGAAATTCGGGATAGATGATTGATGTGATCTTTCATTGTCAGATTAGCGTCAATGATGGCACCAAGGTTCCTGGCTCTGCCAGCAAACTTGATGTCCTCATTACAAATTCGAATTTTGTCGCATTCTATGTTTTTCAACTTTTTGGGTGTACCACACTTCATTAACTCAGTCTTTTCACTATTCATTTTGCGTTTGTTACACTCCATCCACGACTGGACAGAGCCAACACAAGCTTCCATGATGGCCAGTGAGTGGGAAAAATCTGGTGGAATGTTGCTGTTGTACAACTGTGTGTCATTGGCATAGATGGGCATAGATGTGGTACTGGGTATTGTGTCCTGTGATGACCTTACCAATGGGTAGGGTGTACAGTGAATATAAAATAGGCCCAAGGACAGAACCTTGTGGCATGCCAAAGCGCAGGGGGAACCTCTGTGAATGAACACCTTTAATTACAGCAGACTGTTTCCGGTCTGATAAATATGATCGAAACCACCTTGAAGGCGGACCCTATATTCCGAACGTAACTTCAAGTCGCTTGATAAGAATGTCGTGGTCGATCGTATCAAATGCGGCAGATAAATCTAAGAATGTAAGGATAGAAACATTTCCGTTGTAAGCAGCCACGAGTAAGTCGGTGCAGATGCGCAACAGAGCCGTTTCAGTAGAATGATTCGGCCGATAGGCAGATTGAAAGACTTCCAAAAGGTTGTTGTCGACTAAGTGGTCTTTCAGTTGTGCAAGGACCACCTTTTCGATAATTTTAGCAATGAATAATATATTTGAGACGGGTTTGTAGTTTTTAAGTATATTTGAGGTTAGGTTCGTTTTTTTCAAAAGCGGGGATTACAACTGCGTGCTTGAGATGCGATGGAAAAACACCTTGATTGAGTGATAAGTTTACAATGTCCGTTATGAGCGACACTCAGTCTGTTATGTGTTTATACAAACGGTCGGTGGGGATTGGTTCCAAGGAACACGACTTTTTACTACAAGCCAAAATGCACTTTTTGATGGAATCTGCACTGACAAGCTTGAATTTGGGTCCCCTTGAAAAAAATTATAACAGGACGGATTAGCCGACTTCGAATTGAGCTCAGATTGAAGTTTTGCAATTTTGTCTTTGAAAAAATTACCAAACACATCTGGTAGGTGTTTTTCGGAGAGGCTGGAAGAAAGGGCTGATGATCTACCCCTTCCAGTGAACAAGTTTGTCACACGGTACAATTCGCTTGTTTTCTGGTAACTTTCAATTTTACTACTTTCAATTTTATATCGTAATATATGTACACATGGGGCTATGAGTATATATTATAGGTAAGTCGTGGAAAGATGATGGGAAAGTTGGGTTTTCTTGCAAGTTTCACGTTGCTATTGACGTCGTGACGTCATGGGGCACGCGCGACGTCATAGAGACGTTGACCGCTGTTGCTGTCCTTTATACAATCTGATAGGAACCCCAAGCGGGCCGTAGGCCCGCAAAGGGTTCCACATACCCAGTCAGATAAATGTGTTCCAGAACAGAATTCTCTATAGCCGTCAATGTGATTTTTGAGTGGACAGTAAATTTCAGTGAAAAAACCACGTAACTTCCGGTGTCGAATTGCCCATGCAATTGCAATTGGCCTGTCCCCCTCCGGGAATCAAATGTTTTTTGTTTCGCCTCAAAGCTTTGCGTGATACATTTGCCTACATATCTACACTTCAGGAGTAACCAGGCCTTCTCAACCGAGAACCGCGACAAATCAGCGGCCGGCCAAAGTGTTACTATTATTACTCGAGTTCTGTCCTTCTGGAGGTTTGTCAATATGCTCAGCTGATGATCTCGTCATTTCAGATCGAACTCTCAGTCCTGATTTCGTTGCAGATTGTCTGCCAGTGATAACCTCAATCGAAAAAAAACGTACATATAACCGATAATGTAACTGATAATTGTTGTTATATTGGTGCTATTGTATACAGATATGCATTGACACGTACCTCGTGAAATATCAAGATGAACAGAAACTCAGTTGTTGAATGATCCGAATGTTAAGGTATTGTAAAAGTAAGGAAAAGTTTGCTTGAAAAAAAGGGTATACGGACGTTTCGTCCGCAAGCCGAGTCGTCCGCTTGTCAAGGAAAATATTGTCTGCACATTTTCTACATTTCGAACAAGACACCCACCCCCTACTCACGTGTGACATTTCCCCAGATTAAGCCCAATATTCTCACATATAAAGCCTCCTGATGTTGTATTTATGTTAAGAGTGTGATGTACAACATCATCTTTCAGGTTTCAAACACAAATGATGTCATATATTGGCTGATATATTGATATGTTTTTAAAAAATTGCACAAGTTGGAAATGCACATTTTTGGTGCACTCAAGAAACTCACCCACCCCCACATAACGTCTTGCAAATTTTTGGCCCCCCCCCCCCCCCCAGGACCCCCTCCCCCAGGAATAATTGCAAAATTATAAGATTATGTTACGGAACTTAATATAACAAGTTTTGATGCATTTCTTAATATAATTATAACACGTTTTGATGCGTTTCTTAATATTATTAATTCCTATAATACATTTGCTAATAATTTTGTGATTATTCATTGTAAAGCGCCGGAGATGCTCTTCCAAGAATAATTGCAAAATTATAAGATTATGTTGCAGAATTTAATAAACCATAAATTTTGATGCGTTTCTTAATATAATTAATTCTTATAATACATTTGCTAATAATTTTGCTATTATTCATTGTAAAGCGACGGTGCGCCTCGATGAATACTTGCAAAATTATAAGATTATGTTGCAGAACTTAATATAACAAATTTTGTTGCATTTCTTAATATAATTAATTCTTATAATACTTATGCTAATAATTTTGCAATTATTCACTGTAAGGTGCCGGTTGAGCTCTTCAATGAAAAATTGCAAAATTATAAGATTATGTTGTGGAACTTAATATAACGTACATATACTTTAAGAACTTTTACTGTAATAATATAATTTTTATTGGTAATCCATTGAATAAACAGTAATTAAAATTTATTAGATGGCTGGATAGTGCATTTTGTTCTGACATTTCTGTTTTCAGAATTTCATACACATATATGAAATTTAATGCAAGGATGTACATTAAGATATATTACAATGGAGGTACATTAAGATATATTACAATAGGTAATATACAATAAATTATACAATAAAATTATTATATAAATAAAAATTGATTGAAAATGCAATACTTGAATACTTTCCCCCAGCGAACGAGTTTCGGACGTGTTGGGTATAATTGTAGAGGACGACTTGGGTAAAATTGCAGCGGACAATTTGGTTAGCAGACGAAATGGGTGTAACTCGAAAAAGTGATACTGATATCTTGCTTTCAGTCCCGTTAGAAACCAAAACAAAGTAATAATGTGTTACTTTTTGGTGCATCTGTATTTCTGAACAGTGCTTCGTAGTTTCAAAAACTAAAAAATGGAAAATAATAACCCTTTTGGATATTTACCGCCATTGAAAATGGCATGTCATCTTTTTTCGGGAACTGGGGGAATCTTCAGCCTGGGGAAAACTAGGCCCAGGGAAGAATCATCCAAAAGAAAAGCAGTACACGTCTGTTAGGATATTTTAGAAACGCTACGATATTCGTTTTAACTCCTGAAAATAATTCTTAAAAAAATATTAATAGATTGTTCAATATTTATTGAAAAAATATTAAAAATATATCGTCGAGCAATTATATCTGCAGTAAATTCACATTCAATGTGTTCTGTATTAGGGCCTAATTAACGTCTCTCATCTGTTAGAATCTGATATCCAATCACTTCGGCTCCAAGTCATTTCGTCCTCTGGTCAATTCGACCTCAAAGTCATCTCTGTCCTAGTCACTTTGGTCCCTTGGTCATTTTGGCACCATTTTAAGTGTAGAGATCTATAAAGATCAGTGCATAGTTCATGTTTAGAAATAATGGGTAATTACCTTTATTAAGTAATGTTCAGTTATTTGTATTTACACAGTGTACAGAACAGTTATACATGACATTAAAAATTATCCATGTGTTCAATTTTACACACATTTAAGATGCTATCTGTATAAGTAAGAGAAATCATTTTACTTTGAAATTTTGCAAAGTACCGGAATATGCAGTCATTTATTCATATTGTTATGCACAATTCCTAGTCACCTTCCAGTTTGAGGTTCACAGGGTTTCTTTTTCTTTTTTTCTTTCTGAAACAACCACCAAACTGCGATTTTGATACTACCATAAATATGTCCACATTTTCTAAAACACATAGCGGAATCCTTGTAGTTATGCGCAATTCCTAGTCCCCTTCCAGTTCGATGTCCACGGGGGTCTGATCCCAGTGCCCCACTTCCAAGGCGTACACTCAAACCAAATCACATTACTTACCCTCGCTTCCGGCTCTCATAGATTCATAAGCAAATAAAATTATTCAGGTCACAAGTGATTTCAAATCCCATGTAGTCCATGTGCATCTTCGACATGCTGAAACTTTTCTTTTATTTATTCATCATGAAAGAAAAGCTACTAGACATATATCATGTATACCTGAATATCTAATTGAGAGATATATATGTTGAAAAAAAATTAAATAGAAAAATGTTAAAATTCAAACAATATTTGAAAATATTTAAAGAGGCCGAAATGACCTGGTATATTGGGGCTGAATTGACCTGAGGCTGTAATGACTGGGGCCAAAATGACTTGGGGCCAAAGTGACTGGAATTCGTGAGAATTGCATCCAAACTTTCCTCCAACAATTTGACCCAAACTGGATACTAATCTAACCCAACCCATCCTTTGGCAATTTGCCCCAAACTGTTCTCCAGAATAGGGACACATGATTCTTATTGATTTATTTATTGGGGTTTAACGACACTTCGATAGCCAGGGTCACTTCATGTCGGACAGTTTAACAGGTGGGAAAAGCCAGAGAGAACCACAGAGCAATTACAAACATCTAACGTACAAACAGCACACACGCTGGGTTAGCATTGGTTGAAGACAAGTGTACGATTGACATGCAGTATGCCTTGGTACGCAATGGCACTACGTGGGCAGTGGGAATGAAGTGTATTGCCCAAGGAAACAAAGTGGTTGCCACAGGTGGTATTTGATAGAGGACCCTTTGACTTGCAGCCTTCACCTCTAAGTACTGAGCCCTTTAACCTTCAAAACTGTATAGTACCAGCCAAAACATTTTGTAGAATGACCACATGAAAATTTCACAAGTACATAGTTTCATTATTAGTTTGTGATATTTGTTTTTGCTGTACAGTGGAACCCTGTTAATTGAAGAGCCACTTTGGCAATAACATTATTCAATTAGCAGGAGTATTCAATTAACAGGGATTGTGTCACTTTCCTGTATTCCAGAGATAAACTTAGCATTTATTCTATTATATTTTGTTTGACAGAGCTCCATGAGCTCTGTCAAACAAGATATAATAGATTAAATGCCTGTATTGAATGTACTGAGGCCAAATTGGTCTATAACCAAAGGAAAACTGGGAAGAGTCAGGGTAATTTCTCAGCATGTTACAAGAGTTTTTATTCAATTAACAGGAGATTACTCTATAACCTATATTCAATTACCAGATCAAATTTGTACTGGAGGTAAATGGTTTTGTGTTGGGAAATTATATTTTATTAACAGGGATACAGTTAAAACTAGAAGTCCTAACATGAAATGCGCACAAATAGCACGTCGATTTGCGCGTTAATCTTCGTGTTATGACCATAGTAAGGCTATCATATTCTGTACATATGGCCTGTGCACAAGCAATGTTTCAGCCAATGGACCTCCGGGTAACCCGGAGGTCCATTGGCAGAAACATTGCCTGTGTTTACTATGAGTAATCAGGAGAACCTGCCATGCTTTGGATGCCATTCGATATGGCAATTGCGCACAATTCCTATGCGCAATTAAGCCTAGATAAGCGCTCAATTCGGGACAGGATTTCTAGTTTCAACTGTATACAATTAAGATATATCCAATTAAGTGGGCACAACTGTATAACCCCCCCCCACCCACCCACCCCACCCCCTACACACACACCCCAATCAAAACCATCATTCAAAGGTCTTGGATTCAGCAAATTTGATTTCTTTATTTATTGGGTTTAACAACAATTTTTACAGCCAGGGCCACCCAACAGTTTTACTGGGGGAGGAACCCAGCCAGAGCACCCAGAGAGAACTACCGAGTAACAATGACAAGCAACTGTCAGCTTCTCAACATTGTAACTCCAAGCAAGTAGGGTTAGCATTGGTTGAAGACAAGTGCACCATTGATGTGCAGTATGCCTTATTTCAGTTGCCGCAATTGGGATTCGAGCTGAAAACCTCTCACAGCTTGTTTTGGGAAGGTTTTTTTATGTTCCAGCTTCATTAAGGTTTGTTTCATATCGCACTTGTAATTTTGTCATAATTAGTAATCATAAATCCTTAACATAAAACAACAGAAAAAATGCATAGAATATTTAAAAAAAAAAAATTTTGTGAGGATTTGACCTCAAGAGGTGATGACATTCGACCACGACTGAGACCGAATATTCTAAGAAAAAGTATGAGGGCTGAATCTTCCTGTGACTGAATCTTCATGAACCCCTTTTTTCAAACTAAATTGCCCATTACTTATAAAGCACCATAACTAAGGCAAAAACAATACTATGAAATTTCCAAGTCTGAAATTCTATAAATTCCAAATAAATTTACACAAATTATATTGCAAAATGAAGGATGTGGTGTATAGTATGTGTGCATCTCACACACTGACACACAGTCGCCATCAGACATCAGCGGATCCTGAAAGTGTGCTATCGGTACCATATTTGTACCATAATTGATAATAATAAAATAATATTTCATAAGAACAAACACAGGAATTCAAAATGCAGCCTCAAGGCAGCATGGTGGTGAATGCCAATGCTGTCCCATTGTCCTTGAAAGGGGGAGTCCTTTACAAAATAGGTTTTTGTTTTGTGATACTCTGGATACTCCCCATTTTTAGCTCAGCTTTGACAAAGTCATATTTAAGGTTGTGTCATAGCCCGTTGTCTGTCTGTTTGGGAACAACAATTCAATACGACTCGGGCTTCCATCTGTTTGGGAACAACAATTCAATACGACTCGGGCTAGAGGTTGTATTTATGAACCGATCTTTACGAAACTTCTTGGGTACCTTTGTTATCGCCGTGGGACGAGAACGAGTGTTTTGGGGTGCGGTCCAAAATGCAAGATGGCCTCCAGCAGCCATTTTGTACAGAAATTAGTGCAATCAGTTTTTTGTACAGAACTTCTGTATGAAAGTTCTGATTTGAACAAATTTTTGTATGAATGTTTAGTAACATGGAGTACATCACAATAATACAGGTTTTTTTCTCGTGCTGAAATTATGCAAATTAGATGAACTTTAATTTATTCAGTGCTACGTACATGTATACCCAGTAAGTGCACATGCCAATACGGCTCGGGCTAGGCTGTATTTATGAACTGATCTTCATGAAACTTCTTGGGTACCTTTGCTATCACCTTGGGATGAGAATGAGTGTTTTTGGGAGCGGTCCAAAATTCAATATGGCTACCAGTGGCCATTTTGTACCGAAATTAGGTACAATCTGTTTTTTTGTACAGAACTTCTATACAACTTGGGCTAGAGGCCGTAATTATGAATCGATCTTTACAAAATTTCTTGGGTACCTTTGTTATCACCATGGGGTTAGAATGAGTGTTTTTGGGGGAGTCCAAAATTCTAGATGGCCGCCGGCAGCTATTTTGTATTGAAAATGAAATTACTGCAATCAGTTTTTTGTACAGAACTTCTGTATGGAAGTTCTGATTTGAATAAATTTGTGTATGATTGTTAAGTAACATGGAATACATCACATAAAATACAGTTTTTTTTCTTGTACAGAAATTATGCAAATTAGACAAACTTTGATTTATTCAGTACTACTTATACACAGTAAGTACACATGTCAATACGGCTCGGTCTAGGGGCTGTATTTATGAACCGATCTTCACCAAGCTTCTTGGGTACCTTTGTTATCACCTAGGGACGAGAATGAGTGTTTTGGGGTGCGTTCCAAAATTCAAGATGGCTGCCAGAGGCCATTTTGTACCAAAATTAGATACAATCAGTTTTTTTGTACACAACTTCTATACGGCTCAGGCTAGAGCCCGTATTTATGAACCAATCTTTACGAAACGTCTTGGGTACCTTTGTTATCACCGTGGGATGAGAGCGAGTGTTTTTGGGTGCAGTTCGAAATTCAAGATGGCCACTAGCAGCCATTTTGTACCAAAATTAGTGCAATCAGTTTTTTGTACAGAACTTCTGTATGAAAGTTCTGATTTGAATAAATTTTTGTATGAATGTTTAGTAACATGGAATACATCACAAAAATACTGTATAATACAGGTTTTTTTCTCTTGCAGAAATTATGCAAATTAGATGACCTTTGATTTATTCAGTGCTTCTTATATACTGTAAGTGCACATGTCAATACGCTAAGGCTGGATGCTGTATTTATGAACCGATCTTCATGAAACTTCTTGGGTACCTTTGTTATCACCTTGGGATGAGTCAAGTGTTCTTGGGTGCGGCCCGAAATTAAAGATGGCTGCCGGCTTTCACACTGTTGCTTACTGAGGTGAAGTCACTTTACCATTACCAAGCTACCTACTAAATACCAAAGGGAAGATTTTTCAGTGCACTCTTATTACTTCAGTGCCCATAATTCTCAAATATGGCATTAAAACCAATCACATACTTATACTGCTTAAATCTTTTCACATAATCAGAATACACCATCAGGGGTGCATTAGCTCAGTAGGTACATGTAGAGGTGCAGACTGCAAGCCGAGAGATCCTCGGTTCGAATCCTCCTGCGGCAACAGCTTTGTGTCCTTGGGTAAAGACACTTCACCCCCACTACCCATGTGGGGGCAAGGTATGCTGTGTACTAAGGCATACTGCATGTTCTTGGTGCACCTGTCTTCGAACAAGGCTAACCCAGCTTGTGTAGTATCTTGGGGAGCTCACAGTTGCTTGCCATTGCTCAGTGGTTCTCCTGGGGTACTCTAGTTTCCTCCATCCATAAAACTGCCATGGTCAAAATAAGCTGTTGTGCAGATAAGTGTGCCCTTAAACACCAATAAATAAATAATAAAAAGAACACACCACCTCATACCCGTTTAGACTCTCCAGTTTTCATTCACCTTGGTATCCCTCGGTTTGCCTTGGTGTTTAGTATGCCCGCCAGAAAAGGAGTGATTTCTTTTTCTAAAAGAGCAAAACAAGAAACAGTAATTTTTAACAGGTAGTAACGAAATAATTTTCATGAAGCACACAATTTTATCTTAGTTAATAGCTGAAAAAACGCAGGGTGATATTTGCAAATCTTATTTTATTACTGGCACCAGGTACTGGTAATGAAAATTGCTGTTTGTCATCAATACTTGATCAAGTTTCTGACAAAGCACATTATACTATTCTAGTATGTTAGCGACTGGACATAAGCGCACAATTTGATGTTGGTTTACCACTATATACTGGTGCTTAGCCAGGAAATCTAAGTTACATGTAGGGGCAAGAGTAATATCTAGTGGGAGTGGGGCCGGGTAATAAAGAATATGATGCAGAGAATCACCTGAGCCACATAGCAGTGAGATAGGGGTGAGGACAAGAGGGTGTGTGACCCTCTCATCAGTGGAGGGGTCGAGTGCACCCCCCAACCCCCCAACCCCCCCCCCAAAAAAATTGAAATTCAAGACAGTAAAACACAATTACCTTGACTCTGTGTCCATTTGTGTCCATAATAAGTTGCGAACAAGCATAAATATCTAGATATTAAAATGTCTTTTGGGATGTTCATTATATGGGTTAACAGGAGAGAGGGGTGGGGGCATGAATGAAATTGGGGACCGAATATTCTCAGAAAAAGTATGAGGGCTGAATCTTCCTGTGACTGAATATTCATGAACCCCTTTTTTCAAACTAAATTGCCCATTACTTATAAAGCACCATAACTAAGGCAAAAACAATACTATGAAATTTACAAGTCTGAAATTCTATAAATTCCAAATAAATTTACACAAATTATATAGCAAAATGAAGGATGTGGTGTATAGAGCCCCAAAAGTATGTGTGCACCTCACGCACTGACACACAGTCGACATCAGACATCAGCGGTTCCTGAAAGTGTGCTATCGGTACCATATTTGTACCATAACTGATAATAATAAAATAATATTTCATTAGAACAACAAACACAGGAATTCAAAATGCAGCCTCAAGGCAGCATGGTGGTGAATGCCAACACTGCCCCATTGTCCTTGAAAGGAGGAGTCCTTTACAAATAGGTTTTTGTTTTGTGATACTCTGGATACTCTCCATTTTTAGCTCAACTTTGACAAAGTCAAATTTAAGGTTATGTCATAGCCCATTGTCCATCTGTTCGGGAACAGCAATTCAATACGGCTCGGGCTAGAGGCTGTATTTATGAACTGATCTTTACGAAACTTCTTGAGTACCTTTGTTATCACGTGGGACGAGAACGAGTATTTTTGGGTGCGGTCCAAAATTCAAGATGGCCTCCAGCAGCCATTTTGTACAGAAATTAGTGCAATCAGCGTTTTTGTTCAGAACTTCTGTATGAAAGGTCTGATTTGAATAAATTTTTGTATGAATGTTTAGTAACATGGAGTACATCACATATAATACAGGTTTTTTTCTCGTTGTGAAATTATGCAAATTAGATGAACTCTAATTTATTCACTGCTACTTACATGTATACCCAGTAAGTGCACATGTCAATACGGCTCGGGCTAGGCTGTACAGTATTTATGAACTGATCTTCATGAAACTTCTTGGGTACCTTTGCTATCACCTTGGGATGAGAATGAGTGTTTTTGGGTGCAGTGCAAAATTCAAGATGGCTACCAGTGGCCATTTTGTACTGAAATTAGGTACAATCAGTTTTTTGTACAGAACTTCTATACAACTTGGGCTAGAGGCCGTATTTATGAACGGATCTTTACGAAATTTCTTGGGTACCTTTGTTATCACCATGATGTTAGAATGAGTGTTTTTGGGGGGAGTCCAAAATTCTAGATGGCCGCCGGCAGCTATTTTGTACTGAAATTACTGCAATCAGTTTTTTGTACGGAACTTCTGTATGAAAGTTCTGATTTAAATAAATTTTTGTATGATTGTTTAGTAACATGGAATACATCACATAAAATACAGGTTTTTTTCTTGTACAGAAATTATGCAAATTAGATGAACTTTGATTTATTCAGTGCTACTTATACACAGTAAGTACACATGTCAATACGGATTGGGCTAGGGGCTGTATTTATGAACGGATCTTCACCAAGCTTCTTGCATACCTTTGTTATCACCTAGGGATGAGAACGAGTGTTTTGGGGTGCGATCCAAAATTCAAGATGGCTGCCAGTGGCCATTTTGTACCAAAATTAGGTCCAATCAGTTTTTTTGTACACAACTTCTATACGGCTCAGGCTAGTGGCCGTATTTATGAACCGATCTTTACGAAACGTCTTGGGTACTTTTGTTATCACCGTGGGATGAGAGCGAGTGTTTTTGGGTGCAGTTCTAAATTCAAGATGGCCACTAGCAGCCAATTTGTACTAAAATTAGTGCGATCAGTTTTTTGTACAGAACTTCTGTATGAAAGTTCTGGTTTGAATGAATTTTTGTATGAATGTTTAGTAACATGGAATACAGTTAAAACTAAAAGTCCTGTCCTGAAATGCGCACAAATAGCACGTCGATATGCGTGTTAATCTACGCGATATGACCATAGTAAGGCAATCAAATTCTGTAAATATGGCCTGTGCACAAGCAATGTTTCAGCCAATGGACCTCCGGTTAACCCGGAGGTCCATTGGCAGAAACATTGCCCGTGTTTGCTATAAGTAACCAGGAGAACTTGCCCTGCTTTGGATGCCATTCGATATGACAATTGCGCGCAATTCATATGCGCAATTAAGCCTAGATAAGCGCACAGTTCGTGACAGGACTTCTAGTTTTAACTGTACATCACAAAAAATACTGTATATTACAAGTTTGTTTCTCTTGCAGAAATTATGCAAATTAGATGACCTTTAATTTATCAGCGCTACTTATACACTGTAAGTGCACATGTCAATACACTAAGTCTGGAGGCTGTATTTATGAACCGATCTTCATGAAACTTCTTGGGTACCTTTGTTATCACCTTGGGATGAGAACGAGTGTTTTTTGGGTGTGGCGGCCCGATATTAAAGATGGCTGTCAGCTTTCACACTGTTGCTTACTGAGGTGAAGTCACTTTACCATTACCAAGCTACCTACTAAATACCAAAGGGAAGATTTTTCTGCGCACTCTTATTACTTCAGCACCCATAATTCTCAAATATGGCATTAAGCCAATCACATACTAGTACTGCTTAAATCTATTTACATAATCAGAATACACCATCAGGGGTGCATTAGCTCAGTAGGTAGAGGTGCATAATGCAAGCCGAGAGATCCTCGTTTCGAATCCCACCTGCAGCAACAGCTTTGTGTCCTTGGGCAAGACACTTCACCCCCACTACCCATGTGGGGGCAAGGTATGCTGTGTACTAAGGCATACTGCATGTTCTTGGTGCACCTGTCTTCGAACAAGGCTAACCGTGCTTGTGTAGTATGTTGGGGAGCTTACAGTTGCTTGCCATTGCTCAGTGGTTCTCCTGGGTACTCTAGTTTCCTCCATCCATAAAACTGCCATGGTCACAATAAGCTGTTGTGCAGATAAATGTGACCTTAAACACCAATAAATAAATAATAAAAAAAACACCCGTTTCTCTCCTGTTTTCCTTCACCTTGGTATCCCTCCGTTGCCTCGGTGTTTAGTATGCCCGCCAGACAAGGAGTGATTTCTTTTTCTAAAAGAGCAAAACAAAAAACGGTAATTTTTAACAGGTAGTTACGAAATAATTTTCATGAAGCGCACAATTTTATCTTAGTTAATAGCTGAAAAAAATTCAGGGTGATATTTGCAAATCTTATTTTATTACTGGCACCAGGTACTGGTAATGAAAATTGTTGTTTGTCATCAATACTTGATCAAGTTTCTGACAAAGCTCATTATACTATTCCAATATGTTAGCTACTGTACATAGGCACACAATTTGATGTTAGTTTACCATTATACTGGTGCTAAGCCAGGATATCTAAGTTACATGTAGGGGCAAGAGTAATACATGTATCTAGTGGGAGTCATAAAGAATATGATGCACAGAATCACCTGAGCCACGTAGCAGTGAGATAGGGGTGAGAACAAGTGGGTGTGTGACCCTCTCGTCAGTGGAGGGGTCTGGTGCACCCCCCAGCCCCCCCCCCCCCCCAAAAAAAAAAACAAAATAACAAAATTTGAAATTCAGGACAGTAAAACACAATTACCTTGACTCTGTGCTGCTGTGTACTGGTCACTTTCTGTGGGTGGGCAATATTTCTGCGGATGCAATGATATTACATGTAGTTTTCAAACATTGTTTACAGCAATAATCATCAAAAATTTAATTAATGAACCACAGGATACAATTCGGTGCTTCATTAATTAAAATTTTATTGATGATGATTTTCTATTACCTGGAAAAAACATGCATGGACATCATGCACTGCCCATGCAAGGATTATGACCAGCAACTGTACTGTATGTCTGTGTCACTGCTATGAGCAGGGACTAATCTAAATGGGTGGGTGTGTTTACAAATATTCATATTTTTTAACACCTGATAACAAAGTAATATAAGTTTATAAACAACCACACAATTGACTTTTAATTACAATACTCCTAATTCCTATTAAACATATATGAATGTTTATTAATTTTGTGGAGTTTTTACACTGTGTATGAAGCTTATTTGGGCCTGTATGTTTGTTAAAATTGCCCTTCCACTACGGAGGACTTTTTGAAATCAGTCTACACTGGATTGTGTGGTATTCCTTTGTGTAAGACAGTGTATTCATTGTAATAATATTCATGCATAAGTTCATGTTCTTGGTTTGTTTTAGGCCTCATAATCTACAGAATAGCTTGGGTGGAGGTGTATTCCATCACTTGAGTGCAAGAAGGCTTTGCAATGCTACATGTATAGCATAAACCTTGTTGCACTCCAGGGACAAATTTATCAATTTTAATAACATGGGTAAAATATCGGACATGAACCGTTTAATTTTTTTTTTTTTTAGCTCACTTCGACAAAGTCAAGCAGGGCTTATCTAATCACTCTCCATCCATTGTCCATCCATCTGTCATCCATCAACACCATGTTTTGGTCAATTCAAGTTAAAGTTTGTGTGAGTAATGGTACCAAATGGGTATTACATTTTTGTTTAACTCAACATGCCCAGCCCCATAGGGAGGGGGTGGGGTAAAATGCTCCCAAAATATTTAAAAAATCTTATGAACCAGTGGGTACAGTGACTTTATATTCGTTATGGAACTACCTTTTGAGGTGTAGAATCACGCTTGTTCAAACGTACTTTGTGAAGCAATATTTGGCTTTGTAATGGCAGTGGTTAGATTTTTGGTACCACCTAAAATTTCTATTTTCCGAACCGATGGTCCGATTTGAATGAAATTCAGTATCGTGGTAATATTGGGTCATAAGTACTTACCTCATGCCAAAACACCCCCTGCATCCCCATGGGACCCCCAGGAGCAAAAAATAGAAATGTTTTCAAACTCCCATGTTTCCCAAACCACTTGGAACAGAGAACTGTTATGTGGTATGAAGCATCCTTAGAACCAGTAGAATTGAATGGTAAAAAAAAATGCCCTCTGTTGTTGTAAGAGAGTTCTGCAGAGGGCATCAGAAGAATGTTGGTGCAGCATTTTTGCAAACATTTTAGAAAATCTTTTCTCAAGAACCAATGTTCAGAATCTTTTGATATTTGGTATACAGCATCCATAGAGGGGTCAGATACAAGTTTGTTAAAATGAAGCCCATTCGTTCATATTTGGACTCAATGCAGGAGCCCAAATTTTATGGGGAATTTTCTTTAAAAATCTTCTTGAGAACCACGAGTCAGAATTTTTTAATGTTTGGTACCCTCATTGTTATGATGGTCAGATTCAAGATTGTTCAAACCAAGTCCCTATGTTAATATTTGGGCTTTCTTTGGTAGCCCAAATTTAACTTAGGGCTGTATGGGGAAGTTTTTTTTAAAAATCTTCTTCTTCAGATCCACCAGTCAGAATGCTTTCGTATTTGGTATACAACATCTCTAAAGGGGGAGGGGTGGGGGTGGGGGTGAGATTCAAGTTTGTTCAAATCGGGTCTGTAGGTTAAAGTTTGGGCTCACTATGGTAGCCCAAATTTTAACTTTGTGCAATATGAGGAAATTTCTTTAAAATTTTGTTCTTCAGATCCACCAGTCAGAATGCTTTCATATTTGGTATACAGCATCTCTAAGGAGATCATATTCAACTTTGTTCAAATCGAGTGCCTGGGTTGATATTTGAGCTCCCTATGGGAGCCGGAATTGGCCAAGTAGCTGAAGAATTAGACATTTTTTATTCAGTACCCTCAAGAGGTGAAGAGTAATCTATATAGGTTGTATCAAGGTGCTTGAGAGGGGAGCTCCACATTTTACATCATAATCAACTAAAGAAAAGGCATGATGCTTGGACTGTTTTTGTCACTCCTGAGGAGCTCAAAGATTTGCAGTGTATCCTATGGAGATGGATTGCTTAATGTAGATTCATTCTTGGACTCTTATATCGTGTTCTGTTCTCTGTTTATATCGTGTTCTGTTCAAGGTGAGCGCTTCAGGCCCTGTGGGGCCTCTTGTTTATTTATTTATTTATTGGGTTTTAACAACACTTTCGAAAGCCAGCAGCTACAAGTTTCTTCTCTCCTTGAACCAAGCATCTCGCCCAAGTGCAGCACTCATGGTCAACTGAGTTTTTAGCTCACCTGACTTTCAGTCAGGGTGAGGTGTAGTGATCACTTGCCGTCTGTTGTCCGTCGTCCGTGAACATGGTGTTTGCGTCTTCTCCTCCAAAACTGCTGAACTGATTAATCATTTAAGTGAAATGTGAGATGCTTGTTTGTTCTGACATTGCATTTTGATTTTGCTTAAATCAAGTTGCGCTGCCCCCAGTAGGGCCATGCCCCAAAATTTTGCCTAAATCTTAAAAAAATCTTCTCGTGAACCAGGAGTAGCAGAGATTCGATATGTGGTGTGCTGCTTCCTTTTGAGGTGTAGACTCAGTTTTGTTCAAGAGAAGTTTGTGGGTCTTTATTTGCCTTCATTATTGGAGGGCATGTATTTTTGCCCCGCCCAAAATTTGTTTTTCGAACCAAGAGGCTGATTTGAACCAAATTTAATTTTTGGTTTTATTTGATCATAAGTAATTAATTTATGCCCCAAAATATTTTCCCATCCCCCCATGGGAACCGCAGGAGCTAAAAATAGAACAAAATTCAAAACGCACATATCACCAAAATACATGGCACTGAGAATTCTTATTTGGTGTGAAGCTTCCTTGGGACCAACAGAATGGAATGGTCTAAGCAAATTTCTGTCAGGTCAATCATGGGGTACTTTTTCGTGACTTTGAAAAAAATGCTTAGTCAGCGTTCTGTAACACTGTGGGTAATGAAGAAAGCATTTAAGACTCTTCTTCACCCAATTCACTCCTCCAAAACCTTTCAGATTTCACATATACCATCTTTGCAAGATTTTTTTACACGTTTATTGAAATCAAATCCCTGGATCCATATTTGGCCTCTATGGGAGTTCAAATGTTGACATTAGTGCAGTATGAGGAATATTCTTTAAAAATCTTTTTCTTCAGACCCACCAATCAGAATCTTTTGATATTTGCTATGCACCATCATTAGGCAGGTGAAATTTAAGTTTCTTCAAGCCAAGCCTATATTTTGGCTCACCAGGGTTTTGCAAATTGCGAGAACGGTGATTTCATTCCTCTGATGTTCTTGCAAATGCTTGTTAAGAAGATCCATATTTACCATTCCCCCAAAATTATAAGCATTTTTTCATCAGATAAAATTTAATAAAATAAAATTAAATTTTAGAGCTGAAACGATTAAAGGGTTTTCGTGATTGATTAATCGCATGGGTTAACCTTGGTTAACCGATTAATCACTTGCCCCAATAGGTAGCTGAATAATTGCTGTACCGTTGACCATTTATACAATTAAAACTTTACTCAGCATAATGGACAAAACCGGGCAGCGCCATATACAAACATGTCCATTCAAATTTTTCAATTTTTGTCTCAAAACATAGCTTATGACCCCTCATTGGAACAAGCTCATTGAGCTTGTTCCAATAGGGGGGGGGGGGGCATAAGCTATGTTTTTGAGACAAACATTGAAAATCTTTAGAATTTCTTGTGCAAGTATCGTCTGCTACCTGCATTTGGTGAAGGGTTGAGAATGACCGTTTTCAGCTACTGATACAGTATAATGATCATGCAAGTGAACAAATATTTTGGCACGTAACTGGCATGCATTTCTCTGTCTCATGCAATTGATGTGAGCCAGTGTGACAATGTTTGCCTGTTTTGCAGCAAGTTTGTTCCATAGTTAACCCATACAGGGTATTTTTTGTTTTTAAAAAATTGATTAACAGTTTCCATCTTGGTTTCAAAAAGTGATGATAAATAGTGAATATAAGCTTACCCAATATGAAAGAAAAATGGTTAGCAATTGGACATTTTTGTATAGTATTTTGCGATGTGAATCCAGCCATCAAATACCCTGCCATATAGTACCGTACTTCAAAAGTAACGGTTAACCGATCAATTACTTTTTTTATCAATCAAGATATTGATCATTGGTTAGTCGATTAATCGGTGTGAGCCAGTGTGAGATTCAAGTTTGTTTACGCCAAGTCCCTGGGTTCATATTTGGGCTCACTGTGGGAGATTCAAGTTTGTTTACGCCAAGTCCCTGGGTTCATATTTGGGCTCACTGTGGGAGCCTGAATTATAACTTAGTTCAAAATGAGGAATATTCTTCAAAAGTATTCTTCACATTCAGCAGTCAGAATGTTTTGATATATACAGTATCCTTAGGGAGGTGAGATATAAGTTTGTTAAGGCCAAGTCCCTGGGTTCATATTTGGTCTTCCTGTAGGAGCCCGAATTGTACCAAAATTTCTATTTTCCAAATTGAGAGGCTGATTTGAAGCAAATTTGATATGATGGGCTTATTGGGTCGTAAGTACCTAATTTATGCCAAAACATTTTCCTGTGGCCCTGTGGGAACTGCAGGATCTAAATATAGAAAAAATTTAAAACGCCCATATCTTCAAAACTACATGGCACTGAGAATTTTTATTTTGTGTGACGCTTCCTTACGAACAGCCGAAAAGAATGGTCAAAAAAAAATTTTATCATAAAAAAAAAAGTTTTATCATAGGGAAGTTTTCCAGGACTTATGCGGAGTCATCATTTTAGTAATGGGAAAAACATTAAAGAATCTTCTTCTCCCATACCACTGCTCCAAAGGCTTTCATATTTTGCATATAACATCTTTGGAAGATTTAGTCACATGTTTGTTGAAATGAAATCCCTGGGTCCATATTTGGACTCTCTATGATTAGATTAGTGCAATATGAGGAATATTTTTTTAAAATCTTCTTCTGATCCACTCTTCAGAATATTTTGATATTTGGGATGCTGCATCCTTAGAAGGGTGAGATTCAAGTTTGTTTGAGCCAAGTCCCCGGGTTCATATTTGGGCTCCCTGTGGGAGTCCAAATTACAACTTAGTTCAATAAGAGGAATATTCTTTAAAATCCAGTAGTCAGAATCTTTTGATATTAGTATATAGAAGCATCCTTAGGGATGTGAGATTCAAATTTGTTCAAGCCAAGTCCTTGGGTTCATATATGGGCTCTCTGTGGGAGCCTGAATTATAACTTAGTTCAATATGAGGAATATTCTTTAAAAATCCTTTTTTTTGAGATCCATCCATCAGAATCTTTGGATATTTTGTATAAGCTTTTCTTATGAGGGGCAGATGCAACTAAATGTTCAAATAAATTCCCTGGGTTGATATTTAGGCTACCATGTCAGGTGAATGCCATCAGGCCCTCTGGGGGCTCTTGTTTGTTTTCTGTTTGACAACATTGCCCTGGCTCTTCTATCTATATTTTTCATTTTAAGTTAGTCACTACTTTTATTTAGGCTTCCCACATTTGTTACTGCATGTCTGTCTGTCTGTCCTTCGGATGAATGTTTCTTTGCTTTTCATTTGCCTGGGTCAACATTTTAAATAATTTGCAGTTATCTTTCACCCTCCAACCTCCCCCCCCCCCCCACACACACACAAACACACACACATACACACACACACACACACACACACACACACACACACACACACACACACACACACACACACACACACACACACACACACACACACACACACAAAATTTGGGCTGGCAAGTATTGAGTATTTTATCAAAAAAGTGGTACTCGAGTACTACGAGTACTGAGTACTTTGGACCCAGCCTATCACAAGTATATTAAACATCAAAGAGTATATTGTATACTTGAAACAAATACAGTACAGTGGCAGTGTACTGCTCACTTTCCATGGATGGGCAATATTTCCACGGATACAATAATATTTGATGCCAAACACTAACTATAGGTATAATCATCAAAAATTTAAATAATGAAGCACCAGGTACAAACCGATGCTTCATCAATTAAAATTTTGTAGATGATGATTTTTATTGACTGGTAAATGCATGAGTGGACATCAATGCCCACGCGTGTATTACAACCCATCCACGGCGACTGTACTGTAACTTGTCCTCTTTGTGAACATATTTTCTACAATTTCACTCCCTTTGACAGAATGCATGCCTGTGGGGATTAAAACCAAAATAGTGAAAGTGCACTTGTGGATATTTGCAGCACAAGCACAGCACTAATGAATCAATATTTGATGATTTTAGGAATTTTAACAGTGTCATGAGACACCACAGTAGCAGGTATTGGTCATTCTGTTGGAAAAAATCACTATTTTATGACTCGAGGTGCCTTAACTGAGAAAACTTAGGCTTTTTCTTACAAAGATTGCAGAATATCAAACACAATGTGAAATGTGTTCAGAAGCAAGAATGTGATTAAAAAATAATGGGAAATTCATGTCACCATCAATTTATTTATAAATTAATAAAGTTTTTTAGCTCACCTGATCAAAGCTCAGTGGGAGCTTTACTGATCACATTCTGTCCGCCGTCCGTCCGGCGTTAACTTTACATTATTCAAATGTTGGGTAAATGTTTATTACCTAATGCCAATTCAGATTTGTTCAAATGAAGTTGCCCCCTTCTCCTGGGTGATGCCATGCCCCCAAGGGGCACCAAAATCTTCTCATCAACCAGCAGTAGCAGAGATTTGATATATGGTATGCAGCTTCCTTTTAAGGTGTAGACTTGGATTTCTTTAAGCGAAGTTTGATGGGCTATATTTGGCGTCGTTATGGGAGGGGCAAAATTTTTGGCCCCGCCCAAAATTTCTATTTTCCGAACCGAGAGGCTGATTTGAATCAAATTTTATGTGAGGGCTTATTGGGTCATAAGTACCTAATTTATGCCAAATT
This sequence comes from Pictodentalium vernedei, assembly GCA_031216915.1. Taxonomy (NCBI): domain Eukaryota; kingdom Metazoa; phylum Mollusca; class Scaphopoda; order Dentaliida; family Dentaliidae; genus Pictodentalium; species Pictodentalium vernedei. The sequence continues at coordinate 877,179,180 of CM062297.1, read as the reverse complement.
TTCTTTTTCTGTAGCCCCATGGAAACCATAGGAGCTAAAAATCGAAAAAAGTAAAACGCCATATCTCTTGGGTTTATATTTGGGCTCAGTATAGGAGCCCGAATTCAAACTCAGTGCATTTCAGGCAAATTTCTTAAAAAATCTTCTTCACCAGATTCAGCTGGCAGAATCTTCTGATATTTGGTATGCAACATTGTGGGGTGGATCTGATTCAAGTTTGTTCAAATCGGCCCCCTGGATTCATATTTGGGCTCACTATAGAAGCATTTCAGGCAAATTTCTTTAAAAATATTCTTCTCCAGATCCAGCAGGCAGAATCTTTTGATATTTGATATGCAACATTGTGGGGTGGATCTGATTCAAGTTTGTTCAAATCAGCCCCCTGGGTTCATATTTGGGCTCAGTATAGGAGCCCAAATTTGAACTTAGTGCATTTCAGGCAAATTTCTTTGAAAATCTCCTTCTCAAGATCCAGCAGCAGAATCTTTTGATATTGGGTATGCAGCATGCTTAGGGGGTGAGATTCAGGTTGTTCAAGCCAAGTCCCTGGGTTCATATTTGGGCTCACTGTGGTAACCCGAATTATAACTTAGTTCAAAATGAGGAATTTTCTTTAAAAATCTTCTTCAGATCCAGCAGTCGGAAAGTTTCGATATTTGGTATGCAGCATCCTTAGGGGGGTGAGATTCAAGTTTGTTCAAGCTATGTCCCTAGGTCCATATTTGGGCTCACTGTGGGAGCCCGAATGATAACTTACATGTAGTTCAAAATGTGGAATTTTCTTTAAAAATCTTCTTCTTCAGATCCAGCAGTCAGAATGTTTTAATATTTGGTATGCAGCGTTCTTAGGGGGGTGAGATTCAAGTTTGTTCAAGCCATGTCCCTAGGTCCATATTTGGACTCACTGTGGGAGCTTGAATTGTAACTTAGTTCGAAATGAGGAATTTTCTTAAAAAATCTTCTTCAGATCCAGCAAATGAATGCTTTTGATATTTTTTATGCAGCATCCTTAGGAGGCAAGATTCAAGTTTGTTCAAGTCATGTCCCTAGGTCCATGTTTGGGCTCACTGTGGGAGCTCGAATTGTAACTTAGTTCAAAATGAGGAATTTTCTTTAAAAATCTTCTTCTTCAGATCCAGCAGTTGGAATGTTTTGATATTTGGTGTGTGGCATCCTTAGGGGGTGAGATTCAAGTTTGTTAAAGCCACGTCCCTAGGTCCATATTTGGGCTCACTGTGGGAGCTTGAATTGTAACTTAGTTCGAAATGAGGAATTTTAAAAAAAAATCTTCTTCAGGTCCAGCAGATGAATGCTTTTGATATTTTTTTATGCAGCATCCTTAGGAGGCTAGATTCAAGTTTGTTCAAGCCATCTCCCTAGGTCCATGTTTGGGCTCACTGTGGGAGCTCGAATTGTAACTTAGTTCAAAATGAGGAATTTTCTTTAAAAATCTTCTTCTTCAAATCCAGCAGTTGAAATGTTTTGATATTTGGTGTGCGGCGTCCTTAGGGGTGGGGGGGGGGGGGGAGATTCAAGTTTGTTAAAGCCAAGTCCCTGGGTTCATATATGGGCTCCCTGTGGGAGCCCAAATTATAACTCTGTTCAATCTGAGGAATATTCTTTAAAAATCATTTTTTTTTAGATCCACTTGTCAGAATCTTTGGATATTTGGTATAAGCTTTTCTCAGGAGGAGTAGATGCAACTTGTTGAAATCAATTCTCTGGGTTGATATTTAGGTTACCATGTACAGGTGGGCGCCCTCAGGCCCCCTGGGGTCTCTTGTTTAGGAAAAAATGCATACTGAGAGCTTGGGGGCACGGGGGGGGGGGGGGCGGGCTACATCCAGGGCTATAATTTACCTCATCACTAGGTAAAAGAATATTTGACATCATTTGTTGAGATAAAATGGCACTTTCTATTGATATTGGTGGATTATATAGCCTCAGCCAGGGCTTATAAGAATCTGAGAATCGATTCCCGTAGAGATCCGTGCAACAAAACCAGTGAGAAACCATGTAGCTTCTCGTAACATTGCTGCTAGGATTCACATGAAAAGAACTGAGTCAGTTTGACCCTTTACCTATCACAAAGGCAGCAAATTAACCAATACAACACTAACATGACCTGAAATATTGTGACACTGGCAATAAAATTTGTACAAATATGGCTGTCATTGGAACCGGCTCTAGTAACATCCATAATTATTACGCTTGATGAATATTGTTTATTTTTAGCTCACCTGACTGTAAGTCAGGGGGCGCTTAAATGATGACTTTCTGTCTGTCCACCATCAGTCCATCCTGTCCGGTGTGAACTTTACATTACTAACCTCTCCTCATAAACAACTGAGCCGTATTGAACCAAATTTGATATTCATGTTCCTTATATATGAATTCCAGTTTGTTCAAATAACGTTGCCACACCGACAGGGGGCCCCAAGCATTTCTCTGATAGCATGCATAAATTTTTTTCCAAAATTGAAAAAAAATCTTCTTCAGAACCATGTATAAGAATCTTTTGATACTTGATATACAGCATCTCTAGGGGTGGGAGGGATAGGTTCAGGTTTGTTCAAATCAAGTCCCTGAGTTGATATTTGGGCTCCCTATGGGCACCCAAATATCAACAGTGCAACATGAGGAAATTTCTTTGAAAACCTCCTTCAGATCCACCAGTCAGAATGCTTTCATATTTGGAATGCAACATTTCTAGTGGGGTGGGGGGCAGGGGGGAGGGTGGATTGAAGTTTGTTTGAATCGGGTCTCTGGGTTAATATTTGGTCTATCTATTGAAGCCCAAAGTTTAACTCAGTGCAGTATGAGGAAATTTCTTTAAAACTCGTTTTTTTCAGATCCACCAGTCAGAATCCTTTCGTATTTGGCTTACAGCATCTCTAAGGGGGTCAGATTCATGTTTGTTCAAGCCAAATCTATGGGTTAATATATGGGCTCATTATGGGAGTGCAAATTAACTCAAAGCAACATGAGAAAATTTCTTTAAAAATCTTTTTCTTCAGACCCACTAGTTTAATGCTTTAATATTTGGTGTACAACATCTCTGGGGAGGTCAGATGTAAATTTGTTCCAGTTTGGTTCCTGCCAGTCAGAACCCTTTCATATTTGGTCTCGCAGGGGGAGGGGGGGGGGGGCAGATTTGAGTTTGTTCATTTCAGGTCTGTGGCTTAATATTTGGGCAGGGGTGGGTTAGGTTCGAGGTTGTTCATAAATGTTCAAATCCATTCCTTAGAGCTTTTCCATAAAATTTGCCTTTCAAAGTGCAGTGACACAACAACCCTTGGAAGTTTGGCAGTACTTGTCAACAGCTGTCAGAATTGGAAGCAATCAGGAAGACCTATGCTAATAATCATCTAACATGGACAATAGAATTATGAATAATTTCATAACATTATTCCTATGTAGTGTCCATGAACCTTGACTAACTGAATCTGACCCAAAATACTTCTCTGAACCACCTCGTCAGGTGAGCGATTAAGGGCCCAGGGGGGGGGGGGGGGGGGTAAAAATCAGTAGTTGGTGTTGTAAAAATTAAAAAAGCTGTATTGGATAAAGGGTTAACATGTATTATCTGTATGCAACAGGGGTTCAGTCATACTGACCTAATAGGATCCTGGCCCATAGCAGGTCTGAGTTCTCGGAACGATTTCCGCAAGAATCCAAATGGATTCTCCCAAATTTAGAGGAACTATAAGCCCTGCAAAAATTGACATATTGTTTCGTGGTGGTGGGGCCCTATTTATCTTGCTGTATGATTAATTAAAACAGATTTTGTGAAAAGGTTTTGTGTGCTGATGCAGATTTTAGTTTTATTTTGGGATTTGGGTAGTTTCAAAGAAAGCTGTGAATTCTTATCCCTCCCAACTTATTGGGTAATAGAGTAGAAATTCTGTCGGAGGCAATAACAGTTTTTAAGCCTATCTGACACAGATTGGACAGTTCTCTCCAAAAGAACAAATTTCCCATGCTTTGACCAGACAGAAGCCAAAAGTTGAATTCTATTGCAGAAATGACTCTTTCATCACATGAAAGAGGTAACTGTATCTTTGGTAGGGTTGGGTTTGCTCATAGGTATAACTGTTGTAAATATTTTAATTAGATTTACATGCCTCGAAAAGTTGCGCTCGGAAATTATGTAATTCCCAAAACTAAGCAGTCTTGGGGAAATATATTGTTTCAATAAACATTTGAAGAAGTCTACTGACATTTTGCATTACTTTTGAATGTTCCAGATGAATAAAGAGGATGATTTGAGGACTTTTAGAACCTAAACATTTGTTTGACTATTGGTGTGTTTTGTTTGGGAATTCCCTGAGAAATATGAACATGTGACCAGCACTTCCCTTTCTGTTAGTTTTTCTTTTATTTGTTGCATGACCCCTGTTTAAAAATCATTAAAAGGTTGTCTGAAGGGCTATAGTTGACAAAAAATATTTGAATGCTAAATTTAAAATGATGCGACCATAGAAACGTATTCTTGTTTGGCTGAAATTAAACAATTGCAGGAATTCGACTGAATAAACCAAAATGTTTTTGGAGTAATAGTTGCGGAATGAAATATTTCAATACGTTGGATACTTTGGGGTTCCTTCTTACGCCTTTCGTATTGTCATATTATTATTATATACAGAGTCACACTTATATTTGAATGGGTTAACGATTACTGGGCGAGAGCGAGCGGCGCAGGGATACCACGAGAGCCGGTAGCCTCGAGTGGTTATCTCAGCGCCACACGATCGAGTCCAGTAATCGTTAACCCATTCAAACATAAGTGTGGTTAAGTATTTATTACACATCCAGCCCTGAAAAAGAATTCACTGTAATTAATCGCTAATTTAATTAAATATAATAGTCGACGATTTGAACGGTTGAAAGGATTTTAGAGAGAAATGGGCAATTTTATCAGAGGACCAGTCTTAAGTCTTTAACCTTGCCACCTGTAGAATCGCTGTGATTCATTTTATTCGCAACAAAATGTCGGTCCGAACACTCAAAACTTAAAAGATTGCGTTCAACATATCAGACGTCACAAATTATGGGGTCCGAAATGTGTTTTCAGAAGTGTGTGTGCAGGCATCATTATATCAGGAGGATCGAAAATGTACAAGAATTTTAATTTAAATATGGTTCTAACTGGCCGCTCTGTTTAAATTTCGTGTTTTTTAAACTGAAACTAAAACAGAAGTTTGAACTCTGCTTGACTATAATGCACTTCTGCCAGTGCCACAAGGCTATCGCATGTGGACATCGGTCATTTCTGTTCTGCACTGTAACAAAAGTACACACTGGACGAGAATAGACATTTTGTGCAATAATTAACCTACCGGGGCATTCATTCGATCGTTTCGAGTAACTGAGGCAGTTTGAGATTCCATTTTGAGTGAACTCGGCAGTCTTGGTAAGTTAGCATTTTATTTTTCAACATTATAAAGTTTCAGACTTGAAATTTAGCCTTCTTTTTATTTTACCTCAAGTCTTGATAACTTGTGTTTGAAATGGGCTGCACTTACAAATAAAGGCTTTAGGTTGTCCACATTTACTACAGATATACAAAGGAATAAATATATTGCACGATAACTACAAGAAAATCTAATGTCTTGTCAACTCAAATTAGTTTGTACACCTTTTTTTACAACCCCCACCCTCACCCCGCCCCAACCCATCTATAATCTGACAACATGTTCTTAAAAGCTCACGAAATGAGTACCCAACAGTCTTCCGCAGAGGCTGAAAGAGAAATAATGGGGTGGGGGGGGGGGGTGGGGGGTGGGGTTGTTCTTACCAGTAAGCTCCAACTTATTTTGGTTGATAATATTTTTTAAAGATTGATTAATGTTTAGATTATTTTGTACTAGTACTATACTTCACCAGTTTGTTATCTGAACGGTGTTTTGTCTTCTTGGTATCTGGTTCCAAACAAAATAATTATTTATTTGTCTGCTCCAATATCTTGTCAATCTTAAATTTGGAATTTGTTATTCTGAATTTTCATTTAGTAAGTTGTTTTAAAGAGGACTGATAGAATGTGGTTAATGATAGGCTTGAGGAGGACATTTTCTTGGGGATGGGGGCTGACCAATCAAACTGCCCTGAACTATTGTTTCGAAATCAAAATTCAGGCCCTTGCCTCGAATTCGCCTAACTGCCCTGATATTTGCCAAAAATATAAAAATACCCCTCCCTCTGAACAATCTGTTCTGAAAATCCCAGTCCCTTTAAATGAAAACTGCAAAATTAACTGCTTATTAGTGAAGGGGGTGAGAGTGCCGCAACCCCCACCTATCTCATATACCCATGTAGCTAAGTCATACATTTGATTTAAGTTCTGTTACTGAGAAGTAAAGCAAAATAATATCCTTGTATAAAACAGAAATACTTGCAAAAATCCTTAATTAGTCACTTAAAAATACACATCAATCTCTGTCTTGAAAATATTGTCATATTGTCTATGTTTTAAATATTCTAATAATTATTTTTGAATTTCATGGAAGTCATCTCATAAAATTGACAATATATTGCATTCATTAGACCACATGTATTTACCACCCCTCTCCTCTTTCTGGTCTCATTCCCACTCTACTCAAGACTTTTCTGAATTTTAGTAGTGGATAGATGGTAATTTTTTTTAATTTCCCCAGTACAAACTCTAGAAAGTCATATTTTAGCAATATTACACCCCCTTAAAAAGCCCCCCCCCCCCCCGCCACACACACACAAAATAAAATAAAATAAACCTGTTGCCCCAACACCCACTAGCACGTAAAAAAACATTGGTTCCACAAATGTAAACTACTGAGTTTTTCTTATAAAACAAGGCTTTTCATTCTTCCGAATTTATTTTCTTTATTCAGCTAGTGTGGGGGTGGTCATCTAGTAAGGGTGGAATTAGTGATAGTTTAATCAGTAACTGCATGAACTAGCTGTCAAACATCTGCAGGCGCTGTCAGCGTGTCGCCGTCTGTGTTTTCACTTCACGGTAACCGGTTTTCAAGATTGATTTAGTTTTGCTTCCTGAGAACTTCTTAAAATTAAATACTCTTCAAAGTATGTTTGCGTTGGCAAACGTGCTGCTTCATTTCCGAAGTGTGAATCGAATAGGATTACACAGTAGACCTCGTATCGGCTTGTCAGCAGAACGCAGCGGTGAGGGCAACATTGTAACCTTATAGGAACTGTACTAGGGGCTGGCTGCAATATCGAACCCAAATGGACATTTTTGCCCTAAAATTAATTAAGTTTTTCCTCGGTTTTCAATAACGAAAGCAAAGGATGAGTTTCACTGTTCAATTTCTTGGCAGAGATCATGTGTCTTTCATGACTATCAATAGTTTTTAGCATACTTGTGCATCAAACATTTTGTAATGAGAATCGGTAATTCCGACAGATAAATACAGCCGATGGTTCTCATTGGTTATATTCCACTGAACGCTTCAAACTATAAGAACCAGCCTAACGAGAGAACTTGTGCACGCGAAGGGTACTTTTTATCGGATCGCACTAGAGCTTTCTGGATAAAATTACCGCATGCTCCTAAAGTTCATGTGATCATGACAAATACAGTTACGGGTGTGTAATAAAACGTTGTCCGGGTCATGGTATGACGGGCTTCCCGAATGGGGTGGGGGTGATACGGTAATAGTGGTATATATCCATGTAGGTACACTATTAGCCCTTGGACATTCATACTATCCTATGTCTGCTATAGCTAGGTCAAGCAGTATTGAAGGGGGGGGGGGGGGAGGGAGGATGGGGGTTATGCATGATCACCCAGTGCGGTATTGTGAGATAGTTCTTGGTGGTTTAGATTGGCAGTGCAGGATGAATGGTTTGTTGGTCTATTACCCCCTTAGTACTATTAACCTGCTGAATCAGGAAGTATTTTAATTGTTTAGAACGGGGCCATAGGATGCACGGTATATACCCCTATAGCTCCCCTGTTAGTCATCGGTGATCCTATACTACATAGGATGCACGGTATATACCCCTATAGCTCCCCTGTTAGTCATCGGTGATCCTATACTACATAATTTACAGGATGGTCCTTTTTGCAGTGGTGTCAGTTATTAACACTCCTAAAACTTAATTAGCTAAACATAATGTCATGATGACCATAAACAAGAGTATCAATTCCACTTGGGAATATCCAGCGTATAGAGTCAAAGGTGACAGAGATACTTTAGAATCCAGAAGCCGATCAGATGTCAGGAGCCATAACTATCTTCAGATAGATATCTTCCGATATGTACCCTCTGAAAGGTATCCTCGAAAGGTGTCCTCAAATACTACATCACCATGTTATAAGTATCATCAAATACTCAGATGAGGACAAGAGTCGTAAAAGGACTCACTCGTTCGAGTAATAGTACATCACCATGTTATAAGTATCCTCAAATACCCAGATGGGGACAAAAGTCGTAAGAGGAATCACTCATTCGAGTAATAGTACATCACCATGTTATAAGTATCCTCAAATACCCAGATGAGGACAAGAGTCGTAAGGGGAATCACTCGTTCGAGTAATAGTACATCACCATGTTATAAGTATCCTCAAATACCCAGATGAGGACAAGAGTCGTAAAAGGACTCACTCGTTCGAGTAATAGTACATCACCATGTTATAAGTATCCAGATGGGGACAAGAGTCGTGAGAGAAAGCACTCGTTCGAGTAATAGTACATCACCATGTTATAAGTATCCTCAAATACCCAGATGAGGACAAGAGTCGTAAGGGGAATCACTCGTTGGAGTAATAGTACATCACCATGTTATAAGTATACTCAAATACTCAGATGAGGACAAGAGTCGTAAAAGGACTCACTCGTTCGAGTAATAGTACATCACCATGTTATAAGTATCCTCAAATACCCAGATGAGGACAAGAGTCGTGAGAGGAATCACTCGTTCGAGTAATAGTACATCACCATGTTATAAGTATCCTCAAATACCCAGATGAGGACAAGAGTCGTAGGAGGAATCACTCAGTAATTACTCTATGGCTTATTGATGAATTAGATTCGAGTCATTCGAGCAATATTTGTCGTCCCTGCTAGTTGAGTATTCGCTGGAGAAATCATACTGGATTTTACTGAACATAAGGGAAACAACCCTATATGGTTAGGTACAGATTATAGGGCATTAAGCAATCTGACTGGTGATTATAATACTTGCACGAAGGCAGTATATTAAGACACACCATACTGCACTAGGTGCTACTCGTATAAGTACAAAATGGGGAAATCCCTACCAAATAAATTACGTTTCGATAATTTTAGTAGATTTGGACGGATTGCCGGGTCTATGTGGGTAATTCTATGAAGTAAACAAACCAATAAAATCACTCTTATACAAAGGAACGCGCCTTATAGCACAATGTGTTATTCTCATAAACCCAAAATCGAGGAATCCGAACAAAATAAAGTGAGTTTCAGGTGGTTTGAAGAGATTGTTGGGTCGTTTGTAGTAATTGGATTTTTACTCTTGTACAATCGAACACACCCTCTTAACATAACCCAAACTATTTTTGCAACCACATGATACCATGTGCGGCCTCCAGGAAAGAAAATGGACGACGGAACCACGTACCACCCTAACAAAGGGCGCTGCTGCACATGCACACTAAAAGAGTATGCATCGCTAGTATTTATTTATTTATTGGTGTTTAAGGTCACATACTTCTGCACAATGGATAATCGTGACCGTAAGGTGGAGGTAAAGTCATGTCCAGCCAATCACTTACACATCATTTTGGTATTTTGTCGTATCTCCGACATCTAGTGGGATTTTCCAAACTTTTTCAGCTTTCTCATTGGAAAAATAATTACTAAAATGCCATGTTAACCAAAAAGTCGACACTATCCAGTTAAAGTTTTAATTTTCATGTTTTGCGATCTCGGTTACCTTTATTGTCATTGCGTTAAACTATTCTGTCCACCGACATCAAACGATAATGTTGTACACCTTGGAATACTGATGTAATATGTTGTACACCTTGGAATATTGATGTAATATGTTGTACACCTTGGAATATTGATGTGATATGTTGACTATTCTAACGATATTTTTGATTTTTTTTTAATTCTGTCGGTCATAAAATCAGCGATATTTCAAAATTTGAACAGATCTCGAAGCCCCAAAAATGGCGCTAAAGAAGTCTATGTCTTTGTGACTTCTCCTTGGTCTACAACTAAACTTCCATCTAAATCCGACAATCTGTCAGTTGGACGTCACAACTTCAAACTTTCTGTACGAGAGACTTCTCTTCACAACAGATGAAACTACTTTTATGGATGGTTTAAGTGGGTTATGTTTTCCAAAAAATTGGGATTAAAGATCTTTTGTGTAAAAGAGAAACCAAACATTGTTTAAAATGACGTTTCTATACCGTAACGTTAAAATTATTATGTTGTTAACAACTAAATTATAGTCATTTGCTACCAAGTAAAGTATAAAATTCGACAGCCATGTATGTTAGCAGTGCACAGCCAAGTATGCGAGAGAAATTGGCAATTTTTTGAAAAAAGTCCAACATGTTCTAAAGATTTCACTTGACGTTAAAAGATCAGAGCTGAGAAAAATTGAAACAAAGAAATGTGTCTTTTATTGTTTGTTTACCTCTACAACATGTTAAAAATTCATAATTTTTGTCTTTTCTGTGTATGAACCGACATGATGTCACGGGCAAGTTCTGGCATAACCATTGTCAATTTCCCATGATGGCCACACATTTTTGAAAGAGTTTTTTGCGAAGAGTAGATTTCCTTTTTTCAAAAGCGTCATGTTTAAAAATGAGTTTGAAATTATAATGTTTAGAAGAAACACTTAAATTTCGGCTCATTCCAATAATGCGTCGAAAATAGGAAGAGATAAAAATGGTCAGATTTCATGACAGTGACTGAGAAGAAGTTGCCAAACAATTATTTGAGAAAAACAAAAAATAGAATTACAATCACAATATTCCGTTTCAATTTCATTGAATGGTATAATGAACCAAAATAGAATTTTGTGCCTATATGAATTCGGCTGAATGGTGAAATGAACCCAAATAGAATGTTGTGCCTGTATGAATTTGGCTGAATGGTATAATGAACCCAAATAGAATGTTGTTCCTGTTTGAATTAGGCTGAATTGTGGAATGAACCCAAACAGAACCTTGTGCATATTTGAACTTAGCTGAATGGTATAATGAATCCAAATAGAATGTTGTGCTTATATGAATTCGGATGAACGATATAATGAACCTAAATAGAATGTTGTACTTATATGAACATGGCTGAATGGTATAATGAACCTGAACATGATGTTGTGCGTTTATGAACTTGGCTGAATGGTATAATGAACCTAAAAAGGATGTTGTGCTTACAGGAACATGGCTGAATGGTATAATGAATCTAAATACAATGTTGTAGTTATATGAACTTGGCTGAATGGTATAATGAACGTAAACAGAATGTCGGGCTTATAGGAACTTGTTTGAATGGTATAATGAACCATAATAGAATGTTGTGCTTTTTTGAATTCAGATGAACGATATAATGAACCTAAATAGAATGTTGTACTTATATGAACTTGACTGAATGGTATAATGAACCTAAACAGGATGTTGTGCTTATAGGAACATGGCTGAATGATATAATGAACATAAATAGAATGTTGTAGTTATATGAACTTGGCTGAATGGTATAATGAACCTAAACAGAATGTTGGGCTTATATGAACTTGGTTGAATGGCATAATGAACCTAAACAGAATCTTGGGCTTATATGAACTTGGTTGAATGGTATAATGAACCTGATCAGAATGCTATGCTTATATGAACTTGGTTGAATGGTATGATGAACCTAAACAGAATCTTGGGTTTATATGAACTTGGTTGAATGGTATAATGAACCTGACCAGAATGCTATGCTTATAGGAACTTGGTTGAATGGTATAATGAACCTAAATAGAATCTTGTACTTATATGAACTTGGTTGAATGGTATAATGAACCTGACCAGAATGCTATGCTTATAGGAACTTGGTTGAATGGTATAATGAACCTAAATATAATCTTGTACTTATATGAACTTGGTTGAATGGTATAATGAACCTGAACAGAATGCTGTGCTCATAGGAACTTGGTTGAATGGTATAATAAACCTAAATAGAATGTTGTGTTTATATGAACTTCGTTGAATGGCATAATGAACCTAAATAGAAAGTTGTACTTATATTAACCTGTCTGAATGGTATAACGAACCTAAATAGAATGTTGTACTTATATGATCCTGTCTGAATGGTATAATGAACCTAAACAGAATGTTGTACTTATATGAACTTGGCTGAATGGTATAATGAACCCACATAGAATGTTGTGCTTATATGAACTTGGTTGAATGGAAAAATGAACCCACATAGAATGTTGTGCTTATATGAACTTGGTTGAATGGAAAAATGAACCCACATAGAATGTTGTGCTTATATGAACTTGGTTGAATGGTAGAATGAACCCAAATAGAATGTTGTGCTTATATGAACTTGGTTGAATGGAAAAATGAACCCACATAGAATGTTGTACTTATATGAACTTGGTTGAATGGCAAAAATGAACCCACATAGAAGGTTGTGCTTATATGAACTTGGTTGAATAGAAAAATGAACCCAAATAGAATGTTGTGCTTATATGAACTTGGTTGAAAGGAAACATGAACCCAAATAGAATGTTGTGCTTATATGAACTTGGTTGAATGGTATAATTAACGTAAACAGAATGTTGTGATTATACAAACTTTTTTGAATGGTATAATTACGTAAACAAAATGTTGTAATTATAGGAACTTGGCTGAATAGTATAATAAACATAAATAAAATGTTGTGCTTATGTGAACTTTGACTATTTATATATTGGTGTTTAACGTCATCTACTTGTGCACAATGGCTAATAGTGACTGTAACATGGTTGAACTTTGACTATTTATATATTGGTGTTTAACGTTATCTACTTGTGCACAATGGCTAATAGTGACTGTAACATGGTTATCAAGTTAGGTTTAGCCAATCGTTTATACCCGTGTTGTCCATTTAAGAGGATTTCCCCAACATTGGTTACTAGGCCCCATTTTGCCAGGAAACAGAGCTTGTTTACCACGATAAAAATCACTACTTCATTTCATGGATTCCCACGGGGGTGAACTTTTATGGAGCTTCCATAAAGACAATTAAATATGGACAAAATCCTCAGCAAAAAATGTTACATAATATGTACTATATTTTTTGAAGTAGAGCAGCTACATGCCAACCCTCTTCAGAGCTAATAAACCATCCATCTACAGTACGTGGGGAGTGGATTGTAACAAAATCACTTGCGGGGTGGAGTTATCACCCAAACCTCCCAAATCATCATTTTCATATTCTGTACATATGGACAAAAACACAAGCAATGTTTCAGCCAATGGACCTCAGGGTTTAACCTGGAGGTCCATTGGCTGGAACCTTGCTTGTGTGTGTTATGCCTTGCAACAAATTTGCAATTATTGCGTGGGTGGGACCTTCACTCCACGCGTGACGTAGTGATAATACACGTACTGTACAACATATTACTGACATTTTTCAAAGAGTATTATCAATAAATGGAAAAGAGTATTCAAGAAACTTATTACCATCAAAAACTTGAACATAGAAATGCTTGTTTTGTGAACCCAAATTCGCCAAGAAAATCAGGAGACTACTGGATAACAATATCTACATTGATTCAAAATCATGGTCAATAAATGTCGTGAGACTACAAATTGTGTTCATAATGCAGTGTGTGTAATTCAGTAGTTCCAAGCAAAATAGTTTATGCATGTCACGAAATGTTTTGAATGAACCAGACTAAAACTTACCTCATTATGAATAATGCAAGATGAACGGTTTCTGAGTCAATTCATAAATTAAACATAGATATAAAGTGACTTTTAACATCGAACTTGCTTACAATACCTCTATAATAACCAGTGTGATTTATATAACTGCCCAACCTTGTACTCTCGTTATTAACCATCTGTCATACTACAGGGCCAAAGTGCACAAAATAAATCGCAGCTCAATTAAATATACTATTGCGTCACAATGATTTGATATATTTCTATTTGTTCAAATTATTTTAAGTCCATCAAGTTATTCAACATAATTATGAACATAATCACTGTACTGGACGATTTACAATAATTTGATAAATAATGACAGCTGCCCCTGTCTTAGGTTGCTCCATATTGGAGTCTTACCCGTCATTGGAAACAGACCTGCTCATTACATTAGAATAATGTTAATATGGCGGAGTCAGAATGATTCGATGAATAACGACAGCTGCACCTGTCTTAGGCTGCCCCATATTGGTGCTTTACCCGTCATTGGAAACAGACCTGCTCGTTATATGCATATTTATGATTCTTTGCTTCCTTTGAATGAAGTAATTAGTGATATATAAGTCCTAAAGCTATAAGACCACAGGCTAAAGGTCCACAGGATATAGGACCACAAGCTATCAGACCACAGACTATTGGACCACGGACAGTCATGAGGAAATTTCTATAGTAAATCCTGCATCTCTGTTACATGATGGTACTTTAGTCAGAGACAGAGAGAGATGAGGAGCTGTTGTCACAGTCTGGTGTTTCGCTAAGTCGATTCGTGCCGTCCATAAAAATATAAACTTGGGAGACACGAATTGAGAATAGAAAATATAATCTCGTCAGTTGGGTTGTTTTGACATCCAAGTTTTATTCCCACACACGACAGACATATTAAATAACGCCCATATGTTCGTTCAAACTAGCATAGAACAACGTTGTCTTTCTGTTGGAACGTTTGTAGGTGAAATTTGATTGTAACAACCATCTTTAATTGATGTCCTCTGCGAAGATGATTCAAGGCAAACATACAATGTATCCCATGGACTCCACTTTGAATATTTTTTAGTCTCGACGCAGTGATTCCCTTGATGAATCGGAGTTCACAATTAGTAGATAAACGGCTCGTGTTTAACCCTTTACCCAACGTAACGGCCAAAACCGGCCAGCGCTATTCTCAAAAATCGCCAATTAATTTTCATTATTTTTTTCATTTTTTGTCTCAAAAACATAGGTTATGACCCCTCGTTGGAACGAGCTCGACGAGCTCGTTCCAACGAGGGGTCATAACCTATGTTTTTGAGACAAAAAATGAAAAAAAATGAGTTATTCAAGAATTATTTTTGCAAGTGTCGTCTGCTTTTCACGTTAGGTAAAGGGTTAATTAGACATTTGGGAATTTGACTATGAAAAACCATTTGTTAACGAGCCTCTAAGGGGGCGAGTTAACAAATAGTTTTCCAAAGTCAAATTGCGAATGTCTTACGAAACAAAAGACGTTTATCTCCTTTGTAATTTCAGTCATCGTCAGAAGTGAAAAAATTCTTTGAATACTTTGTAGTCTCAACGCAGAGTTTTCTTTGATGAATCTGAGTTCACAGTAAAAGCGTTTATCCCATAAAAGGACGTTTATTCGAACAGTAAAAGTCTTGGATAAATTTTTGCTTTATTCACCTAGTGGCAGCTGCTAGTAGGGTGGTACATTTTCCCCGTGGGTTTAACACTGAAATAATTTATTCCTATAGTAGAGACGGACTTGTACCGCATTCGTGTTGTCATGACCTGTTTTCCGTTTGTGGGAGACATAATGAACCAACGTTTATCAAACGCTGAGCGTCGCTGAAATGTTTAGTTTTAGAATATATGACACATTTCAACTCCGCCTAACAATAAAACGAACAACAATTAACAAAGAAAACATAAAGTAAATCAATCGAAGACAAGTGTTGAAAAGCATACAAATTCGATTGTGAAAAGGTGGGGGCATGATGAGTGATGTTTCATTTTCCAAATTAGGAAAGTGTAAATAAACAAATGCACGTGGCGTCTGCTTTGTTTATAAAACTCAAGTTGAATCGACGACGAACAAAATAACAATAAACAATGAAAATAAGAAAGATAAACATTGTTCATTTAATCAAGTATTTTTGCAAGTTTAGCTCAAGGTTGTAGTGGAATTATTTTTAGAGAGAAATGTATCACTGCGCCTTGTTTAATTTTGGCAGTTTTGCTTGTCGATCGAATTGGACCAATGTGCTTCTCATTTCTCGCAGTGTTGTACAGCGAGTAACAGCACGATCTCACCGCGACTGCCCTGTAAATGATTTATGGGATAAACAAAATGCACTTATAGTGTTTTGAAGTAAAAAGATTATTCTACTCTTAGAATTAAGAATGAAACCGACTCGCCAGAGGCTCGTCGGTTTCATTCTTAATCCTACTCGTAGAATGCTATACGTTTATTCTATATTTCTATGTTTGTGTTTTGCTAGCACGTCTCACAAACACACTTTTCTGTATGGATATGATAATGTTTTTGAGAACGGTCAAGGATATGTTGTAGTTGGATTTTTACCATCTTCCAAGCCCTGGGAAGTGGCTGTTGTTTAACCTGCTTCTTCTTAAAGCTATGCTGTATAATATGGCCAGTGTTGTCTGCTAGATTTGATCAAAGTTCAATGTCCTTATTCAAAGTTCACATTTGCACAGTGTTGTACAAAGTTTGTTATACCATTAAGCGAAGATGAAATGATATGTTGAAATCGGCAGCCTTTTTAAGGTCTTTTAACGAAGTTGAATTTTTTTTCAGTGGCATTATTGCTGTCAATTTCGAAGTTCACATTTGCACAGTGTTGTACAAAGTTTATTATACCATTAACCGAAGTTGAAATGTTATGTTGAAATCGGCAGCCTTTTGTAAGAAGTTATATTCAACGAAGTTGATGACTTATAGTGATCGTTAGCCCACTTTAAAAAACGAATTTCGTCCGAAATGGATTTTCGTCGACATACATAAAGCTAGTGATTAAATTTGGCACACAAATTCATGATTACGAACATTTCGGGAAATTTACTTTTCCACCTTTATGCAAAACAACTTCAAGTTTTCATATCTTCATTAAACTATTAATAGCAATTTCTGAATCAAGCCAGGTGGTTTCAAACTTTGCACATCTCATCTCAAATAAACAAAACATATTTTAAAATGTCCTAAATATGTGGAGAATTATCAAGTCTAATAGTCGAGATCAGGGATTACACAAGAGGAGGGGGGTGGGGTCAGTGTTTAAAAATTAAAATGGCTCAGACGTTTATAAATTTTTAATGTGCTGTAGAGTTTGAAAAATATAAACATTTATATTGTGGGATTTTTGATTTAACTCCCTGCGTGCTGTTGGCAGATATTCCTGCCCATGGTAGGAAATCTCTTGCCACTAAAATAAGTAAAATGTGAACACATTTTAACAAATTTTCTGCTTCAAATTGAAGAGACATTTTGACCAGTGATTTATTGATTCGAATTTTCACAACTTTATCATGAAGCCTAGACATGGCTTCACTGCAGCCATGACTAGATTTGTGAAAAAATATCTAAAAAATACTCAGAGGGATGAATTAGTGTCAGATCAACGTTTATACGTAATGTCATGTTTTGTCGTTACCCCTCCCCACCCCTCCCATTTGGTGACAGCCCTACCTCCAAAACTACATAATATACCACCATAATAATATCACCGGTGGTAAAAGAAAAGTTGAGGGCATTAATTGCCACATTTTATCCACATTGTCGGAAAATAATTAATGTTATGACGTTAATGGCCATTGGTGGTTAGGAAGGCTAAAAAATTAAATTGTACTGTATAAAGTTCATATCACTTTCAGTGCTCATCATCTCGAATAAAAAAAAAAGTTGAAACAAAATGTTAAAATCCAATAACTAGTGACTTTCCTACAGTTAAAACTAGAAGTCATATCACGATCTGTGCGCTTATCTAGGCTTAATTGCGGGTCGAAATTGCGGGCAATTGCCATATCAAATGGCACTCAAAGCACGACAGGCGCCCCTGGTTATTCATTGCAAACACAGGCAATGTTTCTGCCAATGGACCATTGACCACTTGTTCACAGGCCAAATGTACAGAATCTGATAGCCTCACTATGTTCATAACGCGTAGACTAACGCGCAGATTGACGTGGTATTTGTGCACATTTCATAACAGGACTTCTAGTTTTAACCGTCCATGATAACGCCGCTTACACAGTAGATCAAGGTCTTTGCAAACCAGGTGAGACACACGTATCCAGTTACAATGTCAGCAGTTCGGATTCCGCAGTATAAGTGCGTCAAATAAACAGTGGTGTTCACGACATTCCCCAAGTCGCTTGAGGAACATTTGAGATGTCTACTGAAAATCGTCTGGTACCACATTCCTTCCCGTCTTGTAGAACGAAAAGTGGAGCTTTAAAAGAAATAGTAGTTAAGTGGCCAAAAATAATTGCAAACCAGCCTTTGTGTCCAGCATATCGTCGGCCGAGTGTTAGAATGTTCTATGTCCCATAGGGGAAATAATATATAGTCCCATAGGGGACACAGAACATTCTAGCACTCAGGCGACGATATGTCAGAATAAAATTTTAAATGTACTAAAATCATCTTTGGAAAATAACTCAGTCTTGATCCAATAGCTACTGATATTTACATTTAATTTATTCTGAAAGTCCCAAAGGGTATAAGGCCAGTTGTGATCTAAAGCTATCCGCACTGATACAAATATTTACAAGTGTACTTCTTGCAACAAAACTAAAAGTAGAATACACCATGTTTCAGGGACCGATCAGGACTATTTAAAATACGCTCTAGCCTCGGAGCCTATTTTTTCAATTCATGCGCCAGATTTCAATTTACGGAGTCACACTGCTGTTTGTAACACACACTGCAAGTGTGTAATAGCTCTCATCATTTTCATTTACTACACTATAGCAAACATTAATCTTCACTGTGGTTTCTGATCAAGTCTTGGCTGCCTATGTATGAAAATTAATGCTTGGTAACTAAGACTTGAAGTATTAACTTAAGCACTCTACAACAATGATAAATGATAATCATATATATAATACATGTAAGAGTGTCTCTCTCGATTATCCATCGAAAGAATATCAAAATATGATCTGAGAAGTTACGCGCCAACTGAGAAGCCTATTTCTGAGATTTAAGAGCCAGGTCCTGATGTTTCAGAACCAAATACGCACTGGCGCATGCCCAGGTCGGTCCCTGATGTTTGAGAAGGATCATTAAAAAATCGGTACATTTGACTAACTCTGTACATGTGGACAGTGACCACAGTGGTGTTATTTCTCTACTTGTAAATGTTGATGGTGATGGTTAAGATAAGTGTCAAGAAGATTTTGTCCAAATAATTAAAATTGCTATAAGACTTAACAATCTGTTTACATTTTGTTAATTACAATTAAAACGTTTGTACTCGCTGTTGCAAATTGACAGTTACTAGTTTTTTACAGTCTGTATAAATCAACGGATGTTAAGACTGTTTTAATACCATCACTAAAATCGTTAATGCATCTGAAGCAATGCTCTTATATTTAACTCTAACCTTTAGTGTACGTATACACCTAAGTCGAGCTGCATATATATCCTTATGAGCAGGAAGTTCTATTTAGCTCTAACCTTTAGTATACGTACACACCTAAGTCGAGTTGCATATATATCCATATGAGCAGGAAGTTATATTCAACTCTAACCTTTAGTATACGTATACACCTAAGTCGAGCTGCATATATATCCTTATGAGCAGGAAGTTATATTCAGCTCTAACCTTTAGTGTACGTATACACCTAAGTCGAGCTGCATATATATCCTTATGAGCAGGAAGTTATATTTAACTCTAACCTTTAGGGTACGTATACACCTAAGTCGAGCTGCATATATATCCTTATGAGCAGGAAGTTATATTCAACTCTAACCTTTAGTATACGTATACACCTAAGTCGAGCTGCATATATATCCTTATGAGCAGGAAGTTATATTCAACTCTAACCTTTAGTATACGTATACACCTAAGTCGAGCTGCATATATATCCTTATGAGCAGGAAGTTATATTTAGCTCTAACCTTTAGGGTACGTATACACCTAAGTCGAGCTGCATATATATCCTTATGAGCAGGAAGTTATATTTAGCTCTAACCTTTAGGGTACGTATACACCTAAGTCGAGCTGCATATATATCCTTATGAGCAGGAAGTTATATTTAGCTCTAACCTTTAGGGTACGTATACACCTAAGTCGAGCTGCATATATATCCTTATGAGCAGGAAGTTATATTCAACTCTAACCTTTAGTATACGTATACACCTAAGTCGAGCTGCATATATATCCTTATGAGCAGGAAGTTATATTCAACTCTAACCTTTAGTGTACGTATACACCTAAGTCGAGCTGCATATATATCCTTATGAGCAGGAAGTTATATTTAACTCTAACCTTTAGGGTACGTATACACCTAAGTCGAGCTGCATATATATCCTTATGAGCAGGAAGTTATATTCAACTCTAACCTTTAGTATACGTATACACCTAAGTCGAGCTGCATATATATCCTTATGAGCAGGAAGATTGGCCGCGCTAAAAGATTTGCAGTATTGTATGTACAAAAATAAACAAAACGTGCGCTGTGAAGATCCGCAATATGTACATACAAAACATCGGAATTTTTGTGTCTACTTTCGAAGCTCGCTGTTGCAAATTGACAGTTACTAGTTTTTTACAGTCTGTATAAATCAACGGATGTTAAGACTGTTTTAATACCATCACTAAAATCGTTAATGCATCTGAAGCAATGCTCTTATATTTAACTCTAACCTTTAGTGTACGTATACACCTAAGTCGAGCTGCATATATATCCTTATGAGCAGGAAGTTCTATTTAGCTCTAACCTTTAGGGTACGTATACACCTAAGTCGAGCTGCATATATATCCTTATGAGCAGGAAGTTATATTCAACTCTAACCTTTAGTATACGTACACACCTAAGTCGAGTTGCATATATATCCATATGAGCAGGAAGTTATATTTAACTCTAACCTTTAGTGTACGTATGCACCTACGTCGAGCTGCATATATATCCTTATGAGCAGGAAGTTATATTTAGCTCAAACCTTTAGTGTACGTATACACCTAGGTCGAGCTGCATATATATCCTTATGAGCAGGAAGTTATATTTAGCTCAAACCTTTAGTGTACGTATACACCTAAGTCGTGCTGCATATATATCCTTATGAGCAGGATGTTATATTTAGCTCTAATCTTTAGTGTACGTATACACCTAAGTCGAGCTGCATATATATTCTTATGAGCAGGAAGTTATATTTAGCTCTAACCTTTAGTATACGTACACACCTAGGTCGAGCTGCATATATATCCTTATGAGCAGGAAGTTATATTCAACTCTAACCTTTAGGGTACGTATACACCTAAGTCGAGCTGCATATATATCCTTATGAGCAGGAAGATTGGCCGCGCTAAAAGATTTGCAGTATTGTATGTACAAAAATAAACAAAACGTGCGCTGTGAAGATCCGCAATATGTACATACAAAACATCGGAATTTTTGTGTCTACTTTCGAAGCTGACATAATAAAAGTTCATTCTATTTCACGCACTCAACACACATTTAGCAACAAAATGTTAAGCAAAATGTCAATACAAACCCAGGCACTCATTCTTTCAATTTTTTAATAAATATTCCAACATATCTGAATGAGTAACTAAGTGATGTTATTCAGTGCACAGTGTAGTTTTCTTCAAGGAGCCAAAAAATATCTTGTGTATGAAATCAGCGAAAAACAAAAGCTGTAACCTCCAATGTTTAATGATGAAACATATCAATAATTTATAATGAACCACTGTTAACCTAAAGCTTTTATCTCCAGTTAACAATAATGTATAAGGAACCACCGATAACCTAAAGCTCTCATCCCCAGTTAACATTTTTTTATAAGGGCCCTCCCTTCACTTGAAGCTCTAACCTCCAGTTTACAATAATTTAAATATGTGTAACTGTACAATTTATAAAACTCGTAGGAATTTATTTTCTCGGCAGATTGAACATTTGTCTCAAAAACATAGGTTATGATCCGTCGTTGGAACGAGCTCGTTGAGCTCGTTCCAACGAGGGGTCATAACCTATGTTTTTGAGGTTTTGTACATTCGGATTCTCTACAATGTATCGGTCAACATTTGAAGCTAACATGTCGTGGAAATGGTTATTTTTTAAAAATACTGGAGCTTTTGTCAAATACAACAGAGAAGAGGGCCTGGGTGTCCGTTGGAATTGTGGTCCAATAATAGGGGGTGGAAATAATGCAGGTACCAAATACAGTGAGTTATATATCAACTGGTGGCCATTGGCTTTCTTGTGCTGGAGTGGATTCTGATGGTTGAAACCATATGCATTTCCTGGAATTGTTCTGGAATTGGAAACTGTCTTGCACATGGCTGGCCAGCATTACCTTGTGGTGAATCTTTTGTAGGCAGAGTCGGATCGTTGACGCTAATCCGTCTGGAATTGCGTCCGGTGTTTTCGCTAACTGGTTCCGGTGGATCCGGAGGTACTCCTCCCTTTTATGTCAGAAACAGAACGATAAGAGTCGGCTGACAGTAACCTTTTTATATACCGGGAAACAGTTTCGTGTCTCGTATCATATGGAATGACAAAATCTCTAGGCGCCGTATTGGTCGGTATAGGGCTGTCCTTAAATCTCTAGGCGCCGTATTGGTCGGTATATGGCCGTCCTTAAAACTCAAGGCGCCGCATTTGTCGGTATAGGGCCGTCCTTATATGTACACCTATTTCTTCTGGGCCGTTTCCGGTGTGATTTTTTAAACTTTCTCCTCCTATATTTATTTATGTATTTATTGGTGCTTTACGCCACATCAGCGGCTAAGGCTATATCGTGGCGATGAACACTAGGCTGTTTAACCCTTTACCCATCGTAACGGTCAAAACCAGCCAGCGCTATTCTCAAACATCGCCACTTAAATTTCATTATTTTTTTCTTTTTTTTCTGTCTCAAAAACATAGATTATGACCCCTCGTCGAGCTCGTTTCAATGAGGTGTCATAACCTATGTTTTTTTGAGACAAAAATGAACAAAAGTAGTTATTCAAGAATTGTTTTTGCAAGTGTCGTCTGCTTTTCATGTTATGTAAAGGGTTAAAATATGACACTATCTTCTATGAAATAAATAAAACAACGTTGATGAAATATGAAGAATAAAACTAAGGAGTAAATACAGTAATGAATAAATGAGATCAGTTGTTTAAATAATGTTATGTAAATCAACCTGTGAAATAGTTATGAATTGATAAGAATGTAAAAGAATAAAAACAATTTAAAATTTAATAAAAAGGTTGATTTCCGTCAAGAACAACATCATTTTATACGAATTTGTATTGTAAAATAGGTCTCGAAGAGTCTCAACATTAAAATACTGCCGTCTGACAAGATTAAAATCTGTGCAGTGCAAAAGAATGTGCTCCACTGTAAACGCCTGCTGACAAGGAACACACACTGGTGGCATATAACCCTCTTACACAAAGGAATGTATACGTCTTGTATGAGCGATATGCCATCATATCTTACCTCCTACTAGTATCTGGGAATTTCATTGGTTCAAAGACGTCACATGCAGACTGCATATAAAACCACATACTGCCCGTCAACATCAATATACGCTGACAGCTATAGGTAATCTCCCCTTTGTTCATTGATTATTCAAAATGGCGGCAGCCGATAAACGGTTCAAGTTGAAAGATTGAGTGTTGGAAGCCCATATTTGTTTCTGAGGTGCAGGTTAGGCAACTTAAAAGGCTTCATATTCTGAGGATGTGTGTCATGTTACCTTCGAAATTAAACTGTTTGGTATGTATGAATTTGCCTTGTTACAATTTATGGGAGAGTGCCTGCAGGCACTCTCCCATAAATTGTAACAAGGCAAAGACACGTGAATACATTGTGAGAATTCTCTCATTTAATTTTGATCGCTGTTGTTATTAGTTCTGTGCATCGATGCAGCAGTCGTAAGATATATTCGTTACACAGTTTGTTGGTGGCTTCGCTCTCGTCCAGTATTAGGCCACCAACAAACTGTGTAACTAATAATGTCAGAATAACATGGTATTTTCTAGAAAGGTTACTAGATGGATTCTTATCAGTAACAGCAGCCTGGAAGCGATGCAGCTTGTTATTTGTCGCTCCATTCCATTTCGCATGCCACACAGATTTGCTATACTTTCTGATTCTTCTCCGATAAGAAGCAGATAGAGAAGGACGTGGCGTTTCATTCAGAATGGATATTCTAGAACTTTCTTCATTGTGTGGCAGCCCATCATGCTCTAACTATTTGTCACGTGACTTGCTTTGATGCAGCTCAACAGTTGTAAAGAATTTCTCGAACGAGGGAAACGAGTCCTCAGTTAATAGAAAGTACGGAGTAGAGAAGTGGAAACCGAGAGGTCTGAGAGTGATAGAGGAAGGAAGTCTAAACGGTGTTTACATTGGGGGGGGGGGGGGGGGGGGGTCTGAGGATGAAGAGGCGAGGAGGGTAGATGGAAGGAAAGTAGAGGTCGACGTGGTTAGTGGTGGGTGTGTTTTGAAAAAATAGGTTCAATGTTTTGGGAGTGGCAGGTAGCTATTGGGGTCTCAGGAGATGGTCGGTTGTGATTAAAGATAAGTAGGCAGTGATGTCAATGTATGCGTCGTGGACTGGTCGTAATCCACAAGTGGACAGTGATGTCTACTTATGCGTCGTAGAATGGTCGTAATCCACAAGTGGGCAGTGTTATCAATGTATACGTCGTAGACTTGTCGTAATCCACACGTGGGCAGTGATGTCCATGAATGCGTCGTGGACTGGTTGTAATCCATACGTGGGCAGTGATATCAATGTATGCATCTTGGACTGGTCGTAATCTACACGTGGGCAGTGATGTCCATGTATGCGTCGTGGATTGGTCGTAATCCACACGTGGGCAGTGATGTCCATGTATGCGTCGTGAACTGGTCGTAATCCACACGTGGGCTGTGATGTCTACTTATGCGTCGTGGACTGGTCGTAATCCACAAGTAGGCAGTGATGTCCATGTACAGTCGTGGACTAGTCGTAATTCACAAGTGGGCGGTGATGTCCATGCATGCGTCGTGGACTGGTCGTAATCCACAAGTGGGCAGTGATGTACATGTACGAGTCATGGACTGGTCATAATCCACACGTGGGCAGTGATGTCCATGTATGGGTCATGGACTGGTCGTAAACGACACCTGGGCTGTGATGTCTACTTATGCGTCGTGGACTGGTCGTAATCCACAAGTAGGCAGTGATGTACATGTACAGTCGTGGACAAGTCGTAATTCACAAGTGGACGGTGATGTCCATGTACAGTCCTGAGCAGTGATATGAATGTGTGCGTCGTGGACGGGTCGTAATCCAAAAGTGGGCAGTGATGTCAATTCCTGCGTCGTGGACTGGTCGTAATCCATACGTGGCCAGTGATGTCCATGCATGCGTCGTGGACTGGTCGTAATCCACAAGTCGGCAGTGATGTCAATGTATGCATCGTGGACTTGTCGTAATCCACAAGTGGGCAGTGATGTCAATGTATGCATCGTGGATTTGTCGTAATCCAAAAGTGGGCAGTGATGTTTAATGTATGCATCGTGGACTGGTCGTAATCCACACGTGGGCAGTGATGTCCATGTTTGCGTCGTGGACTGGTCGTAATCCACAAGTGGGCAGTGATGTCAATGTATGCGTCGTGGACTGGTCGTAATCCACAAGTGGGCAGTGATGTCAATGTATGCGTCGTGGACTGGTCGTAATCTACAAGTAGGCAGTGATGTCAATGTATGCGTCGTGGACTGGTCGTAATCCACAAGTGGGCAGTGATGTCAATGTATGCGTCGTGGACTGGTCGAAATCCACAAGTGGGCAGTGATGTCTATGTATGCGTCGTGGACTGGTCGTAATCCACAAGTGGGCAGTGATGTCTATGTATGCGTCGTGGACTGGTCGTAATCCACAAGTGGGCAGTGATGTCTATGTATGCGTCGTGGACTGGGCGTAATCCACAAGTGGGTAGTGATGTCAATGTATGCGTCGTGGACTGGTCGTAATCTACAAGTGGGCAGTGATGTCAATGTATGCATCGTGGACTGTTCGTAATCCACACGTGGGCAGTGATGTCTATGTATGCGTCGTGGACTGGTCGTAATCCACAAGTGGGCAGTGATGTCTATGTATGCGTCGTGGACTGGTCGTAATCCACAAGTGGGCAGTGATGTCCATGTACAGTCGTGCACTTGTCGTAATCCACAAGTGGGCAGTGATGTCTATGTATGCGTCGTGGACTGGGCGTAATCCACAAGTGGGCAGTGATGTCAATGTATGCGTCGTGGACTGGTCGTAATCCACACGTGGGCAGTGATGTTAATGTATGCGTCGTGGACTGGTCGTAATCCACAAGTGGGCAGTGATGTCTATGTATGCATTTACCAAGTAATATAAAATATCATCAGCAAACTTTTAATAAATGAAGCGCCGGGATGTGCATGTGCCCGTTGCTTCATTAAAACATTTTTGATGATTATTCCTACATCTGTATAATTAGTGTTTGTAATCTGATGTTACTTTGCGTCCATGAAAATATTGCCCACCCGTGAAAAGTGACCAGCCCACGGTGGATGTACTGTACATGTGTAAATTGACTTTCAGAAAATACTATTTGGATTTACTTGAAACAAAATGAAATTTAAGCCCTGAAAAAAACATGTTATGCTGTTTGATAACCAAATAATCATTTTAAAAAATGAAGCATCAGTTGTTCTTTCTACACCGAATGTTATCCATGGATAATTTTCAAATTTTGATATGGTTCATATTGGTAGTCTGCATATGCTGTGGGTAAAATTGGGAGATTTGGGCACGATTGTAAGACCATGGTACAAGTAAAATTTTATAGAATTCTTTCCAGAAAAGATATCTTGCCTTCACCTCCAACACACGAGTGATAACAATATTTAACATCTTTCCTGTAATTTTGTTATTATTAATATTAGTGTTTAAAGAGTTCTTAATGGAATTTGCATTAAAGATGCGCATAAAGGGGGATAAATTTTGGTTTCAATTTTTTTTTACAAGTTACTACACAGGAACACCTGTCACACAACTCACATGTACATGTACATCTGTGCCCCAGATGTTGCTATCTTCAACTGAAGCAGTTCTGCTATTGCAAACCGCACGTCACTTGAAAATTTCCCTTATACAGTACGTGGAGAGTGTATTATCACTAAATCACCCACAGAGTGGAGATTATACCCGAGCAATAATTGCAAATTTGTTGCAAAGCATAACCAGCACCAGCAAAGTTTCAGTCAATGGACCTCCGGGTTAAACCCGGAGGTCCATTGGTTGAAACATTGCTTGTGTTTTTTGTCGACACGTACAAAATTTGAAAGTTATAGCTTGGGTGATAACTCCACTCCGTGGGTGATTTAGTTACAATCCACTCTCCACGTACTGTACGTTTCCCTTGCGCGTGTAGCATTTCAGTCGTTGATATAATTTTTAGGAATTTGTCAGCTTCCCAGACAGTGATGTCTAGACTTTTAATACACAATCCAGGAAATGGAGATTAAAATCTTCCCGTAGTTATCCAGAAACGTAAGCTATTTGAAGTGGAACTGTAGGCAGTGTGGTCAGTATATTCATTATTCATGAACGTATTGTTATCTTGTGTGCTGATTTGGTGTCTGGTAAACAAAAAAACTATGAAGCATTGCTCACAAACAGCACTGGTCATACGTCCGTCAGAGTCGAATGCAAATGAGGAAAAATGTTGCTCAACTTTTTAAAGGTACAGTACGTGTAGAGTGTATTATCACTAAATCACCCTCGGAGTGGATATTTCACCCAAGCAATAATTGCAAATTTGTTGCAAAGCATAACAAGCACAAGCAAAGTTTCAGCCAATGGACCTCCGGGTTGAACCCGGAGGTCCATTGGCTGAAACCTTGCTTGTGTTGTTTGTCCAAATGTAGCCTACAGAATTGAAAGTGATACTTTGGGTGATAACCCCACTCCGCGGGTGATTTTGTTACAATCCACCCTCCACGTACTGTAAGTTTGTAAATGACGGTTCTTTGAACGTTAAGTTACATAACAGTTGTAACTTGTACAACAAATGAGTGTTTCCTTCCCAGTACCCTGTGGCTCGAAATTTGAAAAGCGAAGTCAATTCGGCGAATGCGCAAGTGCTATTCTCAAGAAATAAAGACGGCAGTTTAAATTATCACTCGGAAACAGCAATAAAATTAACATCCCACACTGTTGATAACTGATAAGACTATTATATTTTGTGATTGACACGTTTAAATATATTTCGAAACGAGACGACGAGACGGAAGTCAACAATATATCGATTCTGTGACAAGGTCGAAGACTGGTTATGATTTTTGTAACGACAGTCTATGAAAGTTAATGGAACGTATTAGAAAATTGCAATCTCATCCAATTACCAATACATTACAGGGAAATCAGTAACGACGGGGGACGTGTAACAAATATAGAACTGCACTTATGTTCGAATGGGTTAACGATTACTGGACGAGAGCACCTCCCACAGGGAAATCAGTAACGACGGGGGACGTGTAACAAATATAGAACTGCACTTATGTTCGAATGGGTTAACGATTACTGGACGAGAGCACCTCCCGCAAGGATACCACTCGAGCCTCACGGCTCTCGTGGTATCCTTGCGCAACACGCTCTCGTCCAGTAATCGATAACCCATTCAAATATAAGTGCGGTTCTACATATATATCCTTATCTGGGATTTTTTGAGAATTTTCCTAGTTATTCAAAGGATGTGACAAAAGTACAATTGGCTGCTAGTGAAATGTGGTGTTCAAATACTTTTGGCACACATACTGAAACTAAAAAAAGGTTTGTCCAACAAAAGTTTGACTGAACATGCAAAATTAATTGGTGCTAGTAAGTCTATAAAGTTAAAAGGAAAATTACACTTAGATCTATTGTGAAAGAACAATATTTAGCACATGGAGTAGAGATGAAAATCAAGTTGTATTGTACTTCATCTAAATGTTCTCTCATTTCTGGTGAACATGGAAAAGTTGAAATTCAAAAAGCAATTATTAAAATACCATCATTAGATTTGATTTCAAAATTTGCTAATGATCTTAATGCACAAATAGATTGTTCAAGTTATAAAATGCCCACGAGGCGTGTAATAATTAAAACATTTACTATTGGAAATGGTCTTCGTTCAAAAATACAAGAGCATCTATTTCATAAACAGATACCGAAACGAATTATTATTTGCTTAGTATCAAATAGAGATGTTAATGAAGATACAGGAGCAACTCCATTTAGTTTCCAACATTCAGTTTGAATAAGTCGGAACTAACAGTAGATGGACATTCCATTAAATCACGTCCCTTTGAAACAAATTTCGAAGAAAGACTTTATCTAAATCCATATCTTTCCCCATGTGAGGCTATGGGGTATATTGGACAAAATAAAAAAAAATGATTTATCTCTGAAGGATTATGCAAGAGGCTATACCAGGGCTCAAAATAAGCGGTGTCGCGTCGCTTTTTGCTATGCAAAACTTGCAAAAAGCTACACAATGTTCAATTATGTATTGCATTTTGCGATACAAGATAATCAACTGCAGCCTATTAGGCTGCAGTTGATTATCTTGTATCGCAAAATGTAAATGAAAATTTGAAAACTAATTCACTGATGCTTTACTTCTGATTGTGGAACATTCCAGGCATAACTCAGATTAACTCTCCATCAAGCATCATTAGCAACTTCATATGTAAGATGAATTCTGTTGGTTTAAATTCTTCTTGTTTTTACAACATTTTGCATAAAATATACATTAATAATAACTTCAAGCCCATCAAATTACAAATCCCAACTTCCATTTTGAGAACTCTTTTGAACAACCAAGACGCTATTTAAAAATATCCAAGTCCATGCAACCCTTAAAGGCAGTTCAGTTAAAAAGAAAACATAGTAAATGTTTCATGTGTTGCAGATCATTTGGAAATGCCCACAAATGGATGGAAACTATTCTATCTACTTAGAAGAATTCCATACACAACAGCAAAACATAACTCTGAATACAAAAATAGCTATGTAATTTTTACAAAATGCTATTCATTTTTTGAAAATTTGTAGCATTTTGCTACGTAAAGAAAAAAAAGTTATTTTGAGCACTGGGCTATACTCTTTTTGGAATTAATCTGACACCTGATCAGTGGAGTAATGGATGATTGGCTCATCCTATAACATCTGGTAATCTTCGAATTGAACTTCAGTTTGCTCGAGCTCTTCAAGAGGTGATCAACGTTGTCGTCTATGCTGCATTTGGTAGCGAGGCAGAGATAAACAGATCTAGAGAAGTGGTATTTGACTATTAAAAGGTGAGTCAGTGTGAACAATGCAAGATGTGTGAAGAAAAAATACAAATATTATTATTCCAAGAATGTGTAGTGATAGAACTGACAAAATCCATTAAACAGAAAATGAAAAATATCTGTGAAGAACGCCAATCACACACAAGAACATTGAAAGATATGTACATTGCAGAATGTTTACGGAAACTTTGTCCAGTGACAATACTACATAATCTACACAGGGAATCAGGAAGAATGAACTTATTAGAATATTGTGCTTGTATAGACTTTGAAATAGACCGTCATAAAGACATTCAAAAGTGGACAGATTTAGTTAAAAGAGGCTGGTCATATTATACAGCATATCTTGATTAACGGCTCCGTGCCAGCCATTTTCAGGGCAAACAAGATGGGAAATATACAATTAATATGCTTGACAGTTCTCAAGGGTTATCATCCTTAATTGGAAAAGTGTGCCCAAAAGACTTGTTACCAAAACGAAAGACTAAACCTAGACAAGCTTAATATTATAACCGGGGTTACCACTCCTATCTCTGCTCGCACAGTGTTCAATACTTGGGGAATAGCTTTTATCGCTTAGCTGCTTTCGTAGACCGGATCGTGCCATAAATGTCCTGGTTAAATATAAAATAAGTTATTCTTCTGACCTGGAATTTATTTAGCTGCGTTCGTCGGCCGGATCGTGCCGTACATGTACTGGTTACATATAAAATGAGAGTTATTCTTCTGACCGGAAATTTATTTAGCTGCGTTCGTAGGCCGGATCGTGCCGTACACGTCCTGGTTAAATATAAAATGAGAGTTATTCTTCTAACCAGGAATTTATTATATCCTTTTTCCAAATTAACACAATCTAGTCTCAAGTTATGTATCAATACAATCATGTAACATGTAATATAGAGTGTAAAATATTTTATAATACGATTTGGTTAGACCCATAACTTTTATGAAAGGTTGAAACTTAATAATTTGTAGGACCAATCATTCCTTCGCAATCTGGAGCTGCGAAAGAACGAGCTGATGGGAGCAGATTTATTCCTAATTTATTATAACGAGGTGATATTTTCGAATTAAGGCGAAGGCGCGTCAATTCACTAATAACACCTGCGTGACTAATTTAGAACCGGATAGTTAAAAAACATTTTACTAAGCAACACACTGGAAAGCAATATGCAAACTCCTAAGTGGACACATAAAATATAACATTTTCAACTTAGACATGATGGCTGATATTAACTACTTTAGCTGTTGGTTCAACAATATTTAGGCGCTTATAATGTTACTTAGCTCTTATATATCAGCCGTATCATCAACACGAAATTTTTATCTACAATCCAACGCCGCTCCATACAAGCGTTTAGAAAGCGCAAAGGAACTAGAGTTGGCCTATAAATCAAAACATGTAAACATGATGCGAAATCTGCGGTTTACGTTATAAACAATAATGACTGTTAGATGTTTTCTGATTTCCATCCCTGCTACATCGTAGCGCGCCGAAAGACTGCATTGCTGCCATCTGCTACATCGTATCGCACTGAGAGACTGCACTGTTGCCATCCCTGCTACATCGTATCGCACCGTGAGACTGCATTGTTGCCATCACCGCTACATCGTACCTCACTGAGAGACTTTATTGTTGCCATCCCTGCTACGTCGTATCGCACTGAGATACTGCATTGTTACCATCCCTGCTACATCGCATCAAACCGAGAGACTGCATTGTTGCCATCACTGCTACATCGTATCGCACTGAGAGACTCCATTGTTACCATCCCTGCTACATCGTATCGCACTGGGAGACTGCACTGTTGCCATCCCTGCTACATCGTATCGCATTAGGAGACTGCATTGTTGCCATCCCTGCAACATCGTATCGCACTGAGAGACTTCATTGTTTCCATCCATGCTACATCGTATCGCACTGAGAGACTGCACTGTTGCCATCCCTGCAACATCGTATCGCACTGAGAGACTGCATTGTTGCCATCACTGCTACATCGTATCGCACTGAGAGACTGCATTGTTGCCCATCCCTGCTACATCGTATCACACTGAGAGACTGCATTATTGCCATCCCTGCTACACTATATCGCACTGAGAGACTGCATTGTTGCCATCCCTGCTACATCGTATCGCACCGAGAGACTGCATTGTTGTCATCCCTGCTACATCGTATCGCACTGAGAGACTGCACTGATGCCATCCCTGCTACATCGTATCGCAGTAGGAGACTGCATTGTTGCCATCCCTGCAACATCGTATCGCACTGAGAGACTGCATTGTGGCCATTCTTGCCACATCGTATCGCACTCAGATACTGCATTGTTTCCATCCCTGCTACATCATTATCGCACTGAGAGACTGCATTGTTGCCATCCCTGCAACATCGTATCGCACTGAGAGACTGCATTGTTGTCATCCCTGCTACATCGTATCGCACTGAGAGACTGCATTGTTGCCACCCCTGCTACATCGTATCGCACTGAGAGACTGCAGTGTGGCCATCTCTGCTACATCGTATCGCACTGACAGACTGCATTGTTGCCATCCCTGCTGCATCGTATCGCACTGAGAGACTGCATTGTTGCCATCCCTGCTACATGGTATCGCACTGAGAGACTGCATAGTTGCCACCCCTGCTACATCGTATTGCACCGAGAGACTGCAGTGTGGCCATCCCTGCTACATCGTATCGCACTGAGAGAATGCATTGTTGCCATCCCTGCTACATCGTATCGCACTGAGAGACTGCATTGTTGCCACCCCTGCTACATGGTATCGCACTGAGAGACTGCATTGTTGCCGTCCCTGCTACATTGTATCGCACCGAGAGACTGCATTGTTGTCATTCCTGCTACATCGTATCGCACTGAGAGACTGCACTGATGCCATCCCTGCTACATCGTATCGCAGTAGGAGACTGCATTGTTGCCATCCCTGCAACATCGTATCGCACTGAGAGACTGCATTGTGGCCATTCTTGCCACATCGTATCGCACTCAGAGACTGCATTGTTTCCATCCCTGCTACATCATTATCGCACTGAGAGACTGCATTGTTGCCATCCCTGCAACATCGTATCGCACTGGGAGACTGCACTGTTGCCATCCCTGCTACATCGTATCGCAATGAGAGACTGCATTGTTGCCACCCCTGCTACATCGTATCGCACTGAGAGACTGCAGTGTGGCCATCCCTGCTACATCGTATCGCACTGACAGACTGCATTGTTGCCATCCCTGCTACATCATATCGCACTGAGAGACTGCATTGTTGCATATCCCTGCCACATGGTATCGCACTGAGAGACTACACTGTTGACATCCCATGAGATCCGGCCAATGTGGGTCGGTCGGGTATATGATCTACTACTAACATCAAGCCGAGAGATCCACGGTTCGATCGCCAGCAGGGGTAACTGCGTTGTGTCATTAGGCAAGGCACTTAATCACGATTGAGTGGGGGCACGGTGGCGCAGCCATGGGAGCGTTCTGGGGCACATACCCCCCCCCCCAAAAAAAAAAAAAAAATTCGATAGGATCACCGATCCAATGTCGAGTTGTGACAGCAGAAAAGTGGGTTTAATCATTATCAACTTATCGTCCGGAAACCAATTGTTTACAATTTACTATGTGAAGGGTCACTATGACCTTGGCCTTAGACCTGCTGATTCCGAAATAAATAGGGCTCTCTCTTTCAATAATGCCAACCTACCTATGAAGTTTCATGAACGTGGGTGGAACATTTTCAAATTATCATCTGGAAAACAATTGTTTACGATTTAATGTTCAAGGTCACTGTGACCTTGACCTTTGATCTAGCGAGTCCAAGATAAATAGAGGTCTTCCACTCACCTATGCCAACCCACCTATGAAGTTTCATGAACGTGGGTTCAACCGTAGTCAAGTTAGCATCCGGAAACCAATTGTCTATGATTTGCTATGTTGAAGGTCACTCTGACCTTGACCTTTCACCTAGCGAGTCCAAAATAAATAGGGTTCTTCCTCTCACTGATGCCAACCTACCTATGAAGTTTCATGAACGTGAGTCGAAGCATCATCAAGTTATCAACCGGAAACCAATTGTTTTGATTTACTATGTTCAGGGTCACTGTGACCTTGTCCTTTGACGTAGTGAGTCCAAAATAAGTAGGGTTCTTCCCCTCAAGAAAGCCAACCTACGTAGGAGGTTTCATGAATGTGAGTTTAACCGTAGACAAATTATCACTCGAAAACCAATTGTTCATGGTCACTGTGACCTTGACCTTTGACCAAGCAAGTCCAAAATAAATATGGTTCTTCCACTCACCGATGCCAACCTTCCTATGGAGTTTCATGAACGTGGGACGAACCATTATCAAGTTATCATCCAGAAACCAAATGTTTACGCCCGCCCGCCATTCGCCAAACTACAAGTCGAGCTTGACTTCGTCACAACTTGACTAAACAAGAGGCCCCAAGGGCCTTAATCGCTTACCTGCCAAAGTGGTTCAAAGAAGTATTTGGGGTCACATTCAGTTATACATGGTTCATCAACACTATAAAGGAATGAAGTCATGAAAGGCAAATTTTATGGAAAAACACTAAGGAATCGATTTGAACAAACCTGAACCTAACATGCTCCCCATGCCACCCCACCCCTGCCCATAGATAGCCCAAATAATAAGTCAGGTTCTCAAATTGAACAAACTTGAACCTGATCCCCCTTGAGATGTTATATACCAAATATGAAAGAATTCTGACCGGTGGATCTGAAGAAGGAGGTTTTTAAAGAAATGTCCTCACATTAAACTTTGGGCTCAAACAGGGAGCCAAAATATTTACCCAGGCAACCGATTTGAACAAAGCTGAAACTGACCCACCTCAAGATGTTGCATACCAAATATGAAAGGATTCTGAGTGGTGAATCTGAAGAAAAAGATTTTTGAAGAAATTCTCTCATATTGCACTAAGTTAAAATTCAAGCTCCCATGGGCAGGCCAAATATAAACCCAGGGACTCGATTTGAATAAACTTGAATCTGACCCCGCTATAGATGTTGTATACCAAACATGAAAGGATTCTGACTGGTGAATCTGAAGAAGATTTTTAAAAGAAATTTCCTCAAATTGCATTAAGTTAAACTTTGGGCTCAAACAGGGGGCCAAAATATTTACCCAGGTAACCAATTTGAACAAACCTGAAACTGATCCACCTCAAGATGTTGCATACCAAATGTGAAAGGATTCTGAGTGGTCTGAAGAAAAAGATTTTTAAAGAAATTCTCTCATATTGCACTAAGTTAAAATTCAAGCTCCCATAGGCAGCCCAAATATAAACCCAGGGTCTCGATTTGAACAAACTTGAATCTGACCCCAATAGATGTTGTATACCAAACATGAAAGGATTCTGAGTGGTGGATCTGAAGAAGAAGATTTTAAAAGAAATTTCCTCAAATTGCGCAAAGTTAAAGTTTGGGGTCCAATAGAGAGTCCAAATACTAACTAAGGGACCCGATTTGTACAAACTTGAATCTGACCCCGTAGAGATGTTGTATAACAAATATGAAAGCATCCATACCAAATATGAAAGATGTTTAAAGATATTTCCTCATATTTCACTCAGTTAAAATCCGGGCTCCTTCTGGGAGCCCAATTATTAATTCATGGACTCGAGTTGAACAAACTTCAATTCTACCCCCCCCCCCCCCCCCCCCCACCACACACACACACACACACTATAGATATCATATACCAAATATCAAAAGATTCTAAATGATGGTTCTGGAGAAGACGATTTTTTAATTTTTTAAAAAAATGTATGGGTGCTATCAGAGTAATGCCCTGGTGGTGCCCCTTATGGGCGCGGCAAGGTTATTTGTACAAACTTGCATTGACATATGATAAGGAACATGCACACCAAATTTGGTTCAATTTGGTCCAGTAGTTTGGGATAAGTCGATAACGTGAAGTTCAATGATGGACGACGACGGACGGCAAGTGATAAGTTAAGCTCCCTTCGGTGAGCTAAAAATCAGCCATATGCCCCCCCCCCCCCTCCCCACCCCTCAAAGTTAACCCATAAAGGGAACATCAGGCGAGAAAATTTAATGTATAAGGAGGGGGGCGTAATAGCAGATTTATGTGTGATATCCGACCTTTCTCAATTTAATGATACCAATGTTGTCAATTATTTGCCCGACTCGAGAAAAAAAAACGTCGCCGGTGTTCCGTCATGTTCCGTCGCCGGATTTACGAAATAACGTCGCCGTTATTTGGTAATTA
Source organism: Pictodentalium vernedei (assembly GCA_031216915.1). Taxonomy (NCBI): domain Eukaryota; kingdom Metazoa; phylum Mollusca; class Scaphopoda; order Dentaliida; family Dentaliidae; genus Pictodentalium; species Pictodentalium vernedei. Next base: position 877,142,515 of record CM062297.1, on the reverse strand, counting down.
ATTCGTTTCTTCTGGTTCGGGTTCGCTATTTAAATTTGATGAATCTCTTGGGGCGGTAGGAAAATGAAGGAATCGTTAACGGAGGTAGGACGGAAATATTATTTGATAAGCAATTGCTGCCAGTTTTAAAAAGTATAAACCGGCTGTTTGTCTTTATTTTGTGTGATATCATTAGACATACTTATTTAATTCTATTCATTTAGTTTCCTAATTTTAGGCGATTTTTTCAACAACAAAGAAAACTTGACTATTGGTATGGCGAGGGCCGGTCGCCGGGAAGGCGGCCCTTTAGTTATTTCTGGACGGATTTTGATATTTGGTATGTGGCTTGATATGCATGTGCAACACCCGATGACGTAAAATAGGGTGTGTCCACGCTTTTTCACAAGAGTTATGGCCCTTTGTTGAAATCTACAAATTTTGAGCTTGATGGTACGATACTTCAACAAACGTCAACCGATTTGACAGATATTTGGCACATGGGTTTCAAGGAACAATGTCTTAGTCGAGTTCGAAAACGGGCTCGATCCGATGTACGGCCGAAGAATTATTGGGCTGAATTTGTCATTTTTTTGCAAATTTTGTGCTTGAAACAAATGATTGCACCATAACTTGAACAAATGTTAACCGATTTGATTCCTTTTTTTTGTATGAGTTTCCAGGATAATTGTCTCGACCAAGTTCGAAAGTGTTCGGTCGGATATAGAAAGCAACAGCAGAAGTACAGAGTTTGTTCAAATTAGTTATTTAGAAAAAGGTCCTATCATGCTTTTTGGTTCAAAGTTACCCACCGTTGTGTTAGCCACAAAAACACGACCCCGCATCGGCGATACGGACCATTTTTATAGAGTTGTTGAGTTGACATTCGTTTTGTGATTGATCATAATTCAATGATTCACATAGAATATTATTGTCCTCACACAAGGTGAAGGAGAAATAAACTTGAAAAAAGAGTTTCAATGTGGCCTAATTACTGATGCCTTCCACACGTCCACATGTCCTTAAAAAAGCTGCTTTTGCGTCCCTTGCTCCAATAGATCAGGGAAATTGTGTTCCACTCCCCCCACCCCACGAAACAAACGTGAACGTCAATTTTGTTTCCAAAATTGGGATTGCAGCTATATTATTCACCAATACAGACACTGCCATTTTAACTGCCATTTATCCTAACAACTAATGTCAAATTTTCTTCCACATACTGACGTGGTAAAAAATAGCCCTCAATGAATGTGACCACCCACCCCCACCCCCCACACACCCCTTTTCAGAAAAAAACTATGATATATTTCATAAATTAATTGATATTGACACAAAACAAACATCTTGCGACAAAACTATCACAAATGGGAAATTTATGCTGATGTGGTAAAAATAAAAAAAAATAATAGCCCTCAATGAATGTGCCCCCCCCCCCCCCCCCCACAGTACACCCCTCTTCATCAAAAACATGATATAAATCATAAATTAATTTATGTTGACACAAAACAAGCAACTTGTGACATGAAATATCCTACATGTGATCGTTTTTAAATCACATTCAGGCTTCTGAAGACATTTCACATCATGTGTTTGGTGAATCATTTGCAATTTTTGTTAAAAAAAAAGCCATTTTTCTCAGTTAAGGCACCTAGAGTCATTAATATGGATGGTACTGACAAAACATAAAACACTGCTTTTTTCAGCGGAATGACCAGTACTGCTCATGTGGTATCTCATAGCACTGTTAAAATGCCTAAAAGCATCCAATATAGATTCTGTGGTGCTGTGCTTGAGCAGCAAGTATCCATTAGGGCACTTTCACAACCTTGGATTTAATCCCCACAAACACCCGTTCTGATAAAAAGAGTGAAATTGTGGAAAATATGTCTCCAAGGAGGATGAATGAGATACTTGCTTAAAACAGTTGAGTTTTTTTTAGCATTTAATATATTTGTGTGTGAATGGGAGAGGGAAGGGGGGGGGGGGTAGAGTGTGAAAAATAGTCAGCTACCGGTTATTGAAAATGTACAACCAGGCAAATGAAAAGCAAAGAAACACTTTGCTAGACAGACAGACAGACATGCAGTCACACAAATTGAAAGTCAACACAGAAATAAAAACTGACATACAATGGAAATTTTAGTTACATGTAGAAGAGCCAGGACAAGATTGGCAAACGGAAAAAAAACCCCAATGGACCCCGAGTGCTGCAGTACCAAAGCAAATCATAGGAAACTGAGAGTGTATGAGATTGACTTTAGTTTCCAAAAACATACTGTACAGTCTTTCCAATTATGTCTCATCAACTGAGGCTTCAGTATGGGTGGGTGGGTGGTTGGGGGCTTGATTCAAGGAGAGAACAATATTTCACAGTTGTTACTGCAGTTTTGTGCTGTAACATGGGAGCCGTGACAACAAAGCTCGAGCTAAACAAAATTTGATCACATCACTTCAATTTTGGGATTCAAATATCTTTGGCAAGTTTAACCCTTCAGAGAACTTTTTCCGACCCCAAAACAGGGGGTCGTGCATCAAAGAACAGGGCAAATTTAGTACTGCACTACTTTATTGGTAGCTTTGCACAAATGCCATTCATTTATTTATTGGTGTTTAAGGTCACATATTTACGCACAATGGCTAATCATGACCGTGACAGTTTTACGGGTGGAGGAAGCCGGAGTACCCGGACAGAACCACCGAGCAACGGCGAGCAACTGTCAGCTCCCCAACATACTAACTCCACACAAGTAGGGTTAGCATTGGTTGAAGACAAGTGCACCATCGACGTGCAGTACGCCTTAGTACACAATGCCACCGTGCCCCAACAAATGCCATTCATTCACATTTGCAACTTTATTGTGTTATTTTTTTCTACTGTACCCCACCTCCAAATTTGTGTTTGCAAATACTCTTTCCATGAAGATATTATTTTCTAACATTTTTTAACCCTTTACCAAATATAACAGTCAAAAGCTGCTGGTGCTATTCACAAGTATTGCCATTCCATGTTCATTATTTTCTCGTTGTTTGTGTCAAAAACATAGCTTATGACCCTTCATTGGAATGAGGTCATTCCAATGGTGTAAAAAGTCAAGTTTTTGACACAAAAATCAGCTTTTCATGTTAAGTAAAGGGTTAACAGCATAATTCAGACAAGCATCTAAATACCAGTAAATAAAAGTGCAATATGGGTTTTCTGGCTGTGGGTTTGAATGGTGATTTGGAACGGGGTTGGAAGATTGGAACCCCCCTTTGCCCCTAGTACTATGATGGGGAACCATGGTTTAATTACATTTGTTAATACATGTGTACATGTAGGGTAAAATAGGTTGTTATTTGGCATTTGCTGGAGGCTGTAGTGTGCCACTGGAGACTAAACTTGCTCAAGATGTGAATATGCTTGCAATATATAGCCCCTATTGTTAACGATGGCAAAAACATACTTTTCAAAACAATAAAAAAGTATTGTAAGGTGTGTGGTACCCCAATAAATTTTGAAATGTGAAATAATCTTTCAAAATAATAATTAAATCAGGTTCGGAAGCCAAATTATGTATTTCCTTGATCAACCCCAATCCTATCAAAGATACATTTTACCTCTTTCATGTGACAAAAGAGTCATTTCTGCATGAGAATTCAACTTTTGGCTTCCACTGAGTTAAAAACATGGGAAATTTGTTCTTTTAAAGAAAACTGTCCAAACTGTGTCAAATGGCTTAAAACTTCTGTTGCCTCCAATACATTTTTCTACCCTGTTACCTAATGAGTAAGCTGAGAGGTAAGGAATTCATGTAACTTTTTTTGAAAACTAACCTAATCCCAAAATAAAACTAAAATCTGCATCAGCATGCAATACCTTGAGGAAACATTTGTCTCATTTAACCATACACTATTTATATTAAAGCAAGACAAAGAGTGGTGTTCCAACCCCATGAAACAATAAGAATGTCAATTTTTATTAAAAAAATTGGGGATGCAGCTATATAATACACCAATATCAATAGACAGTACCATTTTCTCCTAACAACTGATGTAAAATTTTCTTCTACATACTGATGTGGCAAAATATAGCCCTGAAGTTACCCCCCTAGTATGCCCCTTTTTTATCAAAAGCTATGATAAAATTCATAAATTAATTGATGTTGACACAAAACAAACCTCTTGTGATATTAAATTTCCCATTTGTGATAGTTTTTAAATCACATTGTGGCTTCTGAAGATATTTCACATTGCGTTTGATGAATATTTTGCCATTCTTGTGAAAAAAGCCTCACTTTCTCAGTTAAGACACCTAGAGTCATTGGTATGGCACTGACAAAACACTAAACACTGATTTTTTCCAATAGTATGAGCAGCTGAGCACTGCTCCTATGGTATCTCATAACACTGTTAAAATGCTTAAAACCATCAGATATTGATTCTGTAGTGATGTGCGTGTCCCACAAGTGCATGTACCCTCAAGGGCTCATTTACAACCTTGGATTTAATCCCTACAGGCACCCATTCTGATAAAAAGAGTGAAATTAGGGAAAATACATGCATGCATAGTATCCAGGGAGGATGACTCAGATATTTGCTTCAGGAATGTAGTGCTCTTTAATGTTTAATATATTTATGCATGTGTGTGTATGGGGGAAGGGGGGGGGGGGGTCAATTGCCAGTTATTGAAAATGTAGAACTGTGCAAATGAAAAGCAAACCAACACTTTGTATGATGGACAGACAGACATGCAATCACATATCTTGAAAGTGACAGTCTACATGTACATAGGAATACTGACTGACATACAATGAAAAATATAGTGAGAAGAGCCAGGACAGGGTTGTCAAACAGAAAAAAAACTCAGTGGACCCTGAGTGCTGCAGTGCTGAAGCAAATCATAGGAAACTGAGAGTGTATGCTGTTAACTTTCTCACCAGCTGAGGGGTTCAATATGGGTGGTACAGGGACAAGTGTTAATGTAGTTTCATGCTACCCTGACAACACTAGTATAAGACTACTATATTGGTAGTTGTGCACAAAAGCCATTCATTCACATTTGTAACTTTGTTACTTTTCCCACTGTACCCCCCCCCCCCCATCCCCTTTCCCCGAATTTATGTTCCAAAATACTCTGTGAATGAATAAATTGTTTTTTAACATTTTTAATCACTCACTCATTGTAAGGGTCAAAACAGGCTAGCACCATTCACCAAAACTGCCATTCAATGTTCATCATTTTTGCATCAAAGACATAGCTTATGCCCCCTCATTGGAATGAGCTCATTCAGATCATTCCAGTGTGTGTGTGGGGGGGGGGGGGGTCAGGGGGGGGTCGAGGGGGGGGGGGGTCGGGGGGGGGGGGGGTCAGGGGGGAGTCATACCTCTGTTTTTGATGCAAAAAATGAAAAGAAATTAGTTATTCAAAAGTGCTATCTTCTTTTCATGTAAAGTAAAGGGTTAACATCATAATATGGAGAAAGCTTCTATTAATCATTCACTCAATGTAATGGCCAAAACCGGCTGGCACCATTCACCAAAACTGCCATTAAATGTTAATTATTTTTGCTTTTTCGGGGCATCAAAAACACAGCTTATGACCCCCCCTATTTGGAATGAGCTCATTCCAGTGAGGGGGGGGGGGGGGTCATAGCTATGTTTTTGATGCAAAAAAATGGAAAGAAATTAGTTATTCAAAAGTGGTATCATAATATGGAGAAAACTTCTATTATACCAGTGAATACAAGTGAAATATGGGTTTTCTGGCTAAGTGTATGGATGGTGATTTGGGTGAGGATTGGAATATAATTGGAATCCCCTCTATCACAAGTACTATTAGGGGAAACCATGGTTTAATTAAATGTGTTAATAGGGTAAAATAGGTTGTTACATGTGTATTTGGCATTTGCCAGAGGTTATAGTGTGCTTCTCAGTTCAAGATGCCACACTTGCTCAAGATACATTTAACTGCATTATTTTTGGCAATATATGGCCTTTATTGCTGACTGTAACAAAAATATAACTTTTCAAAAAATAAAACAGTATTATTCGGTCTGTGGTTCTCGAATGAACATTTAAATGTGAAATATGTGTAATATCTCTTGTCCGCTTTCATTTATGCTTCCAGGCCATTCTTTCGTTGCATTCCCATTCAGTCTTGTTCTTTTCAGCCTTTATTTAGAGCAGATTATAAGAAACTATTTGTGGTTTTTACTTATTACCAAGCTACAAATTAGAGAGGGACGAGGACGTTTTCCTCACATTTTATTTGCTTTCTGTATTTCTATATTCAACTTCCATTCCTCTCTCTATCTTCCACGTCCTTCACGCCTCTGAGGCCAGGATCAATTACAAATTCTGTCAAGGCCGGTGATCCACAGAAAAGGAGATCTACAAAATCTTCCAGGGCAGGTCTTAGCCAGAGGAGATGACTGGGTCTCCTACAGATCGTTAGTAAGAGAAGTTATGGTCTTAAAAGTTGATTGCGAGTGATAGTAACAGCTGTATTAGTATTAGTAGGAGTGGAAATAGTAATGGCAGTAGTTGTGGAATTTGATAATTTTTTCCACAACAAAGTGAGCTGTATTCGTCATAAACTAATTGATCATCCCATTTTTACCTTCTAAATGAATGCATGATCTTTTGATACTTCGTATGCTGTAGATACAGGAACGGTATTTAAGATAATTATGAAGGCTTAGACCTAAAAAAATAAAAAAATCTGTTTCTCAGGCCCTCCCGCATGGTCCTTTTGGCTACCACATGCTCCCTTTTTATAACTAATTTAAACTTAAAAAAAATAAAAATTAAATGGTTTATGTCTGATATTTTACCCAAGTTAAAAAAATTGATGAATTTGTCCCTTGAGTGCAAGAAGGCTTTGCAATGCTTTAGCATTGCAAAGCCTTCTTGCACTCAAGGGATAAAGTACATCACCACCCATGCTATTCTGTATATTATGAGTCCTAAAACTTGAACCAAGAACATGAACTTTTGATGGCAAAGAAAAAATTACTGAAATAAAAAATAAAATAAAAAGCCGCTCGGACGCATGCAATTTCACAAATAATGGCCTGAGAAACAGAAGATCTACTTTGTGTGGCCTTAGCCAACAACTTTTGCTCTTGATCCCATTGCAATCAAAGGGCACTGCACCATTATGAAATCACTAATTACTAAGATTATTAACATTTTATTTTCCTCTCGGATCTTCACAGAGTGTTGGAAGAAATCAATTGTGAAGTCTTTAATCAAGAACTAAAAACTTGAACGTATCTTTGAAAAATGACAAGCCTGTCAGCATCCTTAGTTTTTTCTCGAAACTTGTTGAGAAAGCTAGTGCTTTCTGTTTCACAATGCATTTAGAATCAAATTGCTTACTATCCAGCTATCAGAGCGCCTATAGTTCAGGTTACAGCACAGAAATCACGCTGACATCGGAAACTGCCTAAATGTCTAAAAGTATATAATGACATATTTAACCCTTTAAACACTTCCAAACAAAATTCTTGAATAACTACTTGTTTTCATTTTTTTGTCTCAAAAACATAGGTTATGACCCCCTGGAACGAGCTCGGCGAGCTCGTTCCAAAGAGGGGTCATAACCTATGTTTTTTGAGGCAAAAAAATGAAATAAATAATGAAAATTAATTGGCGAGTTTTGTGAATAGCTCCAACCGGTTTGGGGCGTTAAGTTGGGCAAAGGGCTAATCAAAAGGAAAGTCAGAGGATATCACTGCGGCATTTGATACAGTTGACCACCAAATAATATCTTTGGTGTGAGGGAAAAAGCCTCAAACTGGATTGCCTCATATCTTAGTAACAGACAGTATGTAGCCCACATTGGTAAATCGAAATCAGTCACAGTCAATATTGAGTATTCGGTACCACAGGGTAGCATAAACGGTACTATATTCTTCCCATGTACTTTGAGGTCTTGTGTGGAGAACATCAAACAAAATGCTGCATACGCAGATGATCATAGCGTCTATGGCTGCTTCCCTGCTACAAACTTGAACGTATCGTGCTGCATACACAGATGATCATAGCGTCTATGGCTGCTTCCCTGCTAAAAAACTGGAACATATGTGACTAAAAACGGATTCCATAACAGAGACGTTTCCCCAAAAGGTTTTCCATGGGACAAGGCCATTGTTTATAGATGTGATGAGAATCGGATGGGACTTCGTTGTAATAAGGGGAAATAACTCTGCATAGAGATTAAAGAAAATCAAGCAATCTGATTGGTCAGTTAGCGCCAGTAAAGTGAACTGGTTGGTTGATCTAGAGAACTGAAACAAGAGTACTCGGAATAGGGACAGAACTAACGAGAACAGACCAGAAAAGTTAAACATAGTAATAATAAGCAAAGTTGTTCCAGCTTATAGGCTCTTCTACTCTACAGGAGTATACTCCAGGGTAAAGGAACATGGTCGAGTACACAAAAACTATTGCATAGATAGAAGCAGAGAATTCTAAAAGAACTTGAAATAGTAAAACTTGACTGGTTGTTTGTGGTAATTCTGCGAATCTGGAAATTACTCCTGTTCAATCGAAGAGCTCATTTTACAGATCACTCGAACCGCAAGCGCATATCCCGCGCCAGTCACTTCTGAAACGACGTCTCAACGACGTCTGAACTCCTCGACCTCTAGTAAAAAGTAAAAACAAAAACGCGGGGAAACGTGTCAGGGATAGACAGAAGAAAGCCGAAAGGATCCAAGCAAGCATAGACTTCGCCGTTCTACTGGAGTACTTCGAGGACAATCGAGTAGATCTCTCACCTCAACCACACAAAACCACAACGCCCATGGGCTGGTAGATTACACGATAAATTGTGCTTAAAAGTTTGTAAGTGCCAACAAAAGTGGCAAATGCAGCCCAACAAAGGTATAGACCGATGCTATCATACGACTAGTTCAATCACAGAAACCTCAGGATACTCCAAGTAAATTACACACACTCATAATACACACTGATATTAAAAGTATCAGTTCAATAATGGAACCCAGTTCAAAGTACACCAGTACACATCCCAGAGAGATAACCCAAACCTACACGTTCTTCTCTTCATTATTAATACCTTGTGATACAAAAACTCTGCTTCAAACCACTCCATCATTCCTCGTAACTCCAGTTTTCCTGTGATTGATTTCGGTGTACACAAATGTTTTATACATTGTAACGCAGTGAGAGGGTCAACTCTAACTTGGTTTATATGAGCCGAGATCGTCGTCATATCAACCGCTTGTTTTGAAGCCATGTCTGATAAGTTTGATACCACATATCAGTTATCAACATCCTTGTTTTCAAATAGTTTATACGGTCTCAATGCCTAATGCAGAGTACATACATTGTGTTTTTGCTACTTTACCATCCAATGAGTGGATGCACTTTTTTACTCGTACTTGCTTGTCCAGTTGAATTGTGAAGCGTCATGAAACTAAACTGCAGTTCATGCACCAGCAGATAAACTACCCGGTGACCCCTAGATTGCATATTGACGTATTAAATCCATAGGATTCTATTGGGCAAGTAAGCAAGTTTAATGGCGACATCCATTCGTTGGTGGCCTCATAATGAACCACCATATTTTCCCTGTAAATCCTCCACCACTGTTTCTATACATAATTCCAAATGTAACAGATCCCTTACCCCATCCTCTACCCAGAAAAGGAAAAAGTATCTCACATCCCCTCAACTGAGTTTACACACAACACAGATGGGTAAAAGTGGTATATAGGTTTGATAGATCGGGTGCTACTGTATGACCGTATGCACACGTCACAGAAATAAAAGCTATCTCACTCGCTCGCTCGCTCGCTCGCTCACTCACTCACTCTATAAGTTTCACAATTTAACACTATGTTATTATTCATAAGCCCCCAAGCCTCCAAATATTCGTATTCTCCTGTTTCGTCCGCTTCTACCTGCTTGCCGTTCTACTACACATGATAGCTTGTACCATGGCTACTATTATTATCTTTTCTGTACAAGAGTCTTCCACCACTTCTAGCACTACTACAGGTTTGCCATATATCTCTGAATCTGCCTCGATCTCTGCCTTAGACCAAGTCTAAGTTGGCTGAATCAAATCGCTCCTTTCATCCAAAAGACCGCGTTAGTCTAGAATACAGTTCAGTGAATAGTCAACAGCAGTCTAATTTCCACCTGCTAATTTTCTATACAACATAGCCCATCGACACATACTAGAACTACTGGACTATGCTCACGTGATAGAACGGACTGTGTAATGGTAAATGGGCACATACTGATTGTACACAATGCTCCTCAAAAACCTATAACGCATGTGTACATTAGGCAACATGGTGATGAACTATTGGAAGAATTGTTTTGGAAGATCGCTATCTCAGAATAGTTATTTTGCGATAACAGATTACACTAGGGTATTAAAGGGAGGAAATCCAACAACTTGAAAATTGTGCTTCTGACCAACAACAGCTTTACATCACGCCTGTAAAGAGTGCCCGGAGGTGTTCACAAAGAAACATTATATTATCCAGGTTGCCCATAGATTCAGTGCACTACGTGTTCAAAATATTCAACATTAAAAAGACAACTTAAGAATACACGAGGAATCATATAAACAGATAAATGAAACTACCACAGCACAGAGAACCAGTCGGAAACTCTTGGCAAGTTTGGCTCAAGGAGAATATATACCCAATGTAATCGTCAGAACAACTATATCAAAATGTTCAACCAATCAGAAATTTGTGAACACCAAAGCCTCGAACATTCGCACCGTCGTGCCATCATACCATACTATCCCAGGGACGAATGTTCAAGAGGAGAATAAGTAGGGCTTAGTGAATCACAAACTCTTGGTAAGGGTACAATTTCAGTCAGCTGACACTCGAACTAGAGAACTGCCAGGGAAAAGGACAGACAAATTAAAGAGATCCTGTGTTGACGAACTATGATTGAACACAAAAAGACACTTCAGTACAATCAGATCTTACAGAGAAACGGAGAAGTCTATAATAAGGTCACAACACCACAATATACAGCGCCGTTGAGTAATAGATATATCACTATTTTGTGTACTATATGGGTAAATTATTGTACAGTTGTGCAGGTGTCCGGAGATATTTTGGACGAGGCAAAGCCGAGTCCAAATATTGGAGGACACCTGCACAACCGTACAATTATTTACCCATATAGTACACAAAATAGTGATATATGTGATTTAATCCACAGCCCCCCAATGTTAACAAAAGTAAAAAAAATATATTTTAGAAAGTTTGACACGAGTAAAACCACATTTTAAAACACTTTTTGCTTGCTCTACCCCCGAAAAACAGAATGGGCATAACTCATTGTTTGCTTGCTAGAAAGTCTATTGAAGTTATGACACGCATCAGGAGTTCAGATATTGTGAACAGATCTGTGGCTTCGAAGTGAACTCACATCATGACGTAATTTGTTCTCCCGCTAATATAATGTCTCAGCTCAAGGGTGGAACACTTATTCAATCCCTCATCGAAAGTGCGGTAGATAAATTTAATAATCGTTAATTTTTTAAGCATTTGGAAGAATAATTCTTTTTTTATCTGAAGAGGTTCGCTTTCCCTCAGGGGTGGCGGGTGGTGGTGCCTGATTGCCGTCTTAATATTTGAAAAAGGACGTTTTTTAGGTTATTTATTTATTTGCTGGTGTTTAAGGTCACTTTTCTGCAGCTATGGCTAATTGTGACCGCAAAAAATGGTTTAAAGTCAAGTTTAGCCAATCGTTTACACCCATGCTGCCCATTTTAGGGGACTTCTACCCTGGGCACTGGTGACCAGGTCCTATTTTACCATAAAACTGAAGTTGTTTACCACAGCAAACAAGCACTGCTGCACTTCCGAGGTTTCCACAGGAGTCCTTTTTAGGTTACCAGGGCTGTTGGTTATTAAAAGCAACAAAAAATTAAAAAAGTACATTATAATTTGGACACGATGCACACTCAATTCAGTAGCTCTGTCGAGAAGAGCTTGTCGATAATTCATGTGTTAGAAAGTTTTTCACACCTCCTTTACAGCATCTTTACTTTTGAATGGTTATAATTACAGTACCGTGACAATCGTACAAATATCTAGTTATTGGGACTGTTTCACAACCGTCCCAATATCCAGATATTGGTACTGTTTTACTGAGCTGTTCTCATCAAAACCGTACTTGGTGTGATTTTATAGGGCTTGTTTTCATGACAGAGAACAAAAGAAATATTAGGTAGCTGTGGATTAAACATAGATTAAAGATCGAAGAAAGCTATGTGGTCAAAGATCGCAGAGAATGAAGATCAAAGACTGAACGCAATGAGTGCCAACGGAGAACAATATGAAGTGAATAGAACGAACTTTAATGAGAGCTGAACAGGACGAAGATCGAGGACAAAAACTGTTTTTGTTTGTTTGAGGTAAACGACTCTTTCGACAGCCAGGGTTATATCATGTCGAAAAGTTCACGGGTGGAGAAGCCGAAGTTCCAGGTGTGAACTGCACAGCGATGAGCAACTGAACGACCTTCCAACTTACTAACCCGACAAAAGCAGAATCAACGGCGGTTGAAGGCAAGTGAACCATCGACGTGCAGTGCATTTTAGCACATGTGATTAATCGGGTTAACCCTTTGAACCCAGGTGGTATTTTCCATGTCAGTTCAATGACAGACATTGGACGAGTCCAAATTTATTATTTGGGGGTAGACCAATTAATATTTTCAACGTGTAGCCATGGGGCTGCACGTTGAAAATATTAATTGGTCTAGCCCACACATTAACCCAGCAGCCATCGTACGTAAGGAAATTATGACGTATCATGCTTCTGGGCCGGAAAAGCAGACGCTCTGTTTCAAAGGGTATAGTGTCTTGCCCAAGGGCATAGAGCAGAAGACGCGAGTCGGGGCTCAAAATAAGCAGTGTCGCGTCGCTTTTTGCTATACAAAACTTGCAAAAAGCTACACAATATTCAATTATGTATAGCATTTTGCGATACAAGATAATCAACTGCAGCCTATTAGGCTGCAGTTGATTATCTTATATCGCAAAATATAAATGAAAATTTGCGAATAAATTTGAAAACCAGTTCACTGATGCTTTACTTCTGATTGTGGAACATTCCAGGCATAACTCAGATTAACTCTCCACCAAACATCATTAACAACTTCATATGTAAGATGAAGTCTATTGGTTAAAATTCTTCCTGTTTTTTACAACATTTTGCATAAAATGTCCATTAAAAATAACTTCAAGCCCATCAAATTAAAAATCCCAACTTCCATTTTGAGAACTCTATTAAACAACCAAGACGCCATTTGAAAATTTTCAAGTCCATGCAACCCTTAAAGGCAGTTCAGTTAAAAAAACATAGTTAATGTTTCATGTGTTGCAGATCATTTGGAAATGTCCAGAAATGGATGGAAACTATTCTATCTACTTAGAAGAATTCAATACAAAACAGCATAACATAACTCTGGTATACAAAAACAGCTGTGTAATTTTTATAAAATGCTATTCATGTTTTGGAAATGTGTAACATTTTGCTACGCAAAGTAAAAAAGTTATTTTGAGCACTGACGCGAGTAGTTAGGGGTGCCACTATAGACCCAAGCATTTTTAACACTGAGTTTTTCATAAGGTCCATAGGGTTAGTGTTGAATTGTGTAACTTATAGACCCAGGATTTTTAACACTGAATTTCCCACAGGCTCCATAGGGTTAGTGTTAAATTTGAAACTTATAGACCCAAGAACTTATAGACCCAAGAACTTATAAGGACAAACCTAAATGCACTGGTGGGACAGTGCACAGGGGTTGTCATCTCTCCACTCTATGCATACAACTTCTATAAATGTGGGAAATGGCATTTTGTGTGTCTTCTTGTGGTTTGTTGTAAGCACAAGGAAATTATGCTTACAATAAAACTCAAGAACACACACAAAATAAAAAAAAAAACTTAGTGATTTGCGTTGTGGTCGAACTCTCTGTGATAGTCGATTTTTCTATAGTAAGAAAAGTATTCATTGTATGTTTAGCAATCAAAATTTCTCTACAGTATAAACTGTATATCAGGTTACACTATAAAAGTATTTGATAAGTATGCATACAATATTAAGCCTAATACTCACAGTGAAAAAGAGAAGTGACTCTTAACTCTTTTTGACTGATGGGGGAAATGTAGGAGACGGTGATAAAGAGGGACTATAGGACTAACCTAACAAAATCGAGTAAACTATCACAGAGGTTTTAACAAAAAAACAAAAATGTATTTAAAGTTGAACCATTATAATGAAATGAAAACTGAACATATATACACCGAGACCAGTCTCTTTTAACTAAATCTGCCCACTTTTGAATATCTTTTTGGCAGTCTATTTCAAAGTCCATATGAGCACAACATTCTAATAAGTTTATTTTTCTTGCTCTCTTGTGTAGATTATATAGTATAGTTACTGGACACACTTTCTGTAAACACTCTGCAATGTTTATATCTATTAATGTTGTTGTGTTGTTTCAATATTCTTCACAGATATTTTCTGTTTAATGGATTTTGTCAGTTCTATCACTACACATTCTTGAAATAATGTTTGTATTTTTTCTTTACACATCTTGCAATGTTTACACTGACTCATCTTGTGCCACCGGTGCATTCAGGTTTGTCCCTATAGTTTCTTGGGTCTATAAGGAGCCACCGTGCTAGAGGTCCCGAGTTCGATCCCCGTTCGGGACGACCCGCGTTGTGTCCTTGGGCATGGCACTTTATCCCAGTTGCCTACATGGGGCACGTCGACTCTGTGTACTAAGGCGTACTGCACGCCGATGGAACACATGCCTTCAACCGCTGTAACTCTACTTGAGCGGAGTTTGAACAGAGTTAGAATGTTGAGGAGCTGACAGTTGCTCGTCGATGCTCCGTGGTTCTCTCCGGACACTCCGGCTTCGTCCACCCGTAAAACTGTCACTGGTTCTGCACAACCTTCCCATAACTAACTCACAACGTGCGTACACTGTGTGCTTGCTTTATCCAAAGAGGGGTCATAAGTCACACCTGTTATTCGCGTTAGGCAAAGAGTTAAAAATAATTAACACTTTTACTGCCACGCCCACTTAGCCACATATGGAGAACCTCTATGCGCGCCTGTATACGAGGAAGTTTAATCAAATTTATAACGTACCTGAAACTCTACTTTCTGATTAATTGTTTGAAAGAGCTATCGGATCCCTTTCCAACAAGTAAACATACTATAAATACTATGAGCGTTCTATGATTGTTTACATGCAAAACGTAAGTGGGTGATCACACAGTAGTATTTGAAGTATTGGCTTATAGTAAATATACCGTTGTTCACGGCACTAAAACAAGTTTGGCTTACACAAGAAATAAATTGGATCAATCCCAGCATGATATATTACGATAGTTAAAATTATTAAAGTGTGCACCAATATCCACAGTAAACATGACTTTGCCAGTATTTTAACAACCACCCGAATACCCAGTATTATTAACAATACCAACCTGGCTACATTACCATCCAGATGGTGAATCTAAAATACCTAATACCATCCATGAAGCAGACAATCCATCTTTGTTAACCCGTTACCCAACGTAACGGCCAAAACCGGCCAGCGCTATTCTCAAAAATCGCCAATTAATTTTCAAAATATTTTCATTTTTTGTCTCAAAAACATAGGTTATGACCCCTCGTTGGAACGAGCTCGTCGAGCTCGTTCCAACGGGGGGTCATAACCTATGTTTTTGAGACAAAAAATGAAAAAAATTAGTTATTCAAGAATTTTTTTTGCAAGTGTCGTCTGCTTTTCATGTTTGGTAAAGGGTTAATAAATATTTTGCTATCGTGTTACTATGTCTTTGAGTTGATTCCACATATTATTGTCACAGTAAAATATTCCCGTAGAATACCACATTGTGTAACTAACTATATCTGTATGCCTAAATAATCTTTATGTATGTACATTTATTCTGAGCTCTTGGAGCTATTATTCAGTCAGATTATTTGTACATCGAGTAAGGTTATCTTGGCATCTCAGATAGTTATCCAAACTCCAGCCGGAACACCTACTCATAAGTTTGGTATATCCTGGTCTAGGAAGTGGCCCAGCAATATAAAGGGGGTAGTCTGGAAGAGTGAGCCCAAGTCCAAAACAGATTCAGCCATATACTATCAGAAGCCAGAAGGGAGAGAACACTGCTGTATTGTAACAAAGAAATTATCCTGGTGACCAGACATGAATCAGCTCATAATCTATCTACATAAGATGAGTTGAACTTACCTCTATATTATTATTTATGGTGTATCCAAATACTAGAGGTAAAACTTACCTGAAGAACCGCTATCTAATATATCTATAGGAAGAGGTGAATCAGCCCTTCTCAGCACTCTACCAGTATATTATACATATATATAAACAGAACCACAATGTATTACCATCTCTTTAACATATATTAAAGGGGGCTGAAGGTTAGAGGACGTTCAATATTCAACGGGTGACCCACGTCTCACAATTTTATTATAACGGGTTTAGCTTCCCTGGAGGCCTGGCCCGTTACAATATTTCAGGACCCTTGGTGAAGTTATGTTTGACAGTCTGTGGAAGATCAAGAGATTATCTCATATATTTAACTGTCGTTATCTAAGTTCTTATCCAAGAACTACCTTCAGCACATGTTCATAAGAAAGAGAAGACGATTTCGGTCGTATTCCAAGTGCCTTCGAAAAGCATTCTGTGATGACATGTTACCCGATGTTGGAACAAATTTGTCACAAAGCGCAGATTCGAGCCAAAAAGGTAATAAGACTGCGCATCCGAGAGCGTCAAATTTCACGACTACTGCTTCGTGTCCCCGAATTGAAGATAATTCACTAAGTACGAGACCCAAGAGGCAGCATCAATTCTCAGATACATATAAACAACGAAAGTAGCAACAATAGTCTCCAAGAAAAAGACAACAGAAAAAACAATGTAAAATCATTCGCCAATTTCACAGCTTTCACAAAGAACAAGATACGTTATATGTGTAAAGTCATGCAAACTGACTTGTTCACGTGGTCACATTTAGAAAAAAAGATTTTTACAAGTTCGGTATGAAGATATAGCTGTCAATCATGTGGCATTCGCAAAAAGAGTATATCAATTTCTCAATACTTGTATGAGCGTACCGGCATTCGTTATATCAAACTTGAAGAAAAACTCGTTTTCGAACTCAACTGAAAAAGGCACGTTCGACACCATTCGAGCCAACTCAACGGCTTTCACATGGAAGAGAGATTTGCCTTTTCAGTATGTCTCTTTAGTAGACAAACATTGTCGCGAAACACACAAATACACTGGATACATCCCCACCTCATAAGGGTATGCGCCGATGACCATACATCCTGGGTGGAGTGGGGGTGGGAAAGGGTATAGAAAGGTGTGCCACCCCCTCCAAAATTTTCCCAAAAAGGAACTTAATTGTGCACTCGTCAGGCAATTGTTGTACAGTACAATCTGATCGATCAGGAAATTTACACAATTTACCATCATAGCTGCAATTGACATGTGATTTCCCGACGCAAATTATTTTTAATCCTTAGCAATAATTCTTTTTCCAAATTGCGATTGCCTTTTGAACTAATTCCACATACATGATGACGCATCCCACTGCTGTGCCAAATTTGATTTACGATGCCCCACAGTCAAAAAGTTCCCTATTAATGCATCGTTGATTTATGAACTAAACATAAACTAGGCCACCTATTTTAAGGACTGGGATGCATTTGGGGCCTGGTGTAAATAGAGGCCACCAAAATGTGATCATTATGGGCTTACCATGTTGACTAATCCAAACTTGTCACCACACAGTATTATATAAGTTTTAGGATTGCTTGCCTTGTTGGCGCGAGCAACCTTAAAAATTATATAACGCCTTGTTGGACCCAGTTCGGACTACATGTATACATAAACAATGCCTTTCTCTCAATTGTTTAAAATAATGCATGTCCTAAAGCAAGGGTCAGTAATATCTTGACAGGAATTGCACGCTGTAATATCGGACAATAGTTTTATTTTACATTCTCTTCATTATTCTGGGCAAGTTACTGCCTCTGTATGCGACATTAGCTAATCGAAATTTAATCCACCCTCGCGATGTCGAATCACAGATTTGAAAACTAACTTTATTTTCCAAAATGAACACGAGACGAGTTTTTAAATCCATTCTTCTGGAACCTCTTCACACAATGAAACGGCAAGAAAAAACGTATGACTTCCAACACTCCATTGTAGATATAACGGTAGAATGTCATTCAGTTTGAGTATCCGACTTGACACCTGGCTTTCGGTAGTGATGTAATATCCGAAATTAAGTAGCTTGGGAACAAATATTTTGATAAAATATTATTAAAGCGTTTTTCTTCCCAGTGGCACCAAATTGAGCTCGTCACCTATTCGTTACGAGTTAGTCCACATTTTTGCATTGGACAACTACAACATTCCCAGGGACGCCTTAAGCAAAAGAGCAGAAGGGGCAGCTGCCCTCCCTGCTTCGGACCATGGAGGAGAGTGGAGAGAGTTCCCTTCCCGGGTTCGTCACTCAATTTTTTTCAAGAATTTATTCTCGAAGTAAGCCTAAAATACACTCCAAATCCATTCTGGGACTGGAAGCTTTTAAAATTCAACGGGGGGGGGGGGGGGGGGACGAGGGGGGTAAGGGGTAGTGCCTCCTCCCGGTGAAAGGGGGACACCACCTCCTCCCAAACTCCACCATCTGAGACCTTCGGCCTTTGAGACATGCATGGTGCAGCATGTCGTGGCCTGATAGCTAGTGCGATTAAACGCCTCTTTCTCGGAGTCTGACCACATCCCTACCCCGAAGAGCATGTAAAGCCTCTATTCCTGTTGATAATTCTTTCATCAGTGATGTGTGACCTTTCTTCTGGGCAGTAAATGTTATCTGTGTGCTAAAACGTGACAAACATAAGTTATTGTGATGAATTGACGGTAACCTTGCCTGAGGTTAGCGACTCTAAGCTCATGTTCAACCGAGACGCCCCGCGTCTAGTTTGAACATAAGCTCCGAACCGTAGACACACCCATAGCTCAAAACCTACATCGTGAAATGAATAAGGCAGCTTTTGAGGATAACTCTCCACCTTTTTTGGTGTGCCTTTTCTTTAACATCAAGATATGGCTTGATGATGACTTGCGATGGCCGCATCCGTACGATAAGGACACAACACTCAACTCTCTACTGTTTACTTTTGCTTTATACCATCTGATCCTAGACCTGCATGTCGTGTCTTTCTTTAGCTATTATGAATTGTTTTCCTGTTACTTTATTTGAAACATGTTTATTGTATTGTAGATATAAATTGTGTTTTTGTTTGTTTTTTTTGTTGGTTTGTTTTTGTATATTTTTGTTAGCTGTCATTGAATGTTTGAGGAGAGGACTTATATCAATTTAATAACTTGTGTTCGAATCCTTTTGTCAGTTTTCAATCTAATGACAATAAAATATGTTTAAACTATTATTATGTCTCAAAGTTAGTTTGTCCAATCAAAATGCTGGAATACCTTCTAAAGATTCCACCGTATCGGGTTACTCACCTGATATTAATTAATATCAGGTGAGTAGCCGCCATTACTATTTTGATGCAATTCCCCTCACTTCGAATTTTCAAAATCTGAATTAAAACAAAATAAGAGAATTTAGGTTCCGAAAATATTTCAAGATACCGTATTTTGTGATTTAAAACATTAAATATGTAAAAAGATGGGCAGAAGATAATATTTGTACTAGTAGTCTGAAAATGATGATGAAAACGAACATTTGTCCAGCTCATCAATGCCAAAGGGTGCTCCGATTTTCAGAAATTGCAAAATCGGCAACATCAACATCACTATAAATAATAAATGAACAAACTTGTTTTTGAAACATTCCGATCAAACAGAATTAACAGAAAGTCGGTGTGCGTTTCAGATTCAACTTCAAAGTTCAAGTTGCGTTATTGTTATTGTTTGCTCTACAGTAAAAAAGTGATTTTTAATGTTCAAAACTGCTTTATTAGTCCTTTTTAGGTAGTAACAACAGTAAATGTACGCAAGGGGCCTCCAGATTATGCCGAGTTGGCAAGCAGCACTGATCTCAGTGGCAAGCAGCGATTCGTTTCATTTGAAAACAAGTACGGCAATCGCCCTTCGCAAAGTGATGATTTGTTTACAATTACCATGGTTACACGTACCGGTGCCTGTTACTGTTCATGATTCTGCGCGGTGCTATCAATAGTGGTTCCTGAAAAATAAATTCCGGGCCGTTGTTTGTTTATGGAGAAAATTATTAATCGCTTGATTTACATGGACTTTCGACATAATAAATATGTTACATGGCGTGTAGCTGGCTGATACATTTCCATACAAGGCTCTGGGTGTTCATATCAGGTTCGGCTTCGCCTCACCTGATATGAACACTCATCGCCTTGTATGGAAATGTATCAGCCAGCTACACGCCATGTAACTTATAAACTACCATAACGTAGTAAGTCATGCAAACCAGCCATATAATAAAACAAAACAATCGAATGGTTAATAGTACCAAACACTAACACGGGGCCAAAAGGGGTATATAGCCCGACATACCCTGACCCGAATAACGTTATGTCAGATTTACAGTGGTCAACATCTCTATGACGTCGCGTGCGCATCATGACGTCACGACGTCATTAGCAACGTCAACTTTTTCGCGGAGAAAAACTTTCAAGGAAACCCAACTTTCCCATCATCTTTCCATCACTTACAGATAATATACACCCATAGCTCTGTGTGTACATATATCACTGTACATACCATAGCATACTATATATGTAGTACGTACACCACTTCTTGCCGGAACTAGTTGCAAGGAGCCGTACTTTTCCACAGACAAAAAGCTCCGGCAAAGCTCCGGTTCCTATGGCAATTTAACACTAGCTGCTCCGGCAAAGCTCCAGGTAATGAGGGTCGAGAACCTCCTGCTATACTAATCTCGTATCCAATCAAAAAAGTCGACGCATCACCGACGAATTTAATTCATGCTTTGTTCTGGTATTAGATTCGACGCGTCAAAAATCCGTCCACTATTTCCGGCCTTAGAGTAGCGTCTGAAACCCGGAGTGGACACACCCGCTATTGATTTTGATCAGGAAATGGCGTAGGGTACCCACGTTTGAAGGTTATCCATGCAAACGCCGTCCGTGTTAAGACAAAACCTTGTCAAAATTTAATCAGTAATGAAGAAATAACATCAAAACCCAAACAATGAAATAACCATCAATAACACTTTTCATATATTTACCACAGAAAAAAAACGTTTCTTTTTTCCGCTAGTATCTAGTATATTATCGTGTGTTTACAACATTTAAAAAAACGAATCTTATTTGCACCACATGATATATTATTCTTGGTTGGAAAGTTCTCAAGGGTCCGTTCCGGTGCGGAGTCATTACCATATTGCAAGAAAATTTCTTTATATAATGCTTTCATAATCAAAACAAACTCGCCTACCAAGCCCAGAGGCTCCAGCTTGCGCCACATACCCTCCTTCCATACTGCTTTTCTAACATCCAAAAAGGCCATAAACATCTTTTTCTTTTTTGCTTTTCGCGGATTCCATTATTTGGGATAGCGTGAAAAGATGGTCAGTGACTCTCCTTCCCCTCCTGAAGCCATTCTGGATTTCTCCAAAAAAAACCCTTCTCTTCAATCACCTCCTCTAATCTCCCATACAGTACTTTTCCAATGTTGCTGCTGGCAGAGATCCCTCGATAGTTATCCAAGACGTCTTTTCCCCCCTTGAATAAATGTCACTTTACTTTCCCTCCACTCCTTTGGGACCTCTTGTTTTTCAATGGCTAAATTGAATAGGACAGTAAGGCTTTCTAAGAGTTCCTCTCCCCCTTTTTTGATAAACCCGTTAGGAATTTCGTCCACCCCTCCCGCTTTTCCCTTTCTTAATTTTGAGATCACCCTTCGCACCTCCTCCGTTTTGATTTCGCTGCACACGAAGTTCGATAGAGTTTCCACGACCTGGTTCGGACACTCTGGTGGGTTCCAATACTCTGTGGGTTACTTCCTTTGTTACGGTTGTTCAACCATTTCCAAAATACGTTCGAACTCGACCCCTCTGTCGTTCTCATCGTCCAAATAAGACTGCTATTTCGCACTCTCCGATTGTCGTATTTAACCTTATTTACTCTATTTCGTGCTTGTTGGTATTCTTCCTTTGCTACCAAGGAAGAATACCAACAAGCACGAAATAAAGTAAATAAGATTAAACTTTATTCTTGTGATCGAACTATGTTACTGTGGCGAATTGGACTACTGTTCCTTCCCAGTAACATAGTTTGGTCACTAGTCCAGTTCCCTACCAGTAACATAGTTTGGTCACTAGTCCACTACCCTCTCAGTGACACTGTTTGGTCACAAGTCCAGTCCAGTTCCCTCCCAGAAACATAGATTGGTCACTAGTCCAGTTCCCTCCCAGTAGCATAGTTTGGTCACTATTCCATTTCCCTCCCAGAAACATAGATTGGTCACTAGTCCAGTTCCCTCTCAGTGACACTGTTTGGTCACAAGTCCGCGTTCCTCCCAGTAGCATATTTTGGTCACTAGTCCAGTCCAGTTCCCTCCAAGAAGCATAGATTGGTCACTAGTCCAGTTCCCTCCCAGTAGCATAGTTTGGTCACTAGCCCAGTTCCCTCCCAGAAACATAGATTGGTCACTAGTCCAGTTCCCTCCCAGTAACATAGTTTGGTCACTAGCCCAGTTCCCTCCCAGTAACATAGTTTGGTCACTGGCCCATTTCCCTACCAGTAACATAGTTTGGTCACTAGTCCAGTTCCCTACCAGTAACATAGTTTGGTCACTAGCCCAGTTCCCTACCAGTAACATAGTTTGGTCACTAGTCCAGTTCCCTACCAGTAACATAGTTTGGTCACTAGTCCAGTTCCCTACCAGTAACATAGTTTGGTCACTAGTCCAGTTCCCTCCCTAGTTTGGTCACTAGTCCAGTTCCCTCCCAGTAACATAGTTTGGTCACTAGTCCAGTTCCCTCCCTAGTTTGGTCACTGGTCCAGTTCCCTACCAGTAACATAGTTTGGTCACTAGCCCAGTTCCCTCCCAGTAACATAGTTTGGTCACTACTCCAGTTCTCTACCAGTAACATAGTTTGGTCACTAGTCCAGTTCCCTACCAGTAACATAGTTTGGTCACTAGTCCAGTTCCCTCCCTAGTTTGGTCACTAGTCCAGTTCCCTCCCAGTAACATAGTTTGGTCACTAGTTCATTTCCCTCCCTAGTTTGGTCACTAGTCCAGTTCCCTACCAGTAACATAGTTTGGTCACTAGCCCAGTTCCCTCCCAGTAACATAGTTTGGTCACTAGTCCAGTTCCCTACCAGTAACATAGTTTGGTCACTAGTCCAGTTCCCTCCCTAGTTTGGTCACTAGTCCAGTTCCCTCCCAGTAACATAGATTGGTCACTAGCCCAGTTCCCTCCCTAGTTTGGTCACTAGTCCAGTTCCCTCCCAGTAACATAGATTGGTCACTAGTCCAGTTCCCTCCCTAGTTTGGTCACTAGTCCAGTTCCCTCCCAGTAACATAGATTGGCCACTAGTCCAGTTCCCTCCCTAGTTTGGTCACTAGTCCAGTTCCCTCCCAGTAACATAGATTGGTCACTAGTCCAGTTCCCTCCCTAGTTTGGTCACTAGTCCAGTTCCCTCCCAGTAACATAGATTGGTCACTAGTCCAGTTCCCTCCCTAGTTTGGTCACTAGTCCAGCTCCCTCCCAGTAACATAGATTGGTCACTAGTCCAGTTCCCTCCCTAGGTTGGTCACTAGTCCAGTTCCCTCCCAGTAACATAGATTGGTCACTAGTCCAGTTCCCTCTCAGTAACATAGTTTGGTCACTAGTCCAATTCCCTCCCAGTAACATAGTTTGGTCACTAGTGCAGTTCCCTCCCAGTTACATAGTCTGGTCACTAGTCCAGTTCCCTTCCAGTAACACAGTTTCTTCACTAGACCAGTTCCCTCCCAGTACGATAGTTAGGTCACTAGTCCAGTTCCCTCGCAGTGACATTCTTTGGTCACTAGACCAGTTCCCTCCCAGTAACATAGTTTGGTCAGTTTATGCGCAAACACATTAAAATCGTTCGAACGGATTTGGCTGGATCTTACCATTTGGTTTTCCGGTTTGCCGCCATTTTGGTTTGTTGACTAAATTATTACTGAACCTCAAAGCAAGTGTATTACAGCCTCGACCATGTCGTATTGGACAGCAGTGTGTTAGCCGATACCATTCAGTACGTGGTTGTCGAAAGGGTTAACATAACACTTCCACCCCTATCTTATTAATAGGATCATCGAATGCAATACCATCATCAGCAAACGCAGGCCTGTCGATTTGAGGCGAATGGCCGCTTGGGTCGCGCGGATGTTTCCTAAAATAATAAAAAAAAACACGCGAACGAAAAACGGCCTACGAAAAATTATCGCCAAGTGGCGTAAAATATTTGCCAAGTTGAATGATCTAGTATGAATGAATGGTGGAATGATGTTGATCATCACCAGATCATCAGCTGCATTGGTCTTTCATCTGCTTGAAGTGAAGCTGCTAATTGTCCAACAGAGCAGCTATACTTCAGGCAGATACAAACATCTATGCTAATGGTTGATTGATCCTCAACATCATTTTAAAATGTTGATCATCTTAAGATGTAGCATAGGTACAAAATCATGAAATGGAAATAATTCATGTCTCTGCCACAAATAATGATTATGGATGCCATACCCTTTTGCAGCATGCTCGCCCATGCCACGTTTCGGCTATAATTGCAACTAATTTGTATGTGAATTGCTGAAACACAGCCTCATTATTGTTCCTAAGGATCCATCTCTATTCATCGGGATATTGCTCATAGAAGCAAGAATTTGGTTATTATACAACAGTCCATCTATCAGCATAGTTGCGATACATATATATTTAGGTCACGTAGCAGGCTACCGTTACAATTAGAAGTCCTGTCATGAAATGCGCACAAATAGCACGTTGATCTGCGCGTTAATGTACGCGTTATGGCCATAGCAAGGCTATCAAATTCTGTACATATGGCACTGTGCACAAGCAATGTTTCAGCCAATGGACCTCCGGGTAACCCGGAGGTCCATTGGCAGAAACATTGCCTGTGTCTTCTACGAGTAACCAGGCGAACCTGTCATGCTTTGGATGCCGTTCGATATGGCAATTGCGCGCAATTCCTACGCGCAATTAAGCATAGATAAACGCACAGTTCGTGACAGGACTTCTAGTTTTAACTGTACCTAGGTCAAGTACAGGGGAACGAACGATAGGTTACCAAAGCTCAGACAATGTGAACGATAAATGGGTTATGCAATCTGAAAACAGCAGGCGTGAAACGGACAAATTAATTTCGGATTTGTAGGAAGTGACAGTAATAATTTAATCTTGCAGATCTAAGGGGTTGTAGGTTGAATGATCAAATTATCACTATTTCTTCCTCTCACTTTATTGTTCATTTAATCTTCTATTTGTCAACTATCCTATTCTTATTCATGCAAATATTTATGTATATTATGTTGAGAGGGTTAATTTTGCAAATTTGCAAGACTGTTTCCAGCTCAAAAACCAGTTGAATGATTGATGACTTCTGTCTGTCGGTAATGTTTAAATGAATGGATTATATCAGCTTCTCTAGAGCACCACAACAGTTGAGTACTTAGAAAAATCATCAAATTGCAATAATTTGTACGTCTTACATTCAGCTCATGACAGTGTGGGATGGAATAATTCTCATTCTTGAGAATACAAAAGGCTGATCCGTGCTGAGAAAAGTCAAAGATTATATTTGTTTAGCAGAAAGGAGACTGCATGCGAAGAATTATTTGATGCGATGAGAGAGCAGGTTCAGTGTCTTTTGGAAGTTTTTTTTTCCAAAATGAAATATACTCGTTACATTTTTCTCAGACGTTCCACTTGGAATCTTGTATAGACTGAAGTCGTGACTGCTTCACAGCAGGTATAATTTTAATTTTAAACAACTGTCGGGAAATAACAGATGGATAAAAAGCACTCGACTGATATATTGAGGTGGATCGACTACGATACAAACTTCGTTTGGTCTGTACAGAGGAAGTCGAGTGAATTTCGAACCACAAGCTGATTCTTATGGAGGAAAGTGTTAGATGGAAATGTTTTTCCCTTTTATTGTCTATACAGGATTAACAATACTGACATGTGATTGCAAGAACTACAATCATGATGATGCTTTACAGTTTCTACATGCTACCAACACAGTTTCACAGATAGCTAAAAATAAATACGTGAAGGCAACGTGGGGCTATATTACCAATATTACGGATCATAACAAAAAAATATCGGTAAGTATCTTCAGTTACTATATCGTCCCCTAAGTTCCAATGTGTTCTATGTGCCAAAAGGCACATTTATATTATTTATTTATTTATTGGTGTATAAGGTCACATACTTATGCACAATGGCTAATCATGGCAGTTTTACGGGTGGAGGAAACCGGAGTACCCGGAGAGAACCACCAAGCAACGACGAGCAGCTGCCAGCTCCCCAACATCGTAACTCCGCACTGCTGCACAAGCAGGGTTAAATTGGTTGAAGACATGCGCACCATCGACGTGCAGTACGCCTTAGTACACGGCGTCATCGTGCCTCCATGTGGACAATCGGGGTGAAGTTCCTTGCCCAAGGACACAACGCGGGAGCGCGAATCAGTCGCTGAAATGGTCACCAGAAGGCACATAGAACACATTGAAACACAGTGGACGATACATACAAGCCAGGGGGAATAATCAGACAGTTATCTGCAGAAACAGGTCTTTAGAGGGTGAATTTAGTGATGCAGCCCTGCACAGCAGGGCAGCATCACTAAATTTACCCTCTGTGGACCTCAGTCTGAATCTAAGTCTCGGGCCAAAACAGAAAGAGGTACCCTGAGTATAAATTGGCCCACAGATTGCTTATCTCCAGGCTTGTATTTATTATTTATTTATTTATTTGTGTTTAAGGTCACATATTTCTGCACAATGGCTAACCATGACCGTGACAGTTTTACGGGTGGAGGAAGCCGGAGTACCCGGAGAGAACCACCGAGCAACGGCGAGCAACTGTCAGCTCCCCAACATACCAA
The DNA here is from genome assembly GCA_031216915.1 of Pictodentalium vernedei. Classification (NCBI taxonomy): domain Eukaryota; kingdom Metazoa; phylum Mollusca; class Scaphopoda; order Dentaliida; family Dentaliidae; genus Pictodentalium; species Pictodentalium vernedei. The sequence goes on along the minus strand of CM062297.1, from coordinate 877,115,351 downwards.
CTCCACACAAGCAGGGTTAGCATTGGTTGAAGACAGGTGCACCATCGACGTGCAGTACGCCTTAGTACACAGCGTCACCGTGCCCTCACGTGGGCAATGGGGGTGAAGTGTCTTGCCCAAGGATACAACGCGGTTGCCGCAGGTGGGATTCGAACCGAGGACCTCTCGGCTTGCAGCCTGCACCTCTACCAGCTGAGCCACCGCGCCCCCCTCCAGGCTTGTATATACATGTTGATATATAATATGCTGTTACATGATTACACACTGAGTTTGAACAAAAAATCAAATATTTCAACACACATGTATTCACGTAATATGTTATTCCGGCAAATAAGTCTATATATGGGTATTCCTCTGATATGTTACTCCCGCAAATAAATCAACATACAGGTATTCCTGAATCTCCTGTGATATGTTATTCCGATAAATATGCCATTCCTGTAATATGTTATTCCGACAAATAAGTCAACACACAGGCATTTCTGTAATATGTTATTCCGACAAATGTTTAAACATAAAAGTATTCCTGCAAGCTGTTATTCCGACAGATGTGTCAATGTAAGGCATTCCTGTAAGATGTTATTCCGACAGATGTGTCAATGTAAGGCATTCCTGTAAGATGTTATTCCGACAGATGTGTCAATGTAAGGCATTCCTGTAAGATGTTATTCCGACAGATGTGTCAATGTAAGGCATTCCTGTAAGATGTTATTCCGACAGATGTGTCAATGTAAGGCATTCCTGTAAGATGTTATTCCGACAGATGTGTCAATGTAAGGCATTCCTGTAAGATGTTATTCCGACAGATGTGTCAATGTAAGGCATTCCTGTAAGATGTTATTCCGACAGATGTGTCAATGTAAGGCATTCCTGTAAGATGTTATTCCGACAGATGTGTCAATGTAAGGCATTCCTGTAAGATGTTATTCCGACAGATGTGTCAATGTAAGGCATTCCTGTAAGATGTTATTCCGACAGATGTGTCAATGTAAGGCATTCCTGTAGATGTTATTCCGACAGATGTGTCAATGTAAGGCATTCCTGCAAGCTGTTCTTCCGACAGATGTGTCAATGTAAGGCATTCCTGTAAGATGTTATTTCGGCAAATTTGTCAACATACGGGTATATCTGTAATATGTTATTCTGGCAAATATGTCAACATACACGCATTCCTGAAATATGTTATTCCGAGAAATGTGTCAATAATAGGCATTCCTGTAAGATGGTATTCCGACAAATGTGTCAACACAAGGAATTCCCATAAGATGACATTCTGACAAATGTGTCAACATAAGGCATTCCAGTAATATGTTACTTCGAAAATTTTCAACATGAGGCATTCCCTCAATATGTTATGTCGCCAAATAAGGCAATCCTGTAAGATGGTATTCCGACAAATGTGTCAACATACAGGTATTCATATAAAATGTTATTTCAGTAAATAGGTTAACATATTTTAGCATTGCACATGATATCTCGTACCGCACAACGGCGTGGTATTATTACTTGCCTGTTCTATGAAATTCCCACCGACAGCAACACTAAACCATGCGGAAAATGAAAATCCGTTCCGCAGACATGTGCCGAACGGAAATCGTTGAGCAGACGATTGCTCACCCGAAATTGAAATGATAGCGAAATAATTAAATAAAAATGTTTAAAATTGAAAGATATGGCAAGTTTAATGTGTACGGAAATATTGAAGAAGAAATAAAGTTGATATATGAAGGGGATAATGAATATCCAGAAGGAGAAGAGTATGAGTACGCAAATTTGGTTGTTCTGTTTGTTCATACATGTAGGTATCAAATGAATTGCTGAGTGTTCTTCTAATAATTGTTTTTTTTATAGACGTGAGGCGTGTAATAAACACAGAACGACAAGTTCGTGTGAATGGGTTAATCAATATGGCACTTGTGCCATTGTGGAAGGATAAAACTCGAGGCCTGTGGCCTCTCGTTTTATCTTCGCGCTGGCACTCGAGCCATATCGATTAACCCATTCCTCCTGTGTATTTCATGTGAATAGTCATTCCGGCAAATGGGTCAACAGGCAGGTTTTTTGTGTAAGGTGTTATTCCGGCAAATGTGTCAACATAATTACCATCCCTTGAGTGGAACAATGTGCCATGTGCAATGCTTTAGCGTTGCAGATGGCACCTAGTTCTACGCAGAGGACTTCTTGTATCCCTGTAAAATGTTATTTCGGTGATTTTACATGCAAATGTAGACAACTTTAATTGCATCGACATGCCTCAGTTTTTTATCAACTGCATCAGGCTTACAGCATGCAGCAGGCGAGGAAATAATGAGCTTACGACATAACCCATCAACTTAACAATCTATAGATGAATTAATTTTTGTTTCAGCGGTTTATTACACGTTAACACTATCGTTTTGTTTTCCCATTCATTAAACTCTGTACGAGTGAATCGAGTGCATTGTCCCGTTGTGTTCGTAATTCATCAAAAGCTTTATAAGTACCCCTGTGGTCTCGCTCAGCTTTTTGCAACAGTTGTTTCGCTGTCTGGACGACCGATATGTCTGCCTTCCAAATGATTGTGAATATTTGAGCAAGATGCGATGTATTCGAAATAATATGCCACTGAGAATTTCCAAGGGTGTAGATGGCACTTTGATGGAAAGAGGGGTGGGGGAGGGGGGGAGTTTACAGTTTTCCGACAAACTCTGAAAGTGTCTGATAGATTGTATAATAGGTGCCAAATTTTAACCTTTTGCAATCTAAAACTGATTAATGTTCAGAAACTCAGTCTTTAAACGAATATTTTAGACCGAATATCATTATTTTTTCCATTTCGCATACTTCACCAAGGTATCTTCCCTTTACGTCAATTCCCTTTTCGTCACTTCACGTTTCGTCACTTTCCAACACATCAATTTCCGTTTCGTCACATGCCAAAATATCAATTCCCTATTCGACACATGCCAACACATCAATTTCCGTTTCGTTGCATGCCAACACACCAGTTCCCGTTTCGTCATATGCCCACACATCAATTTTCTTTTCGTTACATACCAACACATCAATTCTCGTTTCGTCACATGCCAACACATTAATTCTTTTTTTTTAAATTCTTTTTCGTCAATAGAAACTATATTATGTGTTATTAAATATATGTTTTGATGTGTGTATTTCTGTATAAATTGCACTATGTGTATATTGTCCTTTCAGTGCGCCAAGGCATTGCTGGTGGTGCCTTGTTGCACTCAGAGAAGGAAATATGAAAAATGCAATCAATACAATTATAAAGTAGAACTGTCAGAAGTATCGTTAAACCTCAGTAATAAAAAAATGGAAATAAAAATTGTATTCACAAAACACAGTATTCACAGTACACTATACAACAAACACACCTAAAATTAAAGCAGGTTAGTAATTAATACATTTTACGGCGATACTTTTGAAAATTACTTAACACAAACAAGTTGATAGCTTTAATTTACAATATTAGATGTCACGTGACTTTCCCGCGTTCTGATTGGTTGAACAGAAACACCATATTTTCCGATAGTTCGTCAGCGAAATCGCACACACCTATCATTTTTGAAAAAAAAATAGTGCACGGTAATAGTGCACGGTTATAAATAGTAACATTCGAATTCGGTTAGAAAATTCCATTGAAGCGTAAATACTTTACAAGACATCTCGTCCCATATACATTATTACATTTAGTTTGAAGAAATAAAAATATGTGTATCGAAAGTGATGTTTGTAGTAGTGTTGGGGGCGGGGAGGGGGTTAATGGAATAATGGTATTGTGTTTCTTGGGGTTTTGGTTCTCTACCTCTCTATCCCAGAACTATGAGTGGCAGAATTAACTTAGTTTACCAGTTTAAATCCTGAACCATTTTCTTTTCTCTTTGGCTGTGAATAAGAATATTATCTTGCATATATGACCGATGAAGAACCCCCCCCCCCCCCCCACACACACACGTCTAATATAATAAATATAGCATGATTTTTCGTTGACTATGCCAAAATAGTGGTCCCCGAGGAGAGGATAGTCCCGACTACGCGTCGGGACTATCCTCTCCTCGAGGACCACTATTTTGGCATAGTCATCTCAAAGCCATGCTATATTTATTATATACTGAGGTTGGATTCCACCATCTGCACGATGATATCAAAATGTCAAGTCGTAAAAATTCTCCCATAATGCAAAGTAAGTATTTTTATTAAATATTCACTCTTTGTAATTTGTAAGAAGCAGGTTGACGAAAGGGGAATTGATCAAAGTGAAATTGCTATGTTGGGTGGGGAAGTGACGAAAAAGTAATGAACCTTTACCAATAAAAATGCCTCAAAGTTTTTCCGACGTGCCAAATATTTTCTGACAAAATTTATGGTGGGGATATGTTACCGCCGCGCCTGCACCTGCATCTACAATATTTGTTGTGGGGAGACCTTGCCGCCATGCCTGCCCCTGTATCTACGATATTTCCGGTGTAGTGGGGAGACATCACCGCCGCGCCTGCCCCCGTATCTGCGGTATGTCTGGTGTAGTGGAGAGACGTCACCGCCGCGCCTGCCCCTGTATGTATACTATTTCCGGCGCAGTGGTGAGACGTCGCTGCCGCGCCTGCCACTGCCCCTGTACCTACGCTATTTCTGGTGTAGTGGAGAGACGTCGGCGCCACGCCTGCCCCTGTATCTACGCTATTTCTGGTGTAGTGGGGGAGACGTCGCCGCCGCGTCTGCCCCCGTATCTACACTATTTCTGGTGTAGTGGGGGAAATGTTGCTGCGGCGCCTGCCCCTGTATCTACGCTATTTCTGGTGTAGTGGAGAGACGTCGCCGCCGCGCCTGCCCCTGTATCTACGCTATTTCTGGTGTACTGGGGAGACGTCGCAGCCGCGCCTGCCACTGTATCTGCGCTATTTCTGGTGTAGTGGGTAGACGTCGCCGCCGCACCTGCCCCGTATCTACGCTATTTCTGGTGTAGTGGGGAGCGCCGCATCGCCTGATGTATCAACGCTATTTCCTTTATAGAGGAGAGACGTCGCGGTCGCGCCTGCCCCTGTATCTACGCTATTTCTGGTGTAGTGGGGAGACGTCGCCACCGCGCCTGCCCCTGTATCTACGCTCTTTCGGTTTTAGTGGAGAGACGTCGCCGCAGCGCCTCCCCCGTGTCTACTCTATTTCTGGTGAAGTTGGGAGACGTCGCCGCCGCGCTTGCCCCTGTATCTACGCTATTTCGCTATTTCTGATGTGGGGAGACGTCGCCGCCGCACCTGCCCCTGTATGTACGCTATTTCAGGTGTAGTGGGGAGACGTCACCGCCGTGCTTGCCCCTGTATCTACACTATTTCCGGTGCAGATTTGAGACGTCGCCGCCGCGCCTGTCCCTGTATCTACGCTATTTCTGGTGTAGTGCAGAGACGTCGCCACCACGCCTACCCCTGTATCTACGTTATTTCTGGTGTAGTGGAGAGACGTCGCCATTGCGCCTGCCCCTGTATCTACGCTATTTCTGTTGTACTGGGGAGACGTCGCTGCCGTGCCTGGCCCTGTATCTACGCTATTTCTGGTGTAGTGGAGAGACGTCGCCTCTGCGCCTGCCCCTGTATCTACGCTATTTCTGGTATAGTGGGGAGACGTCGCCGTCGCACCTGCCCCTGTATCTACGCTATTTCTTTTGTAATGGAGATACGTCGCCGCCGCGCCTGTCCTTGTATCTACGCTATTTCTGGTGTAGCGGAGAGACGTCGTCGCCGCGCCTGCCCCCGTATCTACGCTATTTCTAGTGTAGTGGGGAGACGTCGCCGCCGCGCCTGCCCCTGTATATACGCTATTTTTGGTGTGGTGGAGAGACGTCGCCGCCGCGCCTGCCCCTGTATCTACGCTATTTCTTGTCTAGTGGGGAGACGTCACCACCGCGCCTGCCCCTGTATCTACGCTATTTCTGGTGTAGTGGGGAGACGTCGCTGTCGCGCCTGTCCCTGTATCTACGCTATTTCTGGTGTATTGGGGAGACGTTGCCGCCGCGCCTGCCCATGTATATACGCTATTTCTGGTGTAGTGGAGAGACGTCGCCGCCGCGACTGCTCCTGTATCTAAGCTATATCTGGTGTATTGGTGAGACGTTACCGCCGCGCCTGCCCCTGTGTCTACGCTATTTCTGGTGTAATGGGGAGACGTCACAGCCGCGCCTGCCCCTGTATCTACGCTACTTCTGGTGTAGTGGGGAGACGTCGCCGCCGCGCCTGTCGCTGTATCTAAGGTCACATATTTCTGCACAATGGCGAATCATGAGCACGACAGTTTTACAGATACAGAGAGAACCACCGAACAACGGCGAGCAACTGTCAGGTTCAGGGTATAGTTTCGACAGTAAAGCGCCTTTGATTTGTACAAACCTACAGGGTGGGGTTTACTCTCCGATTACAAATACTATTTTTAGATATTTAAAAAATACAGATATGAAGCATATATAATTTGGGGATAACCCCACAATGGTGGATTGTTCACCTGGATAGCCCCCCACAATGGGATAACCCCACAATGGTGGATTGTTCACCTGGATAGCCCCCCACAATGGGATAACCCCACAATGGTGGATTGTTCACCTGGATAGCCCCCCACAATGGGATAACCCCACAATGGTGGATTGTTCACCTAGATAGCCCCACAATGGGATAACCCCACAATGGTGGATTGTTCACCTGGATAGCCCCACAATGGGATAACCCCACAATGGTGGATTGTTCACCTGAATAGCCCCACAATGGGATAACCCCACAATGGTGGATTGTTCACCTGAATAGCCCCACAATGGGATAACCCCACAATGGTGGATTGTTCACCTGGATAGCCCCCCACAATGTAGTTCTCCCTTAACGGCGATTCGATGGAGCCAGGCCGCGGGCGATAATGGTATAAATAGCCATTAGCGGCCCGCGGCCCGGCTATATTTAAATTCCATGGTCTAATGAATTACTCCCATTCGGATGACGTCCCTATGTATTTCTGAACTGATTGAGAAAAGATTAACTTGAAAGAAGTGACAGGAGGAGAATTTGATTGTTATTTCATGACACATTTGAAATGTTATTGAGTATCTTCACTTGTCCAATTCAATTTACATAACATACTAATTTTCTTCCCTGTTTTAATGCCCAAATCCGAAAGACTTCCAGCAATTCCCTCGTGCGGTTAGCTGTGACAGGGAGTGGTAATAATAGTAATAACATGAATGTTGTCAGGCATCATGATTCATTAGCGGCCCTGCAGCAATGATGAAAAGCCCTTGGGCTTATTAACGGCCCTCGACTTCGTCTCGGGCCTTTAATAAACCCTCGGGCTGTTCATCATTGCTGCAGGGGCGCTAATGAATCATAATGTCCTCCAAAAACATGTTATTGTTATATTATCAACCAAGTTCAGGACCATTTGCATAGATGCATGTCACCATAGCAAGAATCTGAAAAACAAGTTTCACGACTTCCTACTATTTTGAGGTTATTAGTTGGTTAGTTACATATCTGCCGAGATATCAGGCCGAGGTGTCAAGTTATCGAGGACTAATATATCCGCCGAGATATCAGACTAAGGTGTCAAGTATCAAGGACTAATATATCCGCCGAGATATCAGACTGAGGTGTCAGTTACCGATGACTAATATATGCCCCGAGATATCAGACTGAGGTGTTAGTTATCGAGGACTAATATATCCGTCGAGATATCAGACTGAGGTGTCAGTTACCGAGGACTAATATATCCGCCGAGATATCAGACTGATGTGTCAATTATCGAGGACTAATATATCCGTCGAGATATCAGACTGAGCTGTCAGTTACCGAGGACTAATATATCCGCCGAGATATCAGACTGAGGTGCCAGTTATCGTGGACTAATATCTCCGCCGCAGATATCAGACTGAGGTGTCAGTTATCGAGGACTAATATCTCCGCCGAGATATCAGACTGAGGTGTCAGTTATCGTGGACTAATATCTCCGCCGAGATATCAGACTAAGGTGTCAATTATCAAGGACTAATATATCCGCCGAGATATCAGACTGAGGTGTCAGTTACCGAGGACTAATATATCCGCCGAGATATCAGACTGAGGTGTCAGTTATCAAGGACTAATATATCCGCCGAGATATCAGACAGAGGCGTCAGTTAACGAGGAATAATATATCCGCCGAGATAGCAGACTGAGATGTCCGTTATCGTGGACTAATATATCCGCCGAGATATCAGACTGAGGTGTCAATTATAGAGGACTAATATATTCGCCGAGATATCAGAGTGAGGTGTCAGTTACCGAGGACTAATATCTCCGCCGAGATATCAGACGGAGGTGTCAGTTACCGAGGACTAATATATCCGCTGAGATATCAGACTGAGGAGTCAGTTATCGTGGACTAATATATCCGCCGAGATATCAGACTGAGGTGTCAGTTACCGAGGACTAATATATCCGCCGTGATATCAGACTGAGTTTTCAGTCATCGTGGACTAATATATCCGCCGAGATATCAGACTGAGGTGTCAGTTACCGAGGACTAATATCTCCGCCGAGATATCAGACTGAGGTGTCAGTTACAGAGGACTCATATATCCGCCGAGATATCAGACTGAGGTGTCAGGTATCGTGGACTAATATATCCGCCGAGATATCAGACTGAGGTATCAATTATCGAGGACTAATATATCCCCCGAGATATCAGACTGAGGTGTCAATTATCGAGGACTGATATATCCGCCGAGATATCAGACTGAGGTGTCAGTTATCGTGGACTAATATATCCGCCGAGATATCGGACAGAGGCGTCAGTTACCGAGGACTAATATATTCGCCGAGATATCAGACTGAGGTGTCAGTTACCGAGGACTAATATATCCACCGAGATATCAGACAGAGGCGTCAGTTACCGAGGACTAATAGCTCCGCCGAGATATCAGACTGAGGTGTCAGTTATCGTGGACTAATATATCCGCCGAGATATCAGACTGAGGTGTCAGTTACCGAGGACTAATATATCCGCCGAGATATCAGACTGAGGTGTCAGTTATCAAGCACTGATATCTCCGCCGAGATATCAGACTGAGGTGTCAGTTTCCAAGGACTAATATATTCGTTGAGATATCAGACTGAGGTGTCAGTTACCGAGGACTAATATCTTCGCCGAGATATCAGACTGAGGTGTCAGTTTCCGAGGACTAATATATCCGCCGAGATATCAGACTGAGGCGTCAGTTACCGAGGACTAATATATCCGCCGAGATATCAGACTGATGCGTCAGTTACTGAGGACTAACATCTCCGCCGAGATATCAGACTGAGGTGTCAGTTATCGTGGACTAAAATATCCGCCGAAATATCAGACTGAGGTGTCAGTTACCGTGGACCAATATCTCCGCCGAGATATCAGACTGAGATGTCAGTTATCGTGGACTAATATATCCGCCGAGATATCAGACTGAGGTGTCATTTATCCAGGACTAATATCTCCGCCGAGATATCAGACTGAGGTGTCAGTTATCGAGGACTAATATATCCGCCGAGATATCAGACTGAGGTGTCAGTTACCGAGGACTAATATATCTGCCGAGATATCAGACTATGGTGTCAGTTACCGAGGACTAATATATCCGCCGAGATATCAGACTAAGGTGTCAGTTATCGAGGACTAATATCTCCGCCGAGATATCAGACTGAGGTGTCAGTTATCGAGGACTAATATCTCCGCCGAGATATCAGACTGAGGTGTCAGTTACCGTGGACTAATATATCCTCCTAGATATTAGACTGAGGTGTCAGTTATCGTGGACTAATATATCCGCCGAGATATCAGACTGAGGTGTCAGTTATCGTGGACTTATATATCCGCCGAGATTTCAGACTAAGGTGTCAGTTATCGAGGACTAATATCTCCGCCGAGATATCAGACTGAGGTGTCAGTTATCGAGGACTAATATATCCGCCGAGATATCAGACTGAGGTGTCAGTTACCGAGGACTAATATATCCGCCGAGATATCAGACTGAGGTGTCATTTATCGAGGACTAATATATCCGCCGATATATCAGACTGAGGCGTCAGTTACCGAGGACTAATATATCCGCCGAGATATCAGACTGAAGCGTCAGTTACCGAGGACTAATATCTCCGCCGAGATATCAGACTGAGGTGTCAGTTATCGAAGACTAATATATCCGCCGGTATATCAGACTGAGGTGTCATTTATCGAGGACTAATATATCCGCCGAGATATCAGACTGAGGCGTCAGTTATCAAGGACTAATATATCCGCCGAGATATCAGACTGAGGCGTCAGTTACCGAGGACTAATATCTCCGCCGAGGTATCAGACTGAGGTGTCAGTTATCGTGGACTAATATATCCGCCGAGATATCAGAGTGAGGTCTCAGTTACCGAGGACTAACCGCCGAGATATCAGACTGAGGTGTCATTTATCGAGGTCTAATATCTCCGCCGAGATATCAGACTGAGGTGTCAGTTATCGAGGACTAATATATCCGCGAGATATCAGACAGAGGTGTCAGTTATCGTGGACTAATATATCCGCCGAGATATCAGACTGAGGTGTCAGTTACCGAGGACTAATATCTCCGCCGAGATATCAGACTGAGGTGTCAGTTATCGTGGACTAATATATCCGCCGAGATATCAGACTGAGGTGTCAGTTATCGATGACTAATATCTCCGCCGTGATATCTGACTGAAGTGTCATTTATCGAGGACTAATATCTCCGCCGATATATCAGACTGAGGTGTCAGTTATCGTGGACTAATATATCCGCCGAGATATCAGACTGAGGCGTCAGTTATCGAGGACTAATATATCCGCCGAGATATCAGACTGACGTGTCAATTATCGAGGACTAATATATCCGCCGAGATATCAGACTGAGGTGTCAGTTACCGAGGACTAATATATCCGCCGAGATATCAGACTGAGGTGTCAGTTACCAAGGACTAATATACCCGCCGAGATATCAGACTGAGGTGTCAGTTACCGAGGACTCATATATCCGCCGAGATATCAGACTGAGGTGTCAATTATCGAGGACTAATATATCGGCCGAGATATCAGGCTGACGTGTTAGTTATCGAGGATTGATATCTCCGCCGAGATATCAGACTGAGGTGTCAATTATCGAGGAGTGATATCTCCGCCGAGATATCAGACTGAGATGTCAGTTGTCGAGGACTAATATCTCCACCTATTTGAAAATAACGAAGTAATAACCTATTTATTTTTTACACATCCATTAAACTTTAAACTCTATTGTTTAACGGAATCGCTGCTACGACATAAATGTTTCTGTTTTCAACTGATGATGTACACGCCAGAACTTTTTCCTCAGCACAGTTTTGTTTTACAATTATCGATCGTCTGTCATGTAGTGTGAAAATGAAAACGTCCAAAGCAAAATAAAGTCGGTTCACAAAAAATTTACTTAACCAAAAATGAGATAATATTAAGGAAAAAAAAACAGCCATTATCAACCACAACATTAACCCAGTCTCGAATCCGTCTCGTTTGCGGATTCCATTTATCTAAATTGGTCAGCTTTATTTCGGTAAATCTTGACATGCTTCGAACTCCTTTTTAAAAAGTTTCTCCCAGCTGTTTTGCAAATCTGCCCAAATTTGTACTTATCTTTTTACTAACAGTAATAGCCACCAAATGGTTAGACGTGAATGGACACCAGCCGAAGAGAAACAACGATACGAATTTCAACAAACACGCCCAATAGAAAAGATGACGAATGTAATTTAGCCTTGTTCCCTAAAGGTTGTTTTGAATTTTCATCGATCCATTTGATCAGTTCAGCTTCATACAGAACAAACAGACCCTTCACCTGTTGAGTTTAAACATCGGAATTAAAATTTGTTTATTTAAATAAATTTTAATGCGTGGGATGTGTAGTAATCACAGCATGTGATGTGTGTTTGAATCAGTGGGTTTTTAACTCATTCTATTCATGTGATGAAAATAATCTCAAATCCATCATAATTGGTTTAGAAATTTCTGAACCTCGTTTACTAATTTTAATTAGAAATTTCTGAACCTCGTTTACTAATTTTAATTAGAAATTTCTGAACCTCGTTTACTAATTTTAATTAGAAATTTCTGAACCTCGTTTACTAATTTTAATTAGAAATTTCTGAACCTCGTTTACTAATTTTAATTAGAAATTTCTGAATCTCGTTTACTAATTTTAATTAGAAATTTCTGAACCTCGTTTATTAATTTTAATTAGAAATTTCTGAACCTCGTTTACTAATTTTAATTAGAAATTTCTGAACCTCATTTATTAATTTTAATTAGAAATTTCTGAACCTCGTTTACTAATTGGTTTAGAAATTTCTGAACCTCGTTTACTAATTTTAATTAGAAATTTCTGAACCTCGTTTACTAATTTTAATTAGAAATTTCTGAACCTCGTTTACTAATTTTAATTAGAAATTTCTGAACCTCGTTTACTAATTTTAATTAGAAATTTCTGAACCTCATTTATTAATTTTAATTAGAAATTTCTGAACCTCGTTTACTAATTGGTTTAGAAATTTCTGAACCTCGTTTACTAAGTTTAATTAGAAATTTCTGAACCTTGTTTACTAATTTTAATTATAAATTTCTGAACCTCGTTTACTAATTTTAATATTCATGGTTCATGTCAAATTGTGACTCATCAGAGACAGGCCTGAAAATAAGCAGTCTGACATTTGCAGAATGAGGTCCCCAGAGGGTGAAATTGATGATGCTATCCCATACAGTGGGCCAGTTTATCCTCTGGGTACCTCTTTCTGTTTATGTTTGAGACCATGATTCAGATTGAGTTTCACAGAGGGTAAATTTCACCCTCTGGGGACCTCATTTTGCAGACGACAGTCTGACGGCTCTGACGAAATCCTTAGTTGGCGATAAGGGAAATAACCTGAGTAAAACATATGCCACTGATTCAATTAATGATCAAAGTGAATGGTGTCGGTACCTCAGTCGTTTTTGCACGTTGATACTAAACGATTAATCGATGAATTACTGTTAATCAACTGGGCTCAGCGTTTCGCTTGTCTTTACAAAAGGCAGTATTTAATTAGATAAATGCTTCATGTCGTCGACATCGGATGACCCTCAACTTTAATAGTAATAGTAATAGTAGTAGTATGTAATGTGGTTTTGGGGCCTTATTTGGATGATCTCATTTGGATGATCTCATGTGACGTCATAGTCACATGACCTAGTGCCGCCATGTTTGGTTGTCATGGCAACCCGCGTGAGCGGCCATGTTGTGACATCATCCCCATAGTGATACGTGTTGTTAGTGCGCATGTGCAGCGCGTGTTAGGGTGATACGTGTTTCCGTCGTCCATTTTGTATACTGGAGGCCGCCATCTTGGTTTCTATGGTAGCACGTGAGTGCTATGTTACGAATGGCTTCTAACAAGACAGGGGAATGTTCGGGGGTGTGTTCCTTTGTAGAAGAGTAAATCTGATTACCACAAACAATCCGACAATCCCTCCAAATCACCAAACTCCACCCAAAATCACCGAAATTGACTTTATTTATCAATTTATCGGCTTAGCACGTAGTGCTATAGTACTAAGGGGGTATAAAGGGGTGCGTTCGATTGAACAGGAGTAATGTTCTTCCTTAGAATTCTCCCAGAATCCCTTTTTGGATCCCTATCCCATGACGTTTTACCCATTAAAAGTCACGTTCCTTCGGTTATTACCCAGAATTCTCTGCTTCTATCTGTATATGCAATAGTTTTCGTTTACCTGGTCCTGTTTCTTTGTTCTAGAGTATACTCCAGTAGCGTAGAATAGCCTATTAACTGGAACAGTTTTGCTTATTATTACTATATTTAGCTATTCTAGTCTATTCTTTTTAGTTCTGACCCTATTCCGTGTACTCTTGTTGTTTCATTCATCTAGATCATTTATATAAATTATAACTAACCAATCAGATTGCTTGATTTCCCATAACCTGCACTTAATCGTATGGAGTTATCTCCCCTTATTACAACGAAGTTGTATCAGATTCTCATCACATCTATATCCAATGACAATATCCCCGGGCACCCCAATTTCCCCACCCCTTTTTTGAAAAACATATGACCTTCGGCACCCCTTTTTTGTCATATGTGCTTATGTGAAAAAGCACAAAGTGACACAATGTGCCATAGCACATAGGCACATGATTTATGTGCCGATATGTGCTTAGGTGAAAAGGCACAATGTGACATAATGTGCCCTAGCACATAGGCACATACGGGTATTTGAGGATACCTATTGCCTGGTATTGTATTATTCGAGGATACCTACTAGAGAATCCCTTTTTTTGTCATATGTGCTTTTGTGAAAAAGCACAATGTGACACAATGTGTCCTAGCACAAAGGCACATGCTTTATGTGCCGATATGTGCTTATGTGAAAAGGCACAATGTGACACAATGTGCCCTATCACATAGTCACATACGGGTATTTGTGTCCTAGCACAAAGGCACATGCTTTATGTGCCGATATGTGCTTATGTGAAAAGGCACAATGTGACACAAAGTGCCCTATCACATAGTCACATACGGGTATTTGAGGATACCTATAGCCTAGTATTGTATTACTTGAGGATGCCTATCTAGGATACCTTCTGGAGAATCCCTTTTTGTCATATGTGCTTATGTGAAAAACATAAAAAAGGGGTGCCGAAGGTCATATGTTTTTCAAAAAAGGGGTGGGGAAATTGGGGTGCCCGGGGATATTGTCATTGGATATAGATGTGATGAGAATCTGATACAACTTCGCTGTAATAAGGGGAGATTAAGTACAGGTTATGGGAAATCAAGCAATCTGATTGGTTAGTTATAATTTATATAAATGATCTAGATAAATGAAACAACAAGAGTGCACGGAATAGGGTCAGAACTAAAAAGAATAGACTAGAATAGCTAAATATAGTAATAATAAGCAAAATTGTTCCAGTTAATAGGCTCTTTTACGCTACTGGAGTATACTCTAGAACAAAGAAACAGGACCAGATAAACGAAAACTATTGCATATACAGATAGAAGCAGAGAATTCTGGGTAATGACCAAAGGAACGTGTCTTTCAATGGGAAAAACGTCATGGGATAGGGATCCAAAAAGGGATTCTGGGAGAATTCTAAGCAAGAACATTACTTCTGTTCAATCGAACGCACCCCTTTGTACCCCCTTAGTACTATAGCACTACGTGCTAAGCTGATAAATTGGGGAAATAAAGTCAATTTCGGTGATTTTGGGTGGAGTTTGGTGATTTGGAGGAATTGTCGGATTGTTTGTGGTAATCAGATTTACTCTTCTACAAAGGAACACACCGCCGAACATACCCCTGTCTTGTTAGAAGCCATTGGTAACATAGCAATCATGTGCTACCATAGAAACCAAGATGGCGGCCTCCAGTATACAAAATGGACGACGGAAACACGTATCACCCTAACAACACGCGCTGCGCATGCGCACTAGCAACACGTATCATTATGGGGATAACGTCACAACATGGCCGCTCATGCGGGTTACCATATCAACCAAACATGGCGGCACTAGGTCACGTGACTATGACGTCACATGAGATCATCCAAATGAGATCATTCAAATAAGGCCCCAAAACCACATTACAAACTACTAATAGTGCACACCCACGCAGTGGCGTGTGCGCACATAGGTAATGGGTACGTGTCCATGATTTTATAATTTTTCTATATACCATGCAACGGAGTTTGGGGTGCCATCTGGCGGCGTGGCTCTCCCACTGGCAAAAAATCCAGAATCATTGTAACGGATACTTAATTGTTTTGGGCCTTTCAAAGGACACTATGTAAAATATATTGTTACAGAATGCTGCAAACTATGATAAATAATCAAGTAATGAAGTGACTTTCGAAGTTAGGTAGTTGTTGGCGAGTTAGGTATTGTTTGAAAGTTCGAAGCGCCAATGCCTTCCGTTGCCGGTTTCGTCAGATTTAAAGCCCAGTTTCAATTTTAATTGAGAACGTACACTTCACAAATTGTTGACAACGAATAAAAAATAAAACAAGTGATTTATTGACACTTTTGGTGGACCTTTTTTCATTTGTGGGGAACTTACCGCGATTTCTTCAGAAACAGCCGGAGTTCGGATGAATTCAAGTTATGTTGACGTAAGGTCTGGGGAAATCTTTGTTCTCAAAACATGGGCATGCAGTCTTGTTGTACTTGTAGTAAAATTTTACAGAAACAAACATGCAGACGAACAGCAATACCTATTTATTTATTTCCAAGATTTTTCTTCACAAGTTCACTGGATCCAGTCTATGAACTATTTTTACCAATGATATAATACAATGTCAGTTCAAGACTGTCAGAATTACAGTGTAGCGTCCAGCCAATTTTGTGACCCGACGTGTTTTCCTGAAGACTAAATACCAGAATCACTCAGAACTCCCATTTAAATTACATGCACACTTCCTCTGTGTTTTGGTAAACAATGTTTTAATTCCTGGATGCTTTATTTAGGCATTGCAACCAGAATAGAACTGAATTCATCTTCAAACTAGTCAATGTCGCCCTCCTCGTCTGACCAACATCTGGAGGTGGGGATTCTGATATTTAGACTTGAGTATGTTTCTCCAAAAATGGCAAAAAACTTTTAAAAAGCCTAAATACCAACCTCCCCAGAACCGACCTCTAAATAATATTTGGCACTGCACTGCAGAATCAATATTTGATGGTTTCATGCATTTTAATGGTGCTGTTGGAAAAAATTGAAAAAATCAATGTGTAATGTTTTATCAGAGACATACCTTACCAATGACTCAAAGTGCCTTAATTAAGAAATGTGAGGGATTTAAATTTTTTTTTTTTTTACAAATATTGCAAAATATTCATCAAACACAATGTGAAATATCTTAAGAAGCCAGAATGTGATTTAAAAACTATCAGAAATGTGAAATTTAATATCATAAGAGGTTTGTTTTGTGTCAACATCAATTAATTTATGAATTATATCATAATTTGTGATGAAAGTAGGTATGCTGGGGTCTAGGAGACACATTCAGGGCTATATTTTACCACATCAATATGTAGAAGAAAAATTGACATAATTTGATGGGATAAAATGGCACTGTCTATTGATATTGGTGTTTTATATAGGTGCAACACCAGTTTTTAAATCAAAATTGACATTCATTTTGTTTTGTGTGGAGTGGAGGGGGGGGGGGGTGGTGAACACCACTCTTTCTCTTGCAGTATGATTAAATGAGACAGATTTTTCCCCAAACTATTGTCTGCTGATGCAGATTTTAGTTTTATTTTGGGATTGGGGTAGTTTTTAAAGAAAACAGTGAATTCTCATGCAGAAATGACTCTTTTATCAAATGAAAGAGATAAAATGTATCTTTGGAAGGATTAGAATGTAGGTTAAAATCCCCCCTACAAAAAATACCCCCAATCATTTTTACACACTTAGCAAAAATTCCCCCCACAGTTTTTGAGTAGTATCACATTCTCTCACATTATTTTAAGAGCAGTACAAAAATCCCCCTCCCGGCCTCTTACACCAAAAGGTTAAAAGGCAGTCCAAAAGGATTTAAAAACTTATGTATTTAATTTGTAAATTCCATAAACACTTATCAATATTTACAAGAAAACATGCCTCAATAACTATTTATCAACACAGTTATTTAGTTATTGGAGTTTTGTAGAACACTTTCAACAGCCAGTGTCACCTCGTGTCGGACAGTTTTATGGGTGGAGGAAACTAAAGTGCACTGAGAGAACCACCTGGCAACAGTGAGCAATTATCCAACGTGCTAACTCCACAGAAGCAAAGTTAGCATTGATTGAAGCGACAAGTGCTCGGCCTCAAGTGGTAAAAAGCTTTGGACATTTTTGTATGGCTTTAAATATACATGTACTTCTAAAAAATTAGGGTGGGGGAGGGGGTTTGTTCATCAGAAATTATGTTATGGAGGGAGGAATTTCTGTTTACCTGAAAAAAACATGGGGGGGGGGGGATTTTTGCGCATTGTGTGAAAATGATTGTGAGGGGGGGGGGGGGGATTTTTGTCAGGGAAAAGTTTTGTAGGTTACCCTTCGAAAGATTTGGGTTTGATTATAGGAAATAAGTACATGTACATTGCAAATGTACATGTATTTTGGCTTCCAACACTAATTTAATTATATTTTTTTTGATATTACACATATTTCACTTTTAAATGTTCATTCGAGAACCACAGACTGAATAATACTGTTTTATTTTTGGAAAAGTTATATTTTTGTCACAGTCGGCAATAAAGGCCATATATTGCCAAAAATAATGCAGTTAAATGCATCTTGAGCAAGTGTGGCATCCAGAACTGAGAAGCACACTATAACCTTTTTTACCCTATTAACACATCTAATGAAACCATGCTTTCCCCTCATTGTACTTGTGAAAGAGGGGATTCCAATTATATTCCAATCCTCTCCCAAATCGCCATCCAAAGATTTAGCCAGAAAACGCATACTTCACTTGTATTCGCTGAACAAGCTCATTCCAATAAGGGGGGCATAAGCTATGTTTTTGATGCCAAAAAAATGCAAAAAAATTAACATTGAATGGCAATTTTGGTGAATGATGCTAGCCGGTGTTGGCCATTACATTGAGTGAATGATTAATAGAAGCTTTCTCCATATTATGATGTTAACCCTTTACCTCACATGAAAAGAAGATAGCGCTTTTGAATAACTAATTTCTTTTCATTTTTTTGCGTCAGAAACATAGTTATGACCCCCACTGGATTGAGCGGAATGAGCTCATTCCAATGAGGGGTCATAAGCTATGTTTTTGGTGCAAAAATAATGAACATTGAATGGCAGTTTCGGTGAATGGTGTTAGCCTGTTTTGGCCATTACATTGAGGGAGTGATTAAAAATGTTAAAAAACAATTTCTTCATTCACAGAGTATTTTGGAACATAAATTTGGGGAAAGGGGGTGGGGGTACAGTGGGAAAAGTAACAAAGTTGCAAATGTTACCAATATAGTAGTCTGATACTAGTGTTGTCAGGGTCCCCATGTTATAGCACAAAACTGCATTGACAATTGTCCCTCTACCACCCATACTAAACCCTTCAGCTGTTGAGAAAGTTAGTAGTCCAGGCACATTAGACATAAACATGAGAAAGTAAGGAAAAAAAATCGGAGAAAGCTGATTTTTTTATATGTTTCCGGGACATACATTGCGGATAAAGTGTGAAAAGTCCCCGCGAATCCGAGTTGAGCTTTTTTAGTTATAGCGTTTTTTTGATGAGAAAAAAAATTTAAAAAAAAATTCGACCCAGCTCCATATTTCTCATTCTTATTCGCCTTAGTAGGGTGAGAATCATAAATATCGTGCTGAATTATATTGAGAATACCGATACCAAAGAAAATATACGTCGACCTGTTGTGTCCAAACGAAAAATAAACAAAGAAAGTGTTGCCCACTTTAACTTACTTTTATCTCAGTGTGACTTCTCTCCTGTAATGGAACTAGATTGCCCAAACATGGCTTATAACACATTCATTGAAATTTATCTAAATGTCTTTGAAACTGCCTTTCCTCTATCCCAGACACAGGCAAAGACAAATACTATAAGAAAACAACCTTGGATGTCGAAGGGCCTCTTGATCTCGTCATTAAATAAACGAAAATTCTACCTGAAAAAACTGAAGTGTCCGAGCGACCGCAATATTCAAAACTACAAAAATTACTGTAGGATATTCAACAGAGTGAAAAAACAATGCAAGGCCATGTATTATAAGAACATTCTAGCTCAAAATAAACATGATATGCGTAAAACGTGGCAAATATTAAATGATAGCATAAACAAAGTAAAACGAGAAGCCAAACTGCCCTCCTTTTTTAAGCAAGGTGAAAGAGAAATAACTGATCATAACCAAATTGCCACAGAATTTAACAGTTTTTTTGCGAATATTGGGAAACAAACAAGTGAGTTATTACCTACGTCAAATAAGCCTTTCTGGGATTACATGAAAGGGGATTTTCGAAATAACTTTTTTATGACACCAACTACGCCAGCCGAAATTGTTAACATAGTGCAGTCAATGAAATCAAAATTAAGTAAAGACAGTAATGATATCACGTCAACTCTCATCAAGCAATCAATCAACCAAATTGTAGTACCCCTCTCACATATTATCAATAACTCCTTTGTCCAAGGAGTAGTGCCAGAACAAATGAAGATTGCAAAGGTAATCCCTATTTTCAAATCTGGAGATGTGCATAATTTTACCAATTATTGACCTATCAGTATCCTCCCCACCTTTTCAAAGGTTCTAGAAAAACTCGTGTCAATTAGGCTGATAAGCTTTCTCGATCGCTTTGAAATTCTATATAGCAGTCAATATGGGTTCAGAAAAAATCACTCAACTATCCACCCTGTCCTACATCTCCTAAAGTACATTGCCGATGCAAATAATAGGCAAAGTAAAGACATAACATTAGCGGTATTTTTGGACTTATCTAAGGCGTTCGACACCATAAACCATGATATCCTATTGAAGAAACTAGAATGGTATGGAATTAGGGGCATCTCCAACAATTGGTTCAAAAGTTACCTATCAAATAGACACCAATTCGTTGCATACGGTGAAGGCACATCTGACTTAGCTGAAATAACCTGTGGTGTTCCACAAGGCTCAATATTAGGACCTATTTTATTTTTGCTATACATAAATGATCTTTGTAATTCAACAACATTAAACCCTTTATCTTTTGCCGATGATACCAACGTACACCTTTCGGGATCTAATACTGATAATCTGACAATTACTGTGAATAAAGAGTTAGAAAACATCTCCGAATGGTGTTCCATGAATAGATTAGCATTGAATGCAAGTAAAACTAAATATATTGTGTTTAATCCATCCCATAAGCAAGCGCTCTCTCACAATAATATTTTCGTCAACAACCAAATAATAAATAAGGTTGGACCAAATGAAGCTGAAAAATCACTGAAATTTCTAGGTATATCCATTGATAATTGTCTATCATATAACGCCCACATAGCTCAACTTTGTTCCAAGATTGCACGCGCAAACTTTGCCCTTAACAAGGTAAAGGCAATCCTTCCTCATGAGGCTATGAGAACACTATACTTCGCTCTGATACATAGTCACTTGGTATATGGAATCCAAGCATGGGGAAATTCGAGATCTATCAATAAACTTCTAACTCTTCAAAAACGTGCACTGCGCATAATTAATAACAAAAAGTATAATGACCACACAGAACCACTCTTCAAAAGGGACAAAATACTCAAGGTGACTGACCTGTATAAATTCCATGTATCCCTCTTCGTCTTTGATTGGAAAAACGATAATCTTCCCCAGTCATTTGATAACTTCTTCAGAGTAGCTAGTATGCCTGTCAGAACCACTAGACAACGTGATCTTCTCCAAACAACTAAAACAAGGACAAAAGCCCTGGACCGTCTACCTACCAACCTGTATCCCAGGATCTGGAATGCGCTAGATAGAGATCTACGTACGATGAACAATAGAAACGTATTTAAAAAGAAGCTGTTGTCCAGGCTTCTAGCACTTTATTCAGACAATGTTGAATGCAGTAATCCTTATTGTCCAGATTGCAATATATAAAACATCGTAGCGGTGGTGATCACATCAGCGGTAGTACGACCCGTTCTCACCCCTGGATTGAGAGAGGGTGTGATCTTGCTGATTTGGACACCGTCATAACACGTCTTCCCGCTTTACTTTACCTATATATGAACAAATTAAATGACCAGACGAAATGACATTCTGTCCTCCAAATAGCTATACCCACCTTGTCCGCGTTAAATGACCTCGCCAGGGGATGTCTTATAGCTTTGGGCCGCTCTCAAGATAAATATAGTATTGAAGCAAATTTTTATATCTCTTTTACTCGAACTGCTCAATATAGGTTGCTTCATTTGTAGTACACAGCCAGAAGGCCCCAAGCTGAAATACATCCACAAGAAAACACTTTAACTGCCAAGTCTAGCACAACCCTTACATAGTAAATTTTCTATAACCAATGAGATGATTTTTATAAGAACGTCGACAGTCTGGGCCCGTAAACAGTATTGCAAAATATTCCTTAGGGAGATGACTGGAAGACAGCCAATCTGGCTATGTCATCTCCCAGTAGTATACAAAATGTTATATATTAATTGAACTATGTGATTGTAACCATTGTATTTCCTGTATGCTACTGAACGAATAAATATCTATCTATCTATCTATCTACATATCCCCAACAGAAAATGCCAACTTTGTACCAATCCTCACACTCAATGGTGAAATATTCACGAAAATGTACAAAATTACGAAAAATTTTTTATTGTTTTCATACACACAACGGTACACAACGTCCATTAAATCAAATCTACGACTACTTTGGGAGTTAAATTATATATCAAAAATTGCAGAAAAGCAGTGGCTTTATAATGATATATAACAATAGTCATTTATTCCATAATGAACTGGTGAAACGTGTGAAATATTAACCATACCCCCTAAACTCAAATTCAAACGGCATCGACTTTTCTCATTCAAATACCGTATTATAGCATCATTGTTTCCATTTCCATGTTCGATTAAATCACATAATGTGGTGTCCAGTGACGTTTGACCAACCACTTTATATCAAAGCAGTGGAGATTGTGTCTTCGTCAGATAAGTTGACAAAAGATTTCGTTAGACTCGGCGGCTTCCATATGATTATGTCATATTTAGGGGCAATTGGTTCGATCATGGCTGGTAGCGGCTTGGATGAACTTTGGGGGACTGTTTATGCTGGTGGGTCAATCCATCATTTGATCAGTGGTCATGCATATTCAAGAGCAGTTCGTGCCCATTTGCTAACACAAATTGCCATTACAAAACTTGTGTTTGAAGAAAGCCGAACACTAGATAACATAGACTGCACAGAAGTCAATGAAATATTCTGTGGACTTGCCAGAGGTGACTGTACAACAGCTGACGCTGTCAATCAAGAAAGTGTCAACCATCTACTGTCAAAATTACACGAACTGCTCCAGAATGCGTTCGTAGGACGCACAGGAAAGCTTTGGGTACAATACTACGAGCAAATAGGTCTTCTCCAGTTGTTCTTGAGAGCAGAGCGCACAGGCGACTGGGAACTCCACACATATTGTGTTCGCAATATGATTCCAGTATTTCACGCAGGTGGTCATTTTGCATACGCAAAAAGTTCTCATCTCTATTTGCAGAAGATGAATGAGCTAACAGAAATAATGCAACAGGATGATTTGAAGTTGTTCACTGAGAAAGGTTACTTTACCATAAGGCGCTCAGATAAATTCTGGGACGGGATATATTCTGATCATACCATAGAGCAGTGTTTAATGAGAATGTTCAAGCTCCCTGGTGGTCTCACACATGCCAGGGGAATAACCGATAGCACTGTTGCGAAATGGGTACATGGACTACCTCTTTGCCTTCCGATATGTAATGCTCTCGAAAATTTTGTTCATGTTCACTCTGGTCATGGCGAACAACATCGGGATCTCCGTCAAAGTTCACAATTGACTGATGCCAATGATATCACCAAATTATTGAACTGGCTCAGAGTGCATTCCCCCTTTCAGAATAGAGATCCACTACAATTAGTCTCTATAGCGACCGGGCTTGTAGCCGACGAAACTGTGAACTGTGACCAAGTTCGCAAAATTGGTGAATGTTGCGTATCGAATGTTGTAAGCAAAACGTTCAACAGCATCAAACTACGACGTGTTGACACTGTGAAGTCTTTCGCATCGATGGAAAATAGCATCAAAGTCCGTGGAAGTAAGGTAGTGATTGACCCCACAATTCTGTTCAACCGCATCACATGTGTTATTCAGTCACAAGCAGAGATGGAAGAGTATCTCAAATATGAACATTGTTTGATTCTGCTGGAATGAGGAAGACACAGAAAAGCACGCTCGGTAAGATCCTCAAAACATACGGTTCCGAGCAAACTAAAATCCCAGAACATTCTCTGTTTGTTGTAGATGGTGGATTTTTATTGAGGGCAGTTGTATGGCCTAAACAGTCGTCATATAAGGACATATGTACATCATATTCCAATTATCTAGTGAGACATTTTGGGGCGAACGTCGTGGTTGTTTTTGATGGTTATGCTTGTACAATGTCGACAAAGGGCATGGAACAAGCCCGCAGATCTAAAGACAGGTATTCCATTGATATCAATATCTCACCCGAGTTACCAGCCACCACACCCCAATCCGATTTCCTTGCAAATGCCAAGAACAAAACCCAACTGATCGATCTTCTAATGCAGGAGCTATCTGCTATCAATATTCAGTCCAAGCAGGCCGAGGATGATGCTGATGTTCTGATAGCCGAAACCGCACTTGACATCGCTCAAGATGACAACAATGTCGTCGTTGTGGGAACAGACACAGACTTGTTAGTCATTCTTACCTCTCGAGTTCAACCGGGATGTAATATTCACATGATGTATTCCATTACTCCAAACTTACTAGTTTCCGTTAGTGAAATAGCAACCAAAATGGGTGACCATAGAAGCAACCTCCTTGTTGCACATTCTATAAGTGGTTGTGACACTACTTCTGCACTCTTTCGAGTTGGTAAGAAGAAAGTATTCAGTACAATTGTCTCCGATGTTACTAGCGACTCACAACAGTATGTCAACACAATTTTGGCGGATGACAGTACACCAAGTACAGTAGCCGCTGCCGGGGAACAACTTCTCCTGATCTTATACGGGAGTAAAACTGTTTCCTCTCTCGACCAATATAGATATGTCACTTACAGGCGTTATGTAGCAAAATCTAAACTGAATAAACCCATCGACCTAGCCTCACTCCCACCAAGCAGCGATGCTGCACAACAACATGTCTACAGATGTTATCTCCAGGTCCAACAATGGCTGGGCACTTCGCTTCCTCCGACGGATTGGGGGTGGTCGCTAGACAATGGACTTCTTGTACCGCCTGCAGCCACAAAGCCATGTGTCCCCGATAACCTACTGAATCTGATCAGTTGTGGTTGCAAGAGTGCTTGTACAAAAAGGTGTGAGAGTAAGAAGGCAGGACTCTCTTGCTCAGGTTTGTGTAATTGCAGTTCGGATTCTTGTAACAACCACAGAAACACTGTCCTGTCGGAAATTTCTGAGTTCGATGAATAATATGTATATAGGTCATGTCATTTCTGTATATAGCGTTGCTAATAGTCAATGTAACTTAATCCATGTTGATTGATTTGTACATTCTGTAAATATTATTTATTGATTTTTGTACATTCTGTAAATATTATTTATTGATCTAATGCTGCCAGGCACAGACGTGTCTGTTCGGTCCCAAGCCCGAAAATAGTTGAGTTCTCATGCTGACGAATTTTATGCCAAAAGGGGAACTCGGCCAGAAGCAGAGGGGGTCTTCCATAATGTCTATTTTGTAAGCAATGATAAAAGTCTTCAAATGGTGGTGGATTTTTTATCGTCTGTCCAACTAACATCCCGTTCTGTACTACGACCCTTTGGGCAAATCCGTTAGGAAAATCGTCATTTTTTGCGTAAATCCGATACTTTTTTGTGAATTTTCAATAATTTTTCGCAGAAATTGTCACAGAATGCACATTTTCCTCTAGGTAAATGTATATTAGACATTATGTAGCTCGAAATACGCGCAAACAAAAAATACAGTTGGATCAATTCGAGGTTACAAAGTTCGTGCGATTTTTTTAAATTTTTTTCAAACGCGTTTTCGAAAGAAGGCTGTAGAAAAAAAAGCTCAACTGGGATTTTAGGGGACTTTTGTCTAATCGTTCAGTGACATGTACTCGACATTCCCTGAAAAAATCAGCTTTCTCCGATTTTTTTCCCTAGTGAAACCTAATGTTCTTGGGCTATAACAGCATGCACTCTCAGTTTCCTATGATTTGCTTTAGTACTGCAGCACCCAGGGTCCACTGAGTTTTTTTCTGTTTTGACAACCCTGTCCTGGCTCTTCTCGCTATATTGTTCATTGTATGTCAGTCAGTATTACTATGTACATGTAGAATGTCACTTTCAAAATATGTGATTGCATGTCTGTCTGTCCATCATACCATTCCTTTGTACATGTAGACTGTCTCTTTTAAGATATGTGATTGCATGTCTGTCTGTCCATCATGCAAAGTGTTGGTTTGTTTCCATTTGCACGACTCTTGCACGGCTCTACATTTTCAATAACTGGCAATTGCCCCCCCCCCCCCCCCCCCACACACACACCCATACACAAATATATTAAACATTAAAGAGCACTACATTCCTGAAGCAAATATCTGAGTCATCCTCACTGGATACTAGGCATGCATGTATTTTCCCTAATTTCACCCTTTTTATCAGAATGGGTGCCTGCAGGGATTAAATCCAAGATTGTAAATGAGCTCTTGTGGGTACATGTACTTGTGGGACATGCACATCACTACAGAATCAATATTTGATGGTTTTTGGCATTTTAACAGTGCTATGCTATAACATAGGAGCAGTGCTCAACTGGTCATGCTGTTGGAAAAAATCAGTGTTAAATGTTGTGTCAGTGCCATACCAATGACTCTAGATGTCTTAACTAAGAAAGTGAGGCTTTTTTCACAAGAATGGCAAATCATCAAGCGCAATGTGAAATATCTTCAGAAGCCAGAATGTGATTTAGAAATTATCACAAATGGGAAATTTAATATCACAAGCGGTTTGTTATATGTCAACATCAATTAATTTATGAATTTTATCATAGTTTTTGATAAAAAGGGGCATACTAGAGGGACACCTTCAGGGCTATATTTTGCCACATCAGTATGTGGAAGAAAATTTGACATCAGTTGTTAGGACAAAATGGTACTGTCTATTGATATTGGTGAATTATATAGCTGCAACCCCAATTTTTGAATAAAAATGGACATTTATATGGTTTCATGGAGTTGGAACACCACTCTTTGTCTTGCTGTATGGTTAAAGGAGACACTTTTTTCCTCAAAGTATTACATGCTGATGCAGATTTTAGTTTTATTTGTGGATTGGGTTAGTTTTAAAAAAAATCTACATGAATTCCTTTAGGTAACAGAGCAAAACAGAGTAGAAAAATGTATTGGAGGCAACAGCAGTTTTTAAGCCATTTGACACAGTTTCTTTAAAAGAACAAATTTCCCATGTTTTTAACTCAGTGGAAGCCAACAGTTGAATTCTCATGCAGAAATGACTCTTTTGTCACATGAAAGAGGTAAAATGTATCTTTGATAGGATTAGGATTGATTAAGGAAATACATAATTTGGCTTCCGAACCTAATTTAATTATTATTTTGAGAGATTATTTCACATTAAAAAATTTAATTCGGGTACCACACACCTTACAATACTTTTTTTATTGTTTTGAAAAGTATGTTTTTGTCATCATCAGCAATAAGGGCTATATACTGAATGCAAGCAAATTCACATCTTGAGCAAGTGTAGCCTCCAGTGGCACACTACAGCCCCCAGCAAATGCCAAATAACAACCTATTTTACCCCACATGTACACATGTATTAACAAATGTAATTAAACCATGGTTCCCCATCATAGTACAGGGGCAGAGGGGGGTTCCAATCTTCCAACCCCTTCCAAATCACCATTCAAACCCACAGCCAGAAAACCCATATTGCACTTTTATTTACTGCCATTTAGATGTTTGCCTGAATTATGCTGTTAACCCTTTACTTACATGTAACATGAAAAGCTGATTACCCTTGCCCACAAACTTATTGACTTACTAATTTTTTGTGTCAAAAACATGACTTTTTTCACCATTGAAATGACCTCATTCCAATGAGGGGTCATAAGCTATGTGTTTGACACAAAAAAACGAGAAAATAATGAACATGGAATGGCAATACTTGTGAATAGCACCAGCAGCTTTTGACCATTATATTTGGTAAAGGGTTAAAAAGTGTTAAAAAATAATTTCTTCATTGAAAGAGTATTTTAAAACACAAATTTGGGGGTGGGGTATAGTGGAAAAAATAACATAATAAAGTTGCAAATGTGAGTGAATGGCATTTGTGCACAGCTACCAATAAAGTAGTCTTGTACTAATAAAGTAGTCTAGTACTAAATTTTCCCTCTTATTTGATGCACGACCCCCTGTTTTGGGGTTGGAAAAAGTTCTCTGAAGGGTTATACTTGACAAAGATATTTGAATCCCAAAATTAAAGAGATGCGATCAAATTTTGTTCAGATCGAGCGTTGTTGTCACGGTTCCCATGTTACAGCACAAAACTACAGTAACAACTGTGAAATATTGTTCTCTCCTTGAATCAAGTCCCCCCACCCACCCGCCCATACTGAAGCCTTAGTTGATGAGAAACAATTGGAAAGACTGTACAGTATGTTTTGGAAACTAAAGTCAATCTCATACACTCTCAGTTTCCTATGATTTGCTTAGGTACTGCAGAACTCAGGGTCCATTGAGGGTTTTTTTCCGTTTGACAATCTTGTCCTGGCTCTTCTAACAAACCTTTCCATTGTATGTCAGTTTTTATTTCTGTGTAGACTTTCAAAACACTTAAAAAAACAAATTTTTTAAGCAAATATCTCATTCATCCTCCTTGGAGACATATTTTCCACAATTTCACACTTTTTATCAGAATGGGTGTTTGTGGGGATTAAATCTAAGGTTGTGAAAGTGCCCTAACGGATACTTGCTGCTCAAGCACAGCACCACAGAATCAATATTGGATGTTTTTAGGCATTTTAACAGCGCTAAGAGATACCACATGAGCAGTACTGGTCATAATGTTGAAAAAAGCAGGGTTTTATGTTTTTGTCAGTACCATACCAATGACTCTAGGTGCCTTAACTGGGAAAACTGGCTTTTTAGCTCATCTTGACAAAGTCAAGCTGAGCTAATCTCATCGCTCTCCGTCCGTCATCCGTCAACACCATCTTTTGGTCTTCTCCTCCAAAGCCACTGGGCCAGTTCAAGTGAAAGTTTTTGTGAGTGATGGTCCCAAAGGGGCATTTCATTTTTGTTCAACTCATACACTCTCAGTTTCCCATAGGGAAGGAGTGGGGGAAAATGCTCCAAAATAATTATAAAATCTTCTTCTCAAGAACCAGTGTGTTTTGGCCCCGCCCAAAATTTCTATTTTCTGAACCGATGGTCCGGTGTGAACCAAATTCGGTGTGTGGTGTTATTAGGTCATAAGTACTTGACCCAAGCAAAAAAAAAAAAAAAAATCCGCATCCCCATGGGAACCCAGGGAGCTAAAAATAGAAATATTTTCAAACGCCCATATTTCCCAAACCACACGGAACAGAGAGCTGTTATTTGGTATGAAGTATCCTTAGGTCCAGTAGAATTGAATGTTAAAAAATCAATTGCCATCGGTTATGTTAGGGTGCTCTGTAATGGGCATCGAAAAAATGCTGAGTCAGCATATTTGCAAAAATATAAAAAAAATCTTTTCTCCGGAACCAATCATCAGAATCTTTTGATATTTGGTATACAGCATTCATAGGGAGGGGGGGGGGGGGGGGGGGGGGCAAATAAAAGTTTGTTGAAATAAAGCTCATTGGTTCCTATATGAAGCGAACCTGGACCAGAAGAAACGGATAAATTACCAAATAACGGCGACGTTATTTGGTAAATCCTCGACGGAACACAGGCGACGTTTTTTTTTCTCGAGTCTGTCAAATAATCGACAACATTGGTGTCATTAAATTGAGATAGGTCGGATATCACACAGAAATCTGCTATTACGCACCCCTCCCCCTTATACATCCTGCAAGTATAAATATCTCGATATTAAAATGTCTTGCCTGATGTTCCCTATATGGGTTAACTTGGAGGGAAGGTGGGGGGGGGGGGGGGGGGAGGCTGCATATGGCTGATTTTTAGCTCACCGAAGGGAACTTAACTTATCACTTGCCGTCCGTAGTGAACTTTACATTATTGACTTCTCCTCCCAAACTACTGGACCAAATTGAACCACATTTGGTGTGCATGTTGTTCCTTATCATATGTCAATTCAAGTTTGTACAAATAACCTTGCCGCGCCGAACCACAAGGGGCATTACTCTGCTAGCACCCATACATTTTTAAAAAAAAAATCAAAAAATCTGCTTCTCCAGAACCATCATTTCATTGAGCTCCCTCTAGGAGCCCGAATTTTAACTTGGTGAAATATGAGGAAATTTCTTTAAAAATCTTGCATATTTGGTATGAAAGCTTTCATATTTGGTGTACAACATTTCTAGGGAGGGGGGGGGGGGGGGCAGATTCAAGTTTGTACAAATCGGGGCCCTCAGTTAGTATTTGGGCTCTCTATTGGAGCCCAAAGTTTAACTTTGCGCAATTTAAGAAAATTTCTTTAAAAATTTTCTTCTTCAGATTCAGATCCACCAGCCAGAATCCTTTCATGTTTAGTATACAACATCTATAGGGAGGTCAGATTCAAGTTTGTTTAAATCGAGTCCCTGGGTTTATATTTGGGCTGCCTATGGCAGCCTGAATTTTAACTTAGTGCAATGTGAGGGAATTTCTTCAAAAATCTTTTTCTTCCGATTCACCAGTCAGAATCCATTCATATTTGGTATGCAACATCTTGCGGTCGGTCAGATTCAGTTTTGTTCAAATTGGTTACCTGGGTAAATATTTCGGCTCCCTGTTTGAGCCCAAAGTTTAACTTAATGCAATGTGAGGACATTTCTTTTAAAACCCATTTCTTCAGATCCACAGGCCAGAATTCTTTCATATTTGGTATATAACATCTCATGGGGGATCAGGTTCAAGTTTGTTCAATTCGAGTCCCTGGCTTATTATTTGGGCTCTCTATGGGGGTGGGGTTGGCATGTGGGAGCATGTTAGGTTTGTTCAAATCGATTCCTTAGTGTTTTTCCATAAAATTTGCCTTTCATGACTTCATTCCTTTGTAGAGTTGATGAGCCATGTATAACTGAATGTGACCCCAAATACTTCTTTGAACCACTTTGGCAGGTGAGCGATTACAGCCCCTTGGGGCCTCTTATTTAGTCAAGTTGTGACGAAGTTTGGTGAATGGCGGACGGGTGTAAACAGTTGGTTTCCGGATGATAACTTGATAATGGTTCGACCCACGTCTTGAAACTCCATTGGTAGGTTGGCATCGGTGAGTGGAAGAACCCTATTTATTTTGGACTTGCTTGGCCAAAGGTCAAGGTCACAGTGACCATGAACATAGTAAATTGTAAACAATTGGTTTCCGGATGATAACTTGTCTATAGTTAAACTCACATTCATGAAACTTCATACTTAGGTAATGGTTGGCGTTCATGAGAGGAAAAACCCTATTATTTTGGACTCACTAGGTCAAAGGTCAAGGTCACAGTGACCCTGAACAGAGTAAATCAAAACAATTGGTTTCCGGATGATAACTTGATAATGGTTCGACCCACGTTCATAATACTTCATAGGTAGGATGGCATCAGGAAGATGAAGAACCCTATTTATCTTGGACTTGCTGCGTGAAAGGTCAAGGTCACAGTGACCTTCAATATAGTAAATTGTAAACAATTGGTTTCCGGATGCTAACTTGACTACGGTTGAATCCACATTCATGAAACTTCATAGGTAGGTTGGCCTAGGTGAGTGGAAGACACCTATTTATCTTGGACTCGCTAGGTCAAAGGTCAAGGTGACAGTGACCTTGAACATAATAAATCGTAAACAATTGGTTTCCAGATGATAATTTGACAGTGGTTCCATCCACGTTCATGAAACTTCATAGGTAGGTTGGCATTATTGCAAGAAAGAGCCCTATTTATTTTGGAATCAGTAGGTCAAAGGTTAAGGTCACAGTGACACTTCACATAGTAAATTGTAAACAATTAGTCCGGATGATAAGATGATAATGATTAAACCCACTTTTGTACTGTCACAACTCGACATTGGATCGGTGATCCTTTCGGAATTATTTTTGTTTTGTGTGGAGGGGGTGCCCCCTGAACGCCCCCATGGCTGCGCCACCGTGCCCCCACTTGAGCAATCGTGATTAAGTGCCTTGCCCAATGACACAACGCAGTTACCCCTGCTGGGGATCGAACCGTGGATCTCTCGGCTTGATGTTAGTAGTAGATCATGTATCCGATCGACACACATTGGCCAGATCTCATGTGACGTCATAGGCACGTGGCCCAGTTACTTCATTTTTGGCTGTCATGGTAGCGTGCGTGAGCGCCATCTTGTGACAACATCCCCATAGTGATACGTGGTCCTAGTGTGCATGCGCAGCGCGTTTTGTTGAGGTGAGACGAGTGTACGTCGTCCATTTTGTATATCTGAGGCTGCCATCTTGGTTTCTATGGTAGTACATGGTTGCTATGTGACACAAAACCTTCTAGTAGGAAAGGGGTGTGTTCGGAGGGTGTGTTCGATTGAGTAGGAGTAATTTTAATTACAGCAAACAACCCGACAATCCCTCTTAATAATCCAAAACTACCGAGACGGACTTAGAAAACCCCCACCTAGGGTTTATAATAGTAGCACGTAGTGCTAAATGAATGATGAGAGGTCTCATGTGGATAAATTGAAGTGAACTAGAATATATCGAATTACCACAAACATCCAGCCAATCTCTCTAAACCATCAAAACAACTTTATTTGGCACGGATTTCTCAATACTGAGCTTAAAAGAGTAGCATACAGTGCTTTAATGTGCGTTTCCTGGTATGAGTAATTGTATTTGTTCGAATACTTTGTAAAATTACCCAAATAAATCAAACAGTTCTTTTACTAGTGCGGATTTCCCACTAAATATTCGGTTTCTATCTGTTGTCCCCTAGAATTCTTATTTTTGTCCAACAATAGATACATTCCTTTGTATAAGATTAACTTTATTGTTTCGGATGTGCACCGTAGTCTCGGTATTTTATCTATCCCGATATTTTCTGTGGTTTATCCTATTTCCTGGCCTGTTTTGCCTTTTACTGGTCCCATTTCTGCCTATCCCAGCAGACTATTTGATCTTGGCCGTCTCTGTTTTTGCCTTTCCTGTGTATAACGGAGTCCTCTATGATCCTCAAACCCAAAATACAATCAAGCAGGGTTAGGTATTATTCGAACGACTCGAATCTTATCGACCAAATAAGCTTTTGAGCAGTTACTGAAAAAAGTCTCTATTCGAACGACTCAAATCCCATTGAGCAGATGAGTATCGAAAGAGCGATTTCTTTTACGGCTCTTAATGCTCATCGGGGTATAGGAGGATACCTATGACATTATGATGCAGTACTATATATACCTGATGGTAATTTAGCTCCTAGCATCTGCCCAGTTCTAGACCTCTCCATGATCTTCATATCTCGAACACCACTATTACTGATTTTCCCAATATTGCCATCTTCTGTCCTATGATTAGCTTTTACAGTAGTCACCAAATCCCGCAGTCTTCTTCCACTCTTGCGGCCTTGTACCATTACTAGCTCTAGTACAGTCTTGCTAACCATCTCAGATTGCTCGAACGATCAGAATCCCATCGAAGAAATGAGCCATAGAGTAATTGCCTGAACGAGTGACTCCACGTACGACTATTTTGCTCGTGTAGGCATTGAAGGATGGGTAGGATCTTGAGAACTAACAACGTGATATAATAACCTTAGTTATTGGAATTGACGTACAATCCCGCTTATAATATAGCCTTGATTTTTGAAAGTGTTGTTAAACCCTAATGAACCTATTTGCCATTGAATTAGGATCTTTTGTCAGTTTAAAAAATGAAGGTTTGTTTTACTATAGCTTGTCTGAAGTTTGATCCTTCCGCAATCTTTCAAAATTTCTCGATTGCCATATTTCTCGCCACAGTAACATATGAGCATACATGTGTGGTTCTGTGTTTATTGCATGCCACTGTACCACACGTTTTGGCAAATTGTTATATATCACATAACCGCTGCTATTTCTGCGATATATACCATCTCTTTCCTGAAAAATCTTGCTTGGGGCCTGCAATATTTACCGAAATTAACAATATTGGGTGTGCACCATGTGTCACGTATTTTCATATTAGTATATATTGCAATTAACCCTTTACCCAACGTAACGGCCAAAACCGGCCAGCGCTATTCTCAAAAATCGCCAATTAATTTTTATTATTTCTTTCATTTTTTTTTGTCTCAGAAACATGGGTTATGACCCCTCGTTGAAACGAGCTCGTCGTGCTCGTTCCAACGAGGGGTCATAACCTATGTTTTTGAGAAAACAATGAAAAAAACTATTTATTCAAGATTTTGTTTTTCAAGTGTCGTCTGCTTTTTATGTTAGGTAAAGGGTTAACGCATTCTGTGAGGCAGATCGCAAAATGAAACACAGTACAGTATGCATACAATACAATATAACCATCAACATCAACATGGAACTAAGTATAACATTCTTGCTTATTACACGCAACACAGGTCAATATTAAAATATTATAAAATTATATTTGTCAACTTGGACACTCTTAATTGGAATAATTGACAGATCCAGTTGCAGATGACCCTGAGTTTGCCAGGCTGATTTTTTCACATAATAAGGTGGAATTGCTGCCTATCCATCCTTGGGAAGTTTGCGTTTACATTCACAAGCAAAGTAAAAATTTCCCTCTTCAAGGGAGTAATCCATAATGAAATGAATTTCATTTTCTGTCTCCTCAAATTGACAGATGTCACACACCCGTTGTTCAGCTGGAATAGGTGGCTGAGCATGTCCACCTCTCTCAGTGGCAAGATTATGATTACTGAGGCGGAGATTTGGGGGTATGTCTCCGCCTCCATCGCCATGGTATGGGTTACGTACGATTCAAGCTCATACTTGTCTTTAAACAATCGATAGGTCCTTAGCTTGTTTCTACCACGACGTTTAAAAACCATTATTTCTGTCGATTTATTTATTTATTGGTGTTTAAGGTCACATACTTATGCACAATGGCTAATCGCGACCGTGACAGCGTTAGGGGTGGCGGAAGCCGGAGTTCCCGGAGAGAACCACCCAGCAACGACGAGCAACTGTTAAATTCAACCTTTTGTAAACTATATAACCTTTATTGAAGAAAAAGCAATGTCCCATCACCACTCACTGACAATGAGCGTTAAATGTTTGTACAAGCACTATTTCTAACACCCTCAACACCAAAATCTCTAGGTTGGAGGGTGTTTTCCCAGGAAAAAATTAGCAAATCTCACACCCTATGTTACTGGAAATGGTAGTGTCTGTAATATTAGTATTTCCTCGTGACTCCCATGGCCTCATACGACATATACACAGAACGACACAGGCATGTGAATGGGTTAATCTGTATGGCACGAGTTCCCACGCGGAAGGATAAGACTAGAGACCGCATTAATCCATTCACACGCGTGTGTCGTTCTGTGTTTATTACACTCCTTTACGTTTATAAAAAAACAATTATTAGAAGAACATTCAGCAATTCATTTGACAACTATCACCAAAAACAACACATTTTATCGCCAACCATATTTGCGAGGGGAACCCGTGTTAATATTTTCTGAGTTCCAATGTGTTCTATGTGCCTACTGGCGCATAGAACTCATTGGAACTCAGGGGACGATTTTCAGCTATCGCTAGCGATTCGAATTGTAATTACATTGCGCGATTTGTAGAAAATTCCACTGAAATTTCGCTTGTATTTACAAATAGTCCGTCAACGATTTCCGTTCCGCACATTTGTGAAGAACAGATCTTCATTTTCCGCATGGTTTAGTGTTGCTGTAGATGGGGATTACATAGAACAGGCGTCTAATGAAAAAGGGATTCTACAACCACAGGCAAACCTTAGAAAGTGATTCCAAAGAACATGCCGGTTACTTACCCAGATGGGGATAAGAGGTCCACGAGGAAATCTCTCAATAAGGTATAATCTAGCAACCCTTTTATCCACATCTGGGATATTGGAGGATACCTACAGTACGTGGAGAGTGGATTGTAACTAAATCACCCGCGGAGTGGAGTTATCACCCGAAGTATCACTTTCAAATTCTGTACATATGGACAAAAAACACAAGCAATGTTTCATCCAATGGACCTCCGGGTTTAACCCGGAGGTCCATTGGCTGAAACTTGCTTGTGATGGTTATGCTTTGCAACAAATTTGCAATTATTGCTCGGGTGGAATCGCCACTCTGCGGGTGATTTAATGATAATACACTCTCCACGTACTGTATAGAGGATACCTTTTGGGGGATATCTTATAAAGGATATCTTGTAGACGATAGTTGTAGTTCCTAGTACCCGTTTTTCCGTGACATCTAGACCACCATGACCTTCAAAACTCCAAGGCCACTACTGCTGACTTGTCCATAGTCACTACCCTCGGTTCTATGATTGACCTCCACTGTAGTCACCTAATACTATAGTCTTCTACTACCCTCACATCCTTGTACAATCACTACTGGCCGTACTACTATAGGTCTGCTACCTATCCCAGATCACGACCTCCACCAGCAGCCTTTTCTTGTATTGTCTACAAGACAGCATATACTATGATACAAGACCTCACAATCTCACGGTCTAGCTTTCCGAACTACACATAGGGCAGTACAAAGCATTAGGTGCTTTTGTAGGGCTAAACTAGGTTACCGCGGGTAAATATTGTTCACTGTATACTGGCGTCCTAAACAACCATACATTACCCCTACCCACGTCACAATACCGCTTGACCTATCATTACGTACTACCCATAAGAGTTATAGGATAATATAAAGCATACGGTAGATTAATAGAGTCAAGGGTTAAGGTGGAACCTACACGAGGTATATACCGACCATGTTATACTATCGTTCTAAACTACCAGACATTACCTGCACCCACAATACCGCTTGACCTAGAACTACTTTCTATCTATACCAGCTGAAGGACAGTATAATGCCTTGAGTGGATCAATAGTACTAAGGAGGTAATAGACCAACGGGAGTACAGTTCGTTTATCCTATACTACCGCATTAGACAACCATGCATTTCCCCGACCCATACCCACAATACCACCTGACCGTTTCGTAGGGAAAACTTTGATCAGATACCCATACTGTATACACAGAGCCCTGAGTGTATATACATCATTATATATTCCATAGCATATTTTATTTTCAGTTGGTATACCACTTGTCGGTACAGTCCTGAATGATGCTGACATTTTGCACTGGAAAAGCTGCACCGGTATAAAGTCCGGTTCCTTTGGTAATTTAACACTTGCTGCATCGGCAAAAGTCTGGGTAATCAGGGACGATCTGTACCCCATATGCTACTGATAATCACCAAACAGTGAATCTACACAATCGGCGTGTGAGCTCTAAAGCTTTATATGTATCGTCCCCAGTGTAGAACAAACTGCAATTCTTTAGCATTGCAGATGGCACCCTGTTCCACTCGGGGGGCGGGGGTGAAGGGGTGGACGATATGTATTGTCTCTCTCACTGAGTGTCACATTACGATTTATCATACGCTATAACTCCCGGTCTTCACTCCTACCCAGAGTCTAGTGCCCTTTTTGATACCGCTTCCTCCTTGTCCTCGGATGCTTCCGGCGCTATTGACCTCTATATCAGATAAAGAAGAAAAGAGCAACATATTACGTCCTACTCACGTTTTAATGAATCAGAGTGGAGAGCCAATTAGAAAGAACTGTAAAAAATCCGACACATATTAGTGGTCTTGCGTATCACCTGGACTGGCCAAATCTATAGAAACGATTATGGCAGTCGGAACATACCAAAATGCTTAAAATAGTAACAAATACTGATATATTCAATGTTAATAAACGTAGATGCTCATCCCGAGTATACTTTACAACAATCTAACAACCCCACACAACCACCCCTGGATATCATACCGGATGGGTGGTTGAGTTAAGTAAAGGCATGTCTCCTCAGTGACCAATTACCAGGAGTTATTACATCCCAACACCCAAACCCAGTATAACAGTGTATCCATGGTTCAAACCCAGGGAACGATAACAACTAAGCCCTATCATACATCCTCTGTTATTAGGTGGATAAGTAGTGCAGGTGCGCATTCTCTTGGCTCAATATTAATCCGATGGGCAAGGAGAGTCGTCACTATACTAGCGTAGCGCATCTGTCCTAACAAGTACATCCCAAGAACAACCCCACTTCATCTGGACCATTTGTTCCCAAATAAATCGCACGGGTTGACGGGCTTTATCAACCTAATTTGATAACGGCACCATCTGTCACGCTAACAACATGTACTTCGCATGCGTACTGGCATCACATATCAACAGGATAAACACCCTACAACCCGGACACTTACATGGCAGTTCACAGGATCTCAACATGCACCTCTGTATGACATCACTTCGTGGTACGGTGGTAGGTCTGGCAAATGAGACAAGATCGGTACATGATTTTCTACTCGCAAATTTAAACACAAATTCTGTTGTTGCACAATATGCCGTCTTGTTTTTACAGGTGAGGGCTAGTTTGGAGTTAGCCAATTTCGAGAAACAAGCTGCCAGTAATGCCGATAAATTTGCGTGGCAAACCTTTCCCACAGAGACACAACGACAGTTCAAGAAAATCATAAATATAGGTCCATCTGCTTTGAAAGATGAAGTTAAGTTGGAAAGGGTGAGTAATGGATCATTCTGACAAGTTTCTACAGTCTAAACTTTAATCCGAACCGGCACTATTCACAGGACAGTGGAGAGGAAAATCAGGCCACGTGGTTAATTCTGTGACGGGCGTACTTTCGAAAGTGTCGGGATAGTGATGCAGATGCCGAAGACAAGGGCGAGGATACGGTGATGTGGGGTGGGGAGGGGGGGGGGGGTGGGGGTCTCACCCAAGAAGATATTGAAATCCGGTGTTAAATGGAGACTTCTGGTGGCTTTTGAGATGAAAAATCACGTTATTTTTGGCCTTCAAGTGACGTTTTTTAGCGC
Organism: Pictodentalium vernedei; assembly: GCA_031216915.1. Lineage (NCBI taxonomy): Eukaryota > Metazoa > Mollusca > Scaphopoda > Dentaliida > Dentaliidae > Pictodentalium > Pictodentalium vernedei. The sequence continues at coordinate 877,076,379 of CM062297.1, read as the reverse complement.
CATGTTTCAAATTTGTAAGTTCATCAGTGAGTTTCCAGCGACCTAAAGTTATTGCTTTTGACTGCACAATACTTGAAGTGATATCTTTATTATGTCACGTTAATTTAATAAAGTTATCACTTCAAGAATCATGTAGTCCAACCGTTGGGCGTTCCCATTCCTTCTGTACATGAGTAGCAACTAGTATACCAATACGACGGGAAGCTTATCTTGCTGTGTCTCATTCCGGGATTGGGGGCCCAGGCTTTACGCAGGAATCAAAACTTTTGGAGACCCAGGCTAGTTCAAACATGACCTGAAAGACCGTATTTTAATTGTTTGGTTTGGTGCGTCCTTTAAAATACGGTCTTTTAGGTCAAGTTTGGACAAGGCCCAGGCCTGACCCAAGAATTCTGGACTCCTGGGCCAAGCCCGGGTGCTCAAAGACCGGGAACCATGGTTACTACCCCAGGCCCCCACTCTCTCCCGACCCTCACTATTCACAATAATCGCTATTCAATTAAGAATTGAATGCATTTTTTTTCTAATCTTTATTGGAGTATGAACGTGTGGGAATGGGTGCAAATTATGTATGAATCCTTCGGGATTCATACATACTTTGTACCCATTCTCACACCTTCATACTCCAATAAAGATTATAAAAATTGCGTTCAATTCTTATAATTACATTCCGTAACTGTTTACGCTACTTTTTACCAAACAACACAGCAGAAAGACGAAGTAAAAGAGGTACGAACGAACGAGGCCAAAAAACACCCTCACACAAAAGACAAAGCGCACAACTCTCATTTTTAATTTTCACAACTTTAGAAATGGAGACGAGTATTTTAGTAACGGGCTTTATGCCACAGTTGGGAAATGTCACCAAAGAAACAGCAAAGGAGTTGATCACTGCGACAGGCGCTAAAAGTTAAAAACCCACCCAAACACCACCCGAATTACATTCTGTCAACTGCGCTCTACCGTAAATGCGGGTCGAAGTTCGACCAAATGTATTCATTGGAAAATGAATTACATTTGGTCATGACGTTTGCACCCAGCTGACCAATGGGAATTGAGTATTTGGACCCAAAACGTATAACTACATTAACAATGTAATTATATTTTAATAGTTTCTGAGACACTGCGGGGCTTCGAATTTCGATTCTAGTCGGAATTACACCGATGATTCGACTCGATTCAATGCAAGTCGCGCCTGCTCGAAAATCCGCGCAAAGAGTGTTTCCTCTTCAACTTTTCATCTATCATAAGGTCTCCCGTAAAGGATAACCTGATAGAAGAAGAGCTTAAGGAGGTTCCGCATTCGAAACTACTTTGATTCCATTTTAGAATATTTCCGTTCTTTGACTGACTCCTGCAAACAAAGGGAAAAGGAAATTAACTCTTTACCTGATGAAACGGAAATGCGCAGACTGCACTTTTGACATCAATCGCCTTTCAAATTTTAAAAGTTTTTTGTTTTAACTTTTGCTTCGAATACCCAATATTATGTGTACAAAGTGACGTCGCGAAGATGATCGATTGGGGATGGTGAGGGAAAATTCAATCTGTTCCGACTGTCATGACGCAATTTTCCACTAAAGAAATATTCCAACTGCATCGTCAAGACATATTTGAAGGCATGCCTTGATGAATCAGTTCGAATATTTTTCAATGAGAAATGCAGTAAACAAAAAAAAAAAAATGTTTTGTTGATAAATACGTGTAGTCAGTCGCGAGAGAAGCTCCAAAATATGAGGGGTCCCACTTTTCCGGGTACCCCAAATGTGTAGGATGGAAACTAAGTTTTCTTCAGGAAGGAAGGGGGAGGGTGTCAATGGTACACTGCAAAAAATATAGGTTCTCTTAAGAACCAAAACTGGTTCTAATCTTGTCCCTGAGATGGAACCAGTTCTGTTTTCACAGTATTTATTTCAAATCAAATAAATTTATAAAGATTAACATTAAATATTAACAGAATTAAACAAAAATTGAGGGGGTTTCAGCCGTAAGTTAGAGCTTATACGAGGTTGTCTCAAATCATTATTAAGCAAAGGAGATATGAACAGTTGCATATCGAACCAGTTTTGGTTCTGTAAAGAACCAATATACCAGGTATTTATATTCGCTTTGTTTGAAAAATGTTTGGCGACTGCGTTGAATAAGCCCCAAGTTTACTGCTGAATCTACTTCAGTTCATGTATTATTCTGTTAAAATTGAATGCTAATCTTGGTAAATTTATTTGATTTGAAATAAATACTGTTTAAACTAAACTGGTTCCATCTCAGGGACAAGATTAGAAACAGGTTTAGTTCTAAAGAGAACCTATATTTTTTGCAGTGTAGTGTGGCGGTGTATTCATGCAAAATATATAAATATATATACGCTACCCCTCAGCCTTCAACCTTCTCTATTTAGGACACTAACCTCAGCGTATTTCTGTTGTTTTGTTTTTACTTAACCCCTAAAACCCTAGTGTTATCTTCCATATCAATTCAATGGCAACATTTAGAAGAGGCCATATTCATTATTTGTGGGCAGACCAATTAATATTTTCAACGTGCAGCCGTAGGGTTGCACGTTGAAAATATTGATTGGTCTTCCCACATACATTCACTTACCAGCTATCATACTTAATGAATTTATAAAGTATCATGTTCACGGACCGGAAAAGCGACATCTCGGATCCAAAGGACTAATCTTAACCTTGAAACCGTCCTTTGAAATATGGCGCTCCAATTGGAGTTTCTGTTTTTACTCAATAAAATCTTGAAAATCAAAGTTTGTCATATATGTATAGTTACAGTAGGGGTTTGCACGTAATGTCGGAAAATGCCGTTCGGGTACCTATAATTGGTGACAAAAATGGGGTGGGGACACGTGCCCCTGTGCCTCCCCTCCCCCATGCTCCGCCGCCCCTGGTAGTAACACTGTTCCCCAGGCTTCCAGCTTCTAATTCAAATTCCGCATTCAAAATATTGGGACTCCAAATTTTCCATCCATTTACGTGAGTCCGACTACACGTGTGACATAAGATCAAGAAGCAAATAATAATAATAATAATTGATTTTCTAGAGCGTAAAACCACAAATAGTGCTCTAAAACGCTTGACAGAAATAAATACACTTTTCTGAAATGAAGAGTCACATCTGTTTTGGTTGCCTCTTAGAGAGGTTTAGGAGAATGCTTCAGTAAATAGGAAAGTTTTAAGATTTCTTTCGAAGACATCGAGAGTTTGTGAAGTTCTGACACTAATTGGCAGGGAATTCCACAGTCTGGAACCCACGATGGAGAACACACGATCATGAGCCTGATTAGATCTGCTAAAAGGCACAACTAGTTGAATTTGGTTTTTAGATCGGAGACTGCGCGTTGCTTTATATACAGTGAGGAGCTCTTGCAGGTAAACTGGAGCCAGTTTGTGGATACATTTGAATACTACGATCAATGTTTTGAAATCAGTTCTCTGTTTAACTGGAAGCCAATGTAATTGTCTTAAAATAGGTGTTATGTGTTCAGAGCGTTTGGTACCAGTAATTATCCTAGCAGCAGCAGTATTCTGAACTTTTTGAAGCTTCTGAATCAGGTACTGGGACAGCCCCACTAACACTGAATTACAATAGTCTAGTTGTGAGGTGATGAAGGAGTTCACAAGTTTTTCAAGTGCTGACTGGTTAAGATAAGGTCGCAGTCTTCCAACATTACGAAGCTCCCAGTAGCATTTTTGACGTATTTTATTGATATGGATGCCTAGTTTTAAATTTGAGTCCATAATCAGTTCAATATTCCTGGCCGATTCACTTTTCATAGTGATGTTGTTTCCAACCAGAATTGATGTAACAGAGGGTGTAGGTATATCGGATATCACTAAGAATTCAGTTTTAGAGTCATTCATTTTCAGTTTAAAGTCTATCATCCATTCCCGCACAAGATTTATCCAAGTTTCCATGTTATTGACTGCGGTGAACGAGTCACTTGGAACAGATGGGTAGAATGTGATATACAGTTGGGTGTCGTCTGCATACAGATGATATGATATGCCATGCTTTTTAAGAAGGCGACCAAGAGAAGAAGTGTACAGAGTAAACAAGAGTGGTCCAAGAACTGAGCCCTGAGGGACATACCACACTTTAACGTCCTGCTTTCTGAACCGATCTTATTGATGTATATTTGTTGACTGCGAACTTCTAGATATGATGCAAACCACGATAAGACAGTTCCACAAATGCCATGCTGTGTCAATGTCTGCATGAGAATACCATGGTCGAAAGTGTCGAATGCTGCTGACAAATCCAAGAGAACAAGCAGTAGAGCCTTACCCTCAGACACTGATTTAACAATGTCATTGTTGACTCGTAGTAAGGTTGTTTCTGTACTGTGGTTGGCTTTATATGTAGACTGGAAGGGCTCTAAAAGATCATTTTCATGCAGATGATTTTTGAGTTGTAAAGCTACAACCCTTTCCAACAATTTAGACAAGAAAGAGAGGTTCGATACTGGTCGATAATTCTTCAGGTTGTCAGGATCAGGAGATGGTCTCTTGATGAGTGGAGTAACAAGTGCTTTTTTCAATGCATTTGGAACAAACCCTTCATGTAGGGATGCAGATATAATAGATGTTATTACTGGCAGAAGATAATCAATTGTCTCTTTTAAAAGGAATGTTGGAATTTGATCTAGATCATTGGATTTATTGGTTGATGATAAAATCATTTTTCGAATGTCGTCTTCTGAGACAGAGTGAAAATTAGAAACATCACTTTTTATGTCAAGATGATCAAACTCTGGTGGTTCACGTGATGGTATACTATCCAGAATTACTTGAATTTTAGTTATGAAATAGTCGCTGAATTTTTCCAGAATTTCTTCAGTATTTTGATGATCTAGGAGAATGACTTTTTGTTCTTTACCAAGGAGACTATTGGTTAGCGAGAACAGCACCCTTGTATTAGATGACTCTCCTATAAGAGAATTGTAGTACTCCCTCTTCGCATTTTTGATGATCTTATTAATTGTATTTCTTTGGTAGCAGAACATTTGCCGGTGAACCTCAAGCTTCGTTTTATTGTAAAGACGCTCAAGTCTGCGGCGTTGTTGTTTAGCAGCTCTAACATCTTCTGAAAACCACTCCACTTTTTCCCTATTAGTTATAATTTTTGACTTGGGTGGTGCATGTTCAGCCATGATGCCCTTATAAGTTTCTTCAAATAAAGATAGCAATTGCTCAGATGATTTATGACTACAACAAAAATAGTTCGAACACAGAATTGATGAACTGATATCCATTTTCAAGGCATCAATGTTTATGGATTTATATTTTCGATAAGTAATTTTCTTGGGAGGGATTTTTGAAGTTGCTAGTGTCAATTCGGCCAGGACTGCATAGTGATCAGACAATGCTGGATCTGTGACATGGGCATTTTGTACTGACGTGCTGTTACTTTGACGAACAAGAATTAGATCCAAGGTGTGTCCTCTCTTCTGGGTAGGTTTTGAGACCAGTTGTGAATAGTCATAGGATTCAAACAAATTTGTGAAATGCTTGGCAAAAGTGTCATGTAAATTGTCAACATGGATGTTGAAATCACCGGCAATAGCTATATCACATCCATACAAGGCATAGAAGGACAGACATTCAGAAAATTTATTTAGAAACTGTGCTGATGTAAGTTTGTTCCTTTTTGATGGTGGCGGTCGGTAAACTACGAGTAATAGAAGTGAACGGTTGCTTGACACGAGGCAGTCAATCATTTCAAAAGATGGCGGAGATTTGTATAAATCAGGATGCTGTTTTATGTTTAAGGCATCACTGTGGATGACAGCTACACCGCCACCTCGACTTCTCCGTGAGTTGCTTAAGATGGAGAAACCCAGTGGTAGTAGTTGTCCAATGGAAAAACTGTCACTATCATTTTCTTTCAACCACGGTTCAGTTAGAGCCAAAACACTGAGATTGTTATCTAGTATGAATTCCTTTAGATCATGTTCCTTCCCAGAAACAGATCTTATATTAAGTAATCCAAAGTTCAAATTAGGTACTTTGTTCCTCACAGATCTGGCATTGACTGTTGAAAATATATTGGAGGTAGTTTGTAATCAGCTGTATCTTTGTGGATTAAACTAATGTTACTGAAATTCACACCAGAATTAGTGTGTCTTTTGACAGCCTGTCTGTATTGTAATTTGACAGTTTCTATTTGGTATACTTTGTGTGATCTGTTAATGGGATGACAAAACTCTGGTTTCAATATCCTTTCTTTTTTCAAAGTTTTAAAAACACTAGCTTTGGGTCTGTGCTTAATATGGTTCATTGTTTTGTTGATGGAATTGAGATCATCTGAGGTGTAACTGATCAAACACATTTTGCTTGTCCACATTTTAGAACTCCCGCCCTTGTAACATCAGGTGTGAAACAACAATTTCCAATTAGCAGTGAAATTAGGTGTGAAATGAATCTAACAGTCCAAGCTAAATTGGAACAATGGGTTAGATAATCCTGGCAAACTAGAGCATTGAATTTTGAAACAAGATTGGAAAATTCTTCAACATGTTTCAAGATTTTTTCTCATAAAAGTACAGAAGTTGTTAACAAATTCCTTTAAAATTCATATCAAAAGAGTCAACATCAGGTACAGAAAAGCTGAAACAAATTTCAACAAAAAAATCCAGAGATATCCACTTGAAAACTATGAAAAAGCAGGAGCTCAGAAATGTGTGACCACACTTGGTGGCAATATAAATAATTATACATTAATTTTCTTTCAGAAAGAAGTATATGATTAACAGTAGGAGCAAATCAATAGCAAAGGCTTCAATACAGTTTAAAATATTCCGACTGGAAAATTATCGGGGGGTGTGTAACAACCAGTAGTGTAATAATCAACCAGTAGTGTAATATTAACCAGTAGTGTAATAAAAATTAACCAGTGGTGGAATAAGCAACCAGTAGTGCAATACAAATCAACCAGTAGTGTAATAACTAGTGGTGTAATAAACTAAACCAGTAGTGTAATAAACAACAATGAAAACCAACAATTTTCAACAAAATTTGAAAAAAATTGTGGTCGTTCAAATCATAGTTTGG